>BLKR01001585.1:0-271787 GCA_011170035.1 Teleogryllus occipitalis | reverse complement strand
CTCCGTTTTCGTCTTCGCCATCGCCACTGCCACACACTCCCGCCATCCCCTCCCCCACGGCCGTTGCCTACGCCACCGCCAGCACCTCTACCTCCGCCATCGCCACTACCTCCGCCTCGGCCACCGACACCTTCCTTCTCCGCCACCGACACCTCCCCCGCCACCGACACCTCCTTCGCCATCGCCGCTGCCGCCTCCATTTCCGCCGTCGCTACAGCCCCCGTCCCTCGGCCCCACTCTCGCCATCCCAATCCCCATCCCCACCTCCCTCGCCACCACCTCCACCATTTCCGATCCCTCTGTTGCTGCCGCGGGCGCGTCTAATGCCAGCGGCGCGTGGCGGAGGGAGGCCGCGCGTGGCAGCAAATGCCAGACAAATGCCAGCGACGGGACGGTCCCCGCGGCGGCCGGCGGCGCCCTCGCGGGTAGACGCGGCGGAGGCACCCCTCGTGCCCGGTCGATACTCGCGCGTCCGTCGCCCGGAAAATTGGCCGCGTCTGGGGGATGTCCCTGCGGTGGCGGGGCCGGAGACGGCGTAGGCGGCGGCGGTGGCGGCAGCGGTGACAGCGATGACAACGGTAGTGGTAGCAGCGGCGGCGACGATGACGACGACGACGACGACGGCGGTTGCAATGACGATGGCGATGACGATAGCGATGAAGATGGCGTGGAGTCGGTGGTGGCAGCGGCGGTGGCAGAGACAACTACGGCGACTATGGTAGTGGCGGCGATAGCGATGGCGTGGCAGCGGCGTCGGAGGGGCTGGCGGCCGCGATGGTAGTGGCGGCGGCGACGGCGACGGCGATGGCGACGACGGCGATGGCGACGGCGGCGATGACGGCGACGACGATGGCAGTGAAGTGGGTGGCGACAACGGTAGTGGCGGCGTTGGTGATGGTGATGTCGATGTCGATGGCGATGGCGACATCACTACCGTTGTCCATTACATTTTTCCATGGCAAAGGCAAATACGTGGCGACGGCAGTGACTAGAACTGTTGAGGGTTCATGATATGACACGTAGTGGCGGTATGATGTCAGGAAAAGGGTTGTAACAAAGCGATACAGGTAACAATCACGCTCCATCTGTCCACGCATGAAGACTGTGATCCAAAGGGACATTGAAAATGGCGATAGGAAGCACACAAATATGCTGTAATTTAGAAAATTTGAAAAAGAAATTAGTGACTGGTATTTGGAATCTCGCTCTCTGTAAGACTAGTTGTCTTGCATAACAGGTCATTCAATTATTTCATTCAACGATTTGTTATCCAATATATCATTTACGTTCGTAACAATTTATGATTTTACTCGAAATGGCCGATGTAAGTTAATCGTAGAGACCTAGGCTAAAATTCGGCCGTCATAATAGCTTACACTGTTACAGTTTTTTATCATAGGGTATCACATCACAATAGAGACGTCGTCAGGACAATGTGTCGATGGCACGACATCGCGATTGGGTCGAATGTATCAGATGCTGATCCAAACACAATAGCGCTCAGGATATAATTAGGTTGAATATATCAGGTTTAATATATTGTAGATATCGAACCGGTTAAATATAGAGAAGTAGTTTCAACCGCGTCAGTATTTTCCAAGATCGTGTACGAATAGTGATACTTCCCAACAAACTCTGCCATCGTTCCGCTCTGATCGTTCCGGCTTGCGTTATTGACACAATGTCAGTTCTCGTGCTGCCTTCGCAAAAGGAAGAGCCAGAAGCACAGCGCACGCTAAACTAATTTTGGTCTGTCAAGCACAATGGGCGGCGCACGATGGTTCCCGAGTCCATGACGGCTGCGATCTCCCTGTCCGTCTTCTGCCTGTACCACCTGTGCGGCCAGCTCTCTCCCTTGTTTTTGCAGCGCGTCTCTGGCGAATAGCGTATGGGCCTTACCTTATCGATAATATTGTTTTTTATGTATAATAATTTATTATTATTATTATTATTATTATTATTATTATTATTAGCATTAATATTCCGGAGGAGAATTCTAGTGGCCGGCTGCTCTGATCGGTAGTTTTCCGTGGTTTCTCCGATCAACACCAGGCGAATGCCAGAACAGTACCCTACCAAACGGGCCGCGTGCGATCTTTCCTTCCTCTTCCTTGTCCTCTCCTCTCCCCTTACACACACACTTACACTAACATGCACTACACTACCACATATTCCGGGAGACCGGTCGGGAGCTTAGAGCTTGTCCCGGCTGGGGCGGTGCCCTGCTGGTAGGAGAGTCCTGGTTAGGGGGACACCCCACTAGCCGACGGTAGGTTGGCGCCGGATCTCCCCATCCAGCGGGGTAAGATCACCGCCATCTCACGAGAAAAAACATACACTACACTAACGGGACTAATGACCAAAGTAGTTGACGCGCCCGGAAACACGAAAAAATCAATCAATCAATCAAAATACCAGAAAATTAACACTTACTGGCAGACAATGCTACGCCTTGGTATCATGTTCATACCCTTCGTCCAAGACGCACCTTATCGCGTCCGCGATTTCGTAGGAGTAATAAGCAAGGAGTGGGTGAGCGGCAACGCTGAACTTTGGCTGTGAGAAAGTAAACAAATCATCGCAAGCTAATTGCTTCAGAGCTAAGGTGAGCAATCGTCCTCCTTTAGGGAGGACAGATAGTCTTTTGTAGGTTCCGTCCTTGCTCTATAAGTGTCCTCCTACCTGTCCTACTTTTCGATATTTTAAAACTAAAGTGTGAATCTATTGTTGTTGTGCGAGTGTGTGATATGTTAACGAGTGAGAAATCACGATAGAATGTTAATACTCTAAGTCCAGCACTTACCGTAAAATGCAACATGAAGGATATTTCTTTGCCTCGAAATTTCCAATATACTATTGGAAAATGATATATTGACAAAAGATATTTATTCAATGAAAAAATACTGGTTTAATGAAATAATTAAAAGAGATGTAAGCATAAGTAGTGAATTTTTGTTTGAATTAATGTTTCATTTATTTACGTTGTATTTCTTTCTTACACTTTTTCGTCCTCCTTTTCAACTTATCAGAGCAGGTCACATAACGTACCACAGCACGTGACGAGAGTACTGTCAGAGTCGCTTATACGTTGCCGGTACTGTAGTTTGCCTTCTCCATGTTCCGCCGTCGCCCATTTCTGCGTCAGAGAAACACAGATTGTACGAAATCCCCATTTCTCTTTACCCTGTGGCCCGGGGGGTGGGCTTGGTGCGGAGTGGCAGTGGCGCCGGGGAGATTTTCCGCGCCCTCGCACACGCGCCTTCAGCAGTCGCGCCGGCCGGCCGGCCTGCCTCCGCTGAGGGGAAAGGCGCTTTTAATGAAGCTGAAATGCCCGCACTTCCCTATCGCTATTTTAAAGCGGTGGGAGCCCACCCGGGGAGTGGCTAGTCATGTTGAGGGCTGCCCTTTGGCAAGGTGGTAATCACCACGGTGAAATATGGCGATAAAGATTTTCTGCTTTCAAATTCTTAGCTTTAAAAAAGAATGCGAATTTCGAAGCGTGCAAATTTTGCCTTATTTGTATTAAAAATAGGCTACACGCCGAGAGGAAAGGCGTTTCTAATGAAGCTGGAATGCCCCTCGCTTCCCTATTGCTATTTTAAAGCGGTGGTAGCCTACTCGGGGAGTGGTTAGTCACGTTGAAGGCTGCCCTTCCGCAAGGGTGTAATCTCCATGGTGAAATGTGATGGTAAAGGTTTCCATTTTTATATTCTTAGCCTTAAAAAAGGATGCGAATTTCGAAACGTGCAAATGTTGCCTTATTTAGCTTTAATATAGGTTACACTGGACTATAATCTCTTGATTCTTCTAAGATACCCTTTAAATCGCAGTCTGGAAAGTATTATACTTAACAACTACGGCGAAGAACATTCTGATTTCCAATATGTTCAAAGAACAATTGACCGTATTTTCGGAAAATTAAATTCGTCACAAACGCACTAGGATGGTCAGAGGACTGGATTTGTTTCATTATTGAATGGATACTCCAATGTGTGTTGTGTGTTCTAAAAATATTTATTACGTGATGCATTGTATGTAAATTAAATGTAATAGATTAGGCTCCTTCTCTTGTCTACCTCTAATTTATATTTCATGTTGTAGTTTTGTTCTGAAATTAGTGTAATGGTAATAGCCGACGTTCCGAAGTGTTTGTTTGTTTGTTTGTTTGTTTGTTTGTTTGTTTGTTTGTTAGAAAAAAAATGAAGTTTTCGTTTTTTTGGTTACTGTTCGCTCCTCAATTTTCAGCATTACTTTTCATGTTCAATAGAGAGAATCAACAAAATCATGTTTACTTTGTTGTAAGACGTTCGAAGTAAACTGTGAGGTATAAAAATATTCTTATTATGTCTAAAAATAGTCTTCTCAGGTAGGCACCGAAGCACGTGATGACCATCAATGAATTAATACTTATTTTTGCTAAATGTCACAGCTTCAAGAAGTGAATTAGAGTTGTCGAAAACAACCTGCTAATCAACTATTTAATGTCACGTGATTTTCCAGAATAATATTGGGAACGAAATATCATGTCTGAAAATTCGTTGCCGAGATATAAATTGTTTATATAGTGAACGCTGTTGACGGAACATATTCGGTTCATTGTAGACTTTATTATCTTTTCCCCCCTCTCGTTACTCCGTAATAAAACCGCCCCAATCTCCGCGATTTTACGAAGTACAGCAAAGCGAGCCATGAAATCGCACTCCCACCAACGCTAAACGCGAGGGCCCCACGCCATTGTGTCCGCAGCGAAGGAGGACGCGAATAATTGTTGTTATTCCATTTAGCTCGCGCGCGTAGAAATAAAAAGGCCTGCGCTGCAGGTTTTGAAATTTAAATTTCATGAATGAAGACCCGGCGGCCTTTTATCTGGCCGGCCGGCAGGCGCTGCCGCGTCTGGCTTGCCGCCTACCCGTGGGAATTCGGTTCCGACTGGAAACGGGTTGAGAGGAACGTTGCCAACATCGAGAGGAAAAAGTCCCCAGGTTGCGTTTTGCAGATGAGAGTGGACTGAAAGCGAAAATTGCTTTTTGCGCCTGAGATTGTTAACTTCCAGTTTGGAAATGGACTTGAATATTGGACCGCTATTGTCGTTACCGCTTCTGCTTGAAAATCTAATGGACAAGATCGACATGTGGATATCGTAAATATCTCCTCTCTTTTTGGCGCGTGTTAAGTGCCGTCTGTTCGGCATGTGTGTTTTATGTAACATGCATTAGGTCTGCTCGTATTTATTGTCGTACATCGAGCATCTGTTATTAAATAGCAGAACGAGCCTTAAGTGGGAATAGGTTACTTTATTGAAAAAGTAATAAAATTCCAAACAGTAATTTACTGAATGAAATATATTTTATTAAGTATGTAAATGCCTTAAATATGACTTAATGTTTAAGTATCTTAAAATCAATCACGTTGCAATTAAATGGTTTGGATTTATTATAAACATCCGCAGAAATTGTTCCAAAGGTACTAGAGCTGGAAGAACATCAATTCCTTCCTACAAGTAGGCTGGCGGGGTTTTCCCTAAAAAGGTATCTCCCATCAGCGGGCCACCGCCCCGTGCGGGACAAGCTTTAATATCCCGTCTGGTCTCCCAACATGTGTGGCAATGTAGTGCACGTGAGTGTGTGTGTGTGTGTGTGTGTGTGTGTGTAAGTAAGGGGTGAGGATAGGACAACAAAGAGGAAAGGAAGGTCGCGCGCAGTCTGTGACTCGTTTGGTAGGATACTGATCTGGGCATTCGCCTAATACGATTCGCCTTCGTATTGATCGGAGAAACAACGGAAAACTACCGATTACAGCAGCCGGCCGCTAGACTTCTCCAGACAGTGGCTGAATTCGACTTACAGTAGCTACGTAGCTAGTGTGGAGAATCCCGCACTGCCTGCTCTCAAAAACTAAAACCCTCCGATCAGAAGCACTGGGGTAAAATTAGTTCTGGTTCTTGGTTGTAACAAATTTAGTTTTGTTCTGTGACATAATAAATATATTTTACTATAATGCAGTTACATCAATCCTAGTTTGTTATATCAATTTATTTTTGTTCTAACAAATGAACTCTTGGGTACATCGGCTATTAGCATGACACTGATTCCAAAACAATACTACAACATTAATCAAATCAGCGGCAGAAAAGAGAAGAAACATACTCTATTACATTTAATTTACAAAAAATACTTCACGTAACAAATATTCTTAGAACATAGAACACACATTAGGATATCTATTCAATAATTAAATTACATATTTATTCATACTAGAAATGTAATTTTGTTGCAAAATAGTTTCCTATGATACGAATGGTAATGGTATGAATTGATTTTGGCAATGATTTGGACATTGGTAATGGTACAAATTTATTTTGCAAGCAGGAAATGATGTGTCAAGAGGCCGATAGGCATAGTGGTGCTACGAGCAAATTAAAATCTCGTTTCCTACGTGTCATGTATTATTTTTTTCAAAAATTTGCTGAATTTTCTTATATTTTAATTCAAGTACAAAAATCACTTAATTGGGTATTACCATGTTACATTAACATCACAATACCATGACCCCACCCATGAATTCGCGCTCTGCCGCTGCTGAACCTGATTGATGCCCTGAGCCACCTAAGCCGGTTTCGCCCAGTCGAGTGGAAATTAGGGATGCGACATCGATGTCGATAATTTCAAAACATCGGTGTTTCTATAAAAATATAGATGTTTTAAAAATCGATGTATTGAAGCGGTTGTGTTTAGAAAGAACATCGATATTGTGGGCTTGATGTTTTGTCCATGGATGTAAAATGCCCAAAATCACAATTTTGTAAGAGTTGAAATATGAACGAATCCACCACTGTCTACGTATTCGAACCAAATGAAGGCTGTTCGTTCTACCTTCATTGAGCAGACTACTATCCCCGGAGAAAAATCCAGATGCTTTGGTACTTCCATCGTCTTTCCTCGTATTGTGGTCATGAGGAGGCGTTTTAACATTGTTTTAATTTAAATTTTAATTATGAATTAATATGCACGGCAACTGTCAAATTAAATTATTACCCACAAATTTAATGTTACAGGTTACTAAACCAACTTTAAAACATCGATGTTTTTTGTTCGATTTATTATTAACATCAATGTTACAATTTTGAACACCGATGTGTCGCAACATCGATGTTTTGTTGTCGATGTCGCATCATTAGTAGAATCCGAAACGAGTCTTTCGGGGATGAACCGCGGAGGTTGGCAGTGCGCGATGCGGGGGATCCGGGGGGTAGGGAGGGGAGCAAGGGCTCCCACGTAAATTTTTCCGCCGCGACGCGCGCGATGGGACCGCCCGGCGCGTGGCTTTGATCCGCTTTTCTTTTGTTGGCCGCCGCGCGTCGCCGGTGGTTGACGCGCAGGTTGACGCGTCTGCGGCCCACAATGGGTCTGAACCCGACCGAGAAGCGCGCTCTGGGGTAAATGTCTTCGTTGGAAAGCAATGATTGGCGGGATCATTTTTTAAAAGTTTATTTGCATTCAGGCGTACAGCCTCTTTTACAATGGGTTGGTTTGATTTGATTTTTTCGTGTTTCCGGGCCCGTCAACTGCTTTGGTAATTAGTCCCGTTAGTAGTGCATGTTTTTTTCTCGGTAGATGCGCTGTGATCTTTCCCCGCTGGAGGGCGCGATCCGGCGCCGACCTACCGTTGGCTAGTGGGGTTTTCCCCTAACCAGGACTCTCCCACCAGCGGGGCACCGCTCCAGCCGGGACAAGCTCTAAGCTCCCGACCGGCCTCCCGGAATATGTGATAGTGTAGTGCATGTTAGTGTAAGTGTGTGTGTAAGGGGAGAGGATATGACAAGGAAGAGGAAGGACAGATCGCGCGCGGTCCGTGGCCCGTTTGGTAATGTACTGCTCCGGCATTCGCCTGGTGTTGATGGGAGAAACCACGGAAAACTACCGATCAGAGCAGCCGGCCGCTAGAATTCTCCTCCAGACAGCGACTGACTTCGACCTAGCTGAAAAGCTAGTGTCGAAAATCCTGCCGCCATCAGGACTCGAACCTAGGCCTCCCGGTCAGAGGTGCTGCAGTGACATCAGTTGATGCACTGAGCTACCGCTCCCGGTACAATGGGTTGGAATACATTAGATACAGAACTACAGAATTGTGTTTAATTTAGAGATTATATTTTTGGTCAGGATTATTTAGTGGAGTTGTGTGTGTGTGAGAGGCTTAGGGTGGGTCGAAAAAGTGTCTGGGAGTTTCCTGCGGATACGTACTCTATTTGGGGTTTGTTTCCCTAATTGGAAGTGGAGGGCTTGTGGGATTGAAGGGATTTTATGGTAAAACTTAAGGGCGCTTAGCTTGATGTTGGTGGTAATGATGGGTATGCCGTGCTCGAGATGAAGTAGATCGTTGGGTATGAACCAAGGTGCTTTGGTTGTGGTCCTTAGGAAATGATTTTGAAAGGTCTCGAGCTTATGGATATGAGATTTGGGCGGGATCAATTAAGAAACCAAGGTGATAAGCTTACAGTTTTTGTTTTGAAAACAAAAGGTAGAATATTATTGTGTTGTATTATTAAATTGTATTTCCTAAAAGTCTCAATAATTTTTATTATTAATTCTAAATGGAAAAAAGAAGAAAAAACAAATAATTTAAAGAAATAGGCAAGTAAGTCCTTCAAACCATGTATATTAACTTACTATAACGAAAACGAGTAATATTTTCAGGAGGGTCATTCCATGCAAAAAAAGGGATTTTATGACACGACTCCTTCAAACTTGACAATATTTTTGGGATATTGTTGTCCATGATGCCTGCATCGTCGAGGTACAATATTAAAATTTTCTGATTGTTCGACAACATTACACTCTTACAAGCTAAGACTTCTTGTGAACACCCCTATATTCTGTCATTGTTGCCCTCATATAAAGGTTTCGACAAATTCTAAAAAAATGAGAGTATATGTAATAAACTTAATAAAATCATTCATTAAATATCAATTTATATCGTGTTATTCTTGGCATACAACAATAAAAACGTCTTTAAAACGCAATTACTCGCAAGACAACATTTTTTAAATTTATAAAAATCTTCTATAATATTGTATTCAGCATGTTCTAGAAGCTATTAAAATTTCTTGATGATATCTTTAAAGGAACGAAAAGTATAATTTTAAATACTCACCTGAACTGAAATGGGCAGTATGCAACCCGCCATAATAATTCATTGTTCTCGGCTTTGCTCGCGTGGCTGCTGATGGACTACTCAGTTGTAGGCGCGTTTTGGAGAACACCTTTCCTAGGCACTTCAGTTGAATTTGAAACACGTTTTACTGAAAGTTTGTTCTCACTCACTGGATTGACACATTTTATGAAAACTGAAAAAGCGTGAAAATTTTGTTGCGTCTTCCTACAACTATAATATCGATAAAAGAGATTTTTCCTTAATGAAATCTGGTCCTTAAAGACGGATTTTAAATAGGTGCGTTCAAGTTCATCTTATCGAAAATGTGAGTTTGTGTAATTTTGCGCGAAATATAGGTAATTTATATCTCAAAACCGCTCCACTTTTTTCTTTAAATTCCATCCTATTATGCAATAAGGGTCTATACAAATGTGGCGCTAGGCCCATTTTAATTTAGTGTTACATACTTTCGAAAATGCCAAAAAGTGAACATTTGAAAACTACAAAATTGGAGACAGCGATTTTTGCTTTAAACAAAATCTGTTTTGCGTTCATAATTTATTTGTGTGAATTTCTGAAAATTTACAACCTACCTACCTAAAAGTTATTGGACCATAAATTTGTGTGAGATCTTAGCCGTGTTCATCCGACCTTCCCAGCGTTTTCTTTACTTTATTTTACGTAGTAGTGGTTTATTTACTTAACAGTTCGCATCTTCCAACTTCTACTTTACAGTATGTAAACCGCGAAGTAACAGCTTCAATCAATAAACAATGAATCAAGTACTCACAGGCTTACTCAATCAATAAACAATGAACGCAAGTACTCACTCTGAGGCCTATGGCCACAAAATTGTAGTTCTTAAGGCCCTAAAAACGCTTTGTTTAAGAGTTATTTAACGATATAAATTAAAAAATGCGACCGAATGTTGCGGGTTGCATTTGGCATGAATATTTAGATACGTTTTTTAAAAACAAATCCTTCATATTTTTAAAGTCAACGTGCAATTCGTCACGTCTTCGTCAAATTCTCTTTCTTTAGAGACCTCATTTATGAAGATTGGTTGCGTGTGAGAACCGCAAAAGGTATGTATACTACTGAAATAATATATGTGGCGCTTTGTAGATTTTTGAAATTGTGCTACTTGCGTCACGTAGACACGTAGACTTGAGCCCCTTTCAGTCCACTGTGCGACGGCGGCGACCGCCGAGATGTGGGGTGGGGGAGGAGGAGGGCGCTGGGTACTAAAGAGCAGTGACGAGGCGGCGCGCGGAAGGGTCGGCACCGCCGGGGGCGTCGGCGCTGAGTGCGGGGGAGGGCGGAGTGAGGGCGGAGGAAGCAAGCGGCGCGACGCGATGCGACGTCGGCGTCGCGGCTGCGATGGCCAAGCGGCGAAAAGACAAATGAAGGCAGACGCGGCGCCGCCGGGAGCAGCTGCTGCAAACTCCCAGCCCATTGTTACAGCCATTTTCCGAGACCCTGGGGGTTTGTGAGAAACGGTGAGAAGAAGCAGTTGATGTTTGATTACGAATTCGTGAAATCTCTGGGTAGTGTGATCTAGGCATGACGCCTTGGAGCCATTTGTCTGACATTCATAATTATAACTTATGTTATTAACAAATTTTTATAGTTCAAATTAATCTTCCACAGGAAATATTTTACATATATTTTACTTCATTGAACTGATAATTTTATGAGACACAAAGAGTTCTAAGATTTAAATTATGCTAGCAATAGAAGGGAAGTTCTGAAACGACTTTCTCTAATATTCTAGATACGGCGACTTAGATACCATAAGCATTTTGGAGCTTGATAACATTTCAGTCATTTGCATTACAAATGGTTTGTTAGAATAATGTATAATTTTTGTTTTTCGTTTGTTTCAGGTAATTTGGAAGTTAATTTTGCTTATTGACGCAATCAACGACAGATCGATGACCTGCTTGGCAAGTAAAACTAATTTTACCGGAACTATATCATTTCATTGTTTCAATTTAGGATTCCAAAAGAGTTTTAGTGTAATGAGGAAGCCAAACGATATTCCTACTTCTTGATCAGAAATCATTCATTTCTTTATTCAAGTCATTCGATTCGCGAATCTTCAACTGGATGCAACATTTAATTTTAAAGGGGAATGCGTATTGAATTTTTCGTTGGATGGGGGTTCGATGGGCAAATCGTCATGACGTAGTCGTAGCAAAATCGATAATTTCAGAATAAGAGATGTGCAAATAAGAGAGTAGAACGTGTGGCGATAAAATATAGGACAATCATCTATGTTCTGCATAAATCATCTGCATTGTACCTAAATGGTGAACGCAATATTGGTGCGATGGTTGTTTTATTTATTTCATTATTGTTGACGATCGTGGAAAAACAACTCAGCGATTTTAGATGAAATAATATTTTTCTAAATATTTGTATTCAATACATTTCGAGCACATAATTGGATCTCATCACCAAGCTGTAATTAATTCAGCCAAATATTAAAAATATATTGCACACAATTATATATAAACATGTTTTATTTATAATTTTGTTAATCATTTTTCAGCAACATTTTGATTTATTATTATAAAATAAGATTCACCAGCAGAAACCCTTACCGATGTTGAGGACATAAAGAGAGAAGATATATACACTCGCTCAGCAGTTAAGCAGCATCGGCGATTTTTATCTGCTAATGGGGGTCACTTTGAACTCTCGTAATCGTAAGAACATATAACAAAACGTTCAACTGAAATGGATGCAAGAATAACAGTCGTATGTTATGTTCCAAATACATTCACTGTCAAAGAGTGTACATTTTTTGGACCCCTCTGTAGTTGTGATCTCTCCTGCTCCTAATAACTAGGAACTTTTCATTAGAGGCGCACAGGCTCATTATCCCGAACTAAGGGTCTCGAGGTGTCGAAAGGCGTTAGCGAAACCGCGCACCGCAAATTCCAGGGAGTGCGCTGCTTTTGTGCGGGATGGGTGGGGGTGGGGGAGGCTGTCTTTCCTTGTGTGCGCGGGGGCGGTCGCGTCCGCGCCCTTTACTTTGAGGCTGCCCCGTCTGTCCTCCGCCCAACCCCTTCCCTGGTCCGCCCAGCCCTTCCCTGCCTGCCGGAATGAATCACCTGACGACGTGCTACCTGACGCTGGTCGCTCCCCGCCCGCGTCGTACAACGCAATTGTCCTGACGAGACCTCTTTTGCAGATCCTGCAGCGTTTTCATTTGAAACAAGGTGGATTAGTACCTATGAAAAAATAGAATTTCCTGTAATTCCACATTGATTAAAGTTTTTATTTGAGTTTAAAATATCCTGATAATTTTTATTGATTTATGACTGCAATTTGTATATTCTTAATATTGTTTTATATTTTCGGAAAAAGTGGTAAAAGTGAGATGTGGTATAATGAAATGTTCAGCAATGAATTAAAAAATTCTGTTTTTACATGAAGTTTTAATCCCTCGAGATAATCAACTATTATTTTTGGGTGAAATGTTAAAATTTTTGTTTTTAGAGGTAATTTAACGGTGTAAAATGGTATGCGTGCCACTAGCGCGTACAAGGTTAATGGAGGTGTACGTGGTCGTTACGGAGAAAAACTGTATTGAAACCGAAGTGTATTTAATGTGAATATAGGAAACTACTGTAAACTCTCGTTAGCACGAACTTCATTAACAAGAATTTCGCCGTAACACGAACAATACTTGGGTCCCGGCAAGGGATACCAGTATTATGGACATTTATAATAATCGGAAAACATGAACTTTTATATAACGACCTCCGATTATTTCGATCCCTTTAAATTCGCCTTAATGAGGGTTTACTGTAGTTGTACCATGGACTTATTTGAACTTCCACTGATTGATTTATTTATAATGTTTAAGAAGTTAAAACCCGATGATGGTTCAACTCTTATCACCCGAGAGAATTTCAGATATTTGCTTAGTCTTCATGGTTACCATTACTTTCCACTTGTGTCTCGAGAGCGTGACGTTGTTTACCGTTAACTGTAAAGGAACTAATAAACCGTCGGTGAATAGCGCACAATCGTATTTTAATAACGTAAGGAGTCCGCACCTGCGTGCACGCACATTCTACGTTAGTACATACCGTGAACGCTATGAGATTTCATCGTGTGCAGAGTTTCTCTACCTCACGACCACGCTAAATGTGCGTGGCCTCCCCTCTGCAGTGCTCTAGCGCCCTGCGCCGCCTCGTGCCCTTTGAACGGCCGTCCGCCACCGCCCAAGAGCAGCCCCTCCACCTGCCTGCACTCGCCCCGCGAATCACTGCGGGACCTTCTGTCAGCAGCCGCCTCTCCCCATCCCCTCACCCGCACCGGCCTTTACGCACTATGCCTTGGCCCTTACTCTCCCCTGCTCAGTCTCGCCCGTCCTGCCCAACCCCTGCCTTGCCCCATCCTGCCGTGCTCGCTGTCCCCTGTTCTGCCATGCCCTGGCCTGCCCCGCCCGGCCCCGCCTCGCCCCGCCTCGCCCCGCCTCGCCCCGCCTCGCCCCGCCTTGCCCCGCCTTGCCCCGCCTCGCCCCGCCTCGCCCCGCCTCGCCCCGCCTCGCCCCGCCTTGCCCCGCCTTGCCCCGCCTTGCCCCGCCCCGCCCCGCCTCGCCCCGCCCCGCCCCGCCCCGCCCCGCTCTAATCCGGTTTACCTCGCCCTTCTACGTCTTGCCCTGCCCCGTCCCTGCCTGCCCCTCTTCCATCGTCCCACCTTGTCCCATTCCGCTTTCTCTGCCCATTTCCATCTTTCCATCCTGCTCAGCCTCGCCCGTTCTGCCCTACCCCTGCTTTGCCACATCCTGCCGTGCTCGCTGTCCCCTTTTCTGCCTTGCCTTGGCCTGCCCCGCCCCGCTCTAATCCGGTTTACCTTGCCCATCCACGTCTTGCCCTGCCCCGTCCTTGCCTGCCCTTCTCCTTCCCGCGTCCCGCTTTGTCCCATTCCGTGTTCCCTGCCCATTTCCACCTTCCCATCCTGCTCAGCCTCGCCCGTTCTGCCCTACCCCTGCTTTGCCTCATCCTGCCCTGCTCCCTGTCTCCTATTCTGCCTTGCCCTACCCCGCCCCGTTCTAATCCGGTTTACCTCGCCCCCTCCACGTCTTGCCCTGCCCCGCCCTCTCCTGCCCTTCTCCCTCCCGCGCCCCGCCTTGTCCCATTCCGCTTTCTCTGCCCATTTCCACCCTCCCATCCTGTTCGACTTGTCCTGTCCAACCCCATCCCGCCTTCTCCACCAGTGTCTTCCTACTACCAGGCCACGTCCTGCGTCGCGTCCGCTGCACCAACCTTCGTGTTCCAACACCAGCCCCCCTATCGACTATGTTTAGCTTTCGCTAGTGACTCTGACCGGGAGTTCCAACGGCGGCCGATTTTCGACGTTGGCTTAGAGCTGGGTCGAATATCAACCTCTGTGCGGCAGATGTTTCAAGCGGTCGGCTACTCTGATTGGTAGTTTCCATCATCTGTACCGGGCGAATGATGGAGAGTACCCTAACAAACTGACCACTGACCACACTCGATATTTCCTTCCTCTTCCTTGTCATATCCTCACCGTTACACTCTGTATCTCTTTCTCTCTCCATCTCTCTCCATCTCTCTCCATCTCTCTCTCTCTCTCTCTACACTACCAAACATGCCGAGAGACCGGTCGGGGACTTACAACTTGTCTCGGCTGGGACGGTGCCCCGCCGGTGGGATGTACTTGGTTGGGGGAACGACGGTTGGTCGGCGCCGGATCTTGCCATCCAGCCAGTGGAAGATCACCGCCACCTCCCGAGGAAAAGAACGTGCACTACACTTTCGGGACTAATGACATCTGTAGTTGACGCGCCCGGAATCACTAACAACCAACCAACCAACACCATGCCCTATGACCTCTGTCGTGTCGGCTGCACCACCCTTTCCATCCCGTCTCATCCAGCCCTCTGTATCCCGTTCAGCCCTGCCCTCCTCCTTCAGAGTCCTTCTTACCCACCCCTCCCTCCTACTCCTTACTCCACGGCGCGCCCCGCCCACCTCTGCCTGCTAGAGGTCCCCACGCTGCGGTCGGCGGCCAAAGGCGGGAGGTCTGACGGCGGGGGTGGCTGCCAGGCCACGTCGAAAGCACAAAGGAACTGACGCCGGACGAGGTGCTTGATATCTTACTCCGTGGACCACGTGACCTGTCAGGACCAGCTCGCTAGTTCTGCGGGCGTTAATTAAGTACTACGCGGCGTACTTGCAATTAATTTCGCGCGCAAGAGGCTTATATGGGCAGGCGCAGAGGAACTTGAACGAGGTTGGGTCATTACGGCAAATATTTTTATGAGTTTCTTGACGTAAACTACTTATGGATAAATCGGTAACTTTCTCTGTACACAGTATCCAAAGGATAAGAAGTCTTAAATTTAATGCAAAATTAATAACTCATCTAAAGATAGTAAATTATACTCAAAATTAATAACTCATCTAAAGATGGTAAATTATACTGTCCGTTAAGATGCTGGCAAATAGCTTCTCCAACGGTTCATACAAACTCTGTATGGTTATTCTCACGGAAAGTAAATTATTAGTTTCTCGTAATATCTACTCTTTTCAACAGGTTCGCGTAACAAAATATCTTCTTGGCCCATTGTTACTCAAACTTTAACGTTTAAAAATATAAATATAAACTGCAATTTTGAATTTGAATAAAATCCGAGCATTAATTTTTATTCTACACTTAATTTTATTTTAGTCTACTTATTCTAAACGTTCTATTCATTGTAATTCGCCATTGACTTAAGGGAAGAAAAGTATTATTTCTCATTATTTCTCATTCACAAAAGGAATTCGTCGTAGATTATTTTTAAGCGTATTTTTCATTATTTTTAGGCAAAAATGCTTTATTTTAGAACATCAAAATCCTAACCTTAATCATTACGCTATTGAGAGGTGAACAGTCTCCTTTGTGAGTGCAGTGGGCCCCGCGAGAGTCTCCTTTGTGGAGACCGCCGAGCAGCACGCGCGGGGGCGGAGCAGAGGGGAGGGGTGGGGCGTGGGTGGGCGCTGCGGCGGCCGGGGACTTGTCCTGCGGTCGGGAGCCGCGCCGGCTGAGCGCCTCGGGCAGGTGGCTTTGGCCCCCGCAGGTCGTCTGCCCCCCGGGGCGCCAGGTGCTTCCGGTCGCGGGGGCGCCGCGCCACCCCTGTCGCCCACTACCTGCTCCTCTTCTCAGCACCAGCGGGGAGGGTTCTAGTATCTGCGACTTCCACCTGCCGTCGGGTGGCGTTTTGTGGGGAGCGTGCAACTCTGGGGCAGTCGTGTGTACCGCTGATGCCACTTCTCACGATTTGTCGGTACTACGATTGTGCAGCTACTACATGACCATAAATAATCCTGTTGCGAAAGTCACGACAATCCTTTGGCTCACCGCCCTAAGACTCCTCGCCTCCCTCCTTCTGACTCTCCACACCTCGACACATTCCCTACGACTCTCCGCGCCTGCTACCCTCCATCCTACGAGTACCCACTCGAACGACTACCCATTCCCTCGATTACTCACTTCTTCGGCTACTCACTTCGACGGTTACCCACTCCCACGTTTATCCACACCTCGTCTAACCATTTCCTCGACTACCTACTCCCTCGGCCACCAACCCCCTCGAATACCCACTCCCTTCAACTACCAACTCCCTTGACTACCCGTTCCCTCGATTACCCACTCCCTCGACTACCCAATCCCTCGAATACCCACTCCCTCGACTACCCACTTCCGCGACTACCCACTTCCTCGACTACCCACTTCCTCGACTACCCACTTCCTCGACTACCCACTTCCTCGACTACCCACTTCCTCGACTACCCACTTCCTCGACTACCCACTTCCTCGACTACCCACTTCCTCGACTACCCACTTCCTCGACTACCCACTTCCTCGACTACCCACTTCCTCGACTACCCACTTCCTCGACTACCCACTCCTCGACTACTACCCCCTCACATACCAACTCTTTCCACAACCCACACCCTCGACTAACCACCCACTCGACTACCAACCCCTTCGATAACCCACTCCCTCGACTACCACCTTCGACTACTTACCCTTGCGATTAACTATCGCCTCGACTACCCGCTCCTGGACTACCCTCCCCTTCGTCTATCCACCCCTTTGACTATTCATCTCTGGACTAACCACCTCCTCATCTACCCACACTTCGTCCTCACTATCCACCCCCACATACAAAGTTCAAAGTACAAAGTTCAACACTTGTACACGCGGCACTGCATCGTCCGTTATCGCCGCGATCAGAGGGCGGGAGCCCTTTCAATGTTTGTGTGCCGTGCGCCATCTGCTGCCTCTTCCCCCGCGCGGCTAGGTGAAGGCCTGACTTTCGCCAGGACTTTTAAAAGTTAAACCCGCAATTCAGCAGCGTGACCTTCGAAGGATTTGGTGTACGGGCGTCGGAACGTTACTCGGGCGATGAATAAGCGACACGCATTGTAAACAATAGCTGTAACTGTCGATGTCAGATTCGTACGTAAGTATTTTAGGAGTATTTTTAATACATGGGCGAGGATTGCTGTTGACGTACTTTAGCGACCAAATGATCGAATCAAAGAATATCTTTTCTGAAATATAATAAGAAATGTGGTAATCGCTTTGGAAATTATCCATCAATTTTTGAACCTCCTATCAGTGAAGGATATTTTCTAAGAATTTTCAAAGCCCCAGTAATATTTGGTATGATTATTTCAAGAAAAAGAATATATGGATAAATATGAATTAAAAAAGTGACAAAGACAGCGAAACATAGCACATTGAATCACAGTGTCACAATGAATCACAGTGAATTGTGTTAGTTGACGAAGTATTATTTTACTGAAAAAAGAGAAATAAAATGAAAATGATTGTGATTACTTGATAAAAATATCATTATATTTTTAGCAATAAACTTGAATTGAAAGTACGAGTATCTTTAGTGAATACGTACGGTCTAGATAATCCCAGTGGTCAACTACCACAAGCGCGAATATTCAAATCGATAACTCATTGACTTGTATTTTAACATGCCATCATCACTTCGATTTGAAAAAAGAAATAAGGGCATAAACTGATTTCTGTAAACGGTGGTAATCTAAAAGAAGAATTAGCTTCTATTGTCTCTTTTAAGGTCTCTTTAATGAAGGTGATTTTGTTTCATTTTAAAATTCAGGATTTTTTTGTACACATGACTGTTTTGTATATTTCTACATTCCAGTTACAAATATTATCATGGGAATCGTTTTTATTACATTTTGAAAATTGTATTGAAATTGTCCCAAGGCTTTCAATTTCATTGCCTGCCCAATTGCACCAAATTGTTTGAACGCGATTCGTTCCAAATGAACTGGCGTGCCGCTTTGTGCGTGAGATGGAGCCTACGGCGGCGCCCGGGAGCTGCTGATAGAGCGGTGCCGCGCAGGCGGCGCGTGCACGCGTTCCTCAGAGAACCACACGCACCGCGTGCGGGCGTCGATCCCGGTGGCGGGGAAAGGCGGCGGTGGAGGGGCGAATGCGACGGTTGCGGGCGGCTGTGGCGGGGAGCTTTCGCGGGGAGGGGGTGGCGGCGTGGTGGCTGTGGCGGGGTGGATATGGCAGGGCGGCTGTGGCGGGGTGGCTGTGGCGGGTTGTCTATAGCGGATTGGTTTTGGCGGGGTGGCTGTGGCGGGGAGATTTCGGGGAGGGGAGTTTGCGGCGGGGTGGATGTGGCAGGGCGGCTGTGGCGGGTCGTCTATGGCGGATTGGTTTTGTGGGGGCGGCTGTGAGGGGTGGCTGTGGCGGGGAGCTGGGGGGTGGTTGCGGCGGGTGGCTTCGGCGGGGTGGATGTGGCAGGGCGGCTGTGGCGGGGTGGCTATGGCGGATTGGTTTTGGCGGGGGAGCTTCGGGGGTGTGGCTGCGGCGGGGTAGCTGTGGCGGATTGGTTTTGGCGGGGGGCAGTGGCGGGGTAGCTTTGGGGGGGTGGCTGCGGCGGGGTAGCTGTGGCGGGGTGGCTGTGGCGGATTGGTTTTGGCGGGGTGAATGTGACGGAGCGAAGGTGGCGGTGCATCTGTGGCGGCGCGTCCGTGTCGGTGTGACCGGGGTGGTGGCGGGGTGGCGGTGGATGGGTAGAATGTGGTGGAGCGATGGTAGAGGGGCGAATGTGACGGAATGACGGTTGCGGGACTTCTGTGCTGGCGCGTCTTTGGCGGGGCAGGGAGGCGGTGGCGGTAGTTCTTCGGCTGGGTGGCAGTGTGCGATGCGTTGGGGACGGTGGTGGGGAGGACGGCGCTACAGTGGCGAGGCAGCGGTGATGCGTTGGTGGTGATGACGGGAGGTGATAACTGTGAGATGACGGAGTTGCGGCGATGTAGCAGCTATGTCGGTGCCGGTGCAGTGGTACAAGTGGTTTTCCGATATTATAATTTTAACCTCAAAATAATTCTGCAAATTATCTATACATGTAGACTCTTTCAACAGCATAGAAACTTCAATTTTGCTGAAACCAGCATTAAAAATGTTATCTTTCTACCAATTTCTTGACTGTACGGCGATTTGTGAAGAATATTTTAAAAAAAACAAGTATTTGTTAAATTCAAAAAATAGCTATTAAATTTTACGTCCAAATCAAACTATAGTCTTGAATTATGTTATAAGATTAAATATCCAGTTCAAAAAGTACGCTAAAAGTTTAATACGGAAGAGTTAATTGAAAATAAAGTAACCAAACTACACATTCGCAAACGGTCCCCTCCGTAAAGGGTGGAGACATCAAATAATTGTGTTCGGGTTGTAACACTGAAGTGTAGTTTTAGTACTTACTATTACTATGTCTGACTAAGGGTATTCTTTGTTTCTTATGTAACCTCTAATATTTTTTCGTTTGACGATTTTACCTATTACATTGTGCCTTGAAACCTTTACGTTTGTGTGAACCACTTGTTTTGGTATGAGACAAGACATATTTGTCATTCGTTGACCTAACGAAAATTTGTCTGTGCGTTTTGTAATATTCCGAAGAATCACGACTTACAACCTCAAACGAGTACAATCAATGGCTATGTATTACTTTAGGTGGTAAGGTAAATATCACTTTTCATTTATTTTTATTTATTGAAAATTGTTATGATTTAAAAAATGCTTCTTTAAAAAGAGTACTAAAAAAACAAAAAACAACTACCGAAAACAGAAAACCTTGTAGTTCCGAGAATTGTTTGTTACATCCTCATAAACTTTTCTGTGTGCTGTAAACGGATGGAAATGATTTGACGGGTGATGTGTTTTTCGTGTTTAATAGCTTCATCGAATGCGGGATGATGGTAATGCGGGTAATTTCTGACCTACAAATACGATTGATGTCCAGCATGTCAGACAGTGACAGTTATTGCGTAATTTAATGTGATCTAGCTCAGCGTTTGAAATTGTGCACGACATAGAACAATGACTTATTGTTTTTGTTTCTAGAAGAAAATGAAACATGGAGAAAATTCGTTAATGGATTAAAGAATGAATAATTTCTGAAACAAGTGTAATTATTGTACGTTTTCTCTGTGCCCACAGTTCATTACTTTACAGTATAGAACATATCGATTACATTCTGGATTACTATTAAGGTATGTTATTATTTTTTTCTGCGAATCGGTTATCATTGGGTCACGCGATACGTGCATCCTACCGGGGCTCAGACTAAATATCGGAGTAGGTCCACGTTACTTTCCATAGGGAAGAATCTTGCAATTTTATGCCGATTTCATTTTTACACCCCAGAATTGTTAGCTGTAGGGGATGGGGTGAAGTTATGATGATGAAATAGACACAAACAATCATACAGAGACACACAATACCCAAACATGCCCGAGGCGGGAGTCGAACTCGTGAACCTGTGGACCGAGTCCACTACTGCACTGCTGCCGTAACGATCACGCCCATCGGATTGGCGTTGTTATTGTTGTTATTATTGTTGCTATTGTTATTGTTGTTTTGTTATTGGTGTTATTATTATTATTATTATTATTTACAGCTAGGCCCTACTGAGTCACGCAAAGTACACTGTAGTGGCATTCTAGTATTGTAGTATATTTATGCCATAAATTAATGTATGGTAATAAATATATTACATTGAACATTATATCACCTATTCAAATCAGGTCTTCACATTAAATTACAGTGCTGTTGTTTTGAATATTATTTTCTTTGCAAGGGTCAGATTTCGGGTATTCTGCATATTGAGAATGCATCACTCACATTCCCCCGAAAACAGAGCAGAAGCACTCAGACACACACATACACGCACACGCGTAACTCTTAAAAGCTGTAGACACAACACAAAAGTATCTCTTGTTCCCAGCTCGGATCTAAAATTTCGGGAAAGAGATGAAAAAAGATCTGGAACCGCGACGGCCGGGACTGAAGTTTACTTTTATATCGCGATTTCCATAATCCTCCGCCGACGCTGCTACCGCACGCTTGGAGATTTGAGACCCCCGCGCGACGTGTCTTCAGTTGTTTTCGCTGCGCCCTCCCCCCTTCCCACGCTCCTCTTCCTCTTCCCCCCCAGATTCGGCCGGATCGGGAAATACGTGGGACAGTTTTATGCGTGGTGAAAAAGAAAAGATTACATCCGAGTGAATGATTCACAACTGAATTATTCTGAATGAGATCTTTTCGTTGATTGTGAAAAATAAAAGTATTTAGTCGACTTTTTATTTAAATACATGCTAGTACTGATGATGCATGACATGAAATAGGAAATTCATTATTCCACGCAAAGCTGAGGAAACCAAAAAGAGAGTTATCTCGTTCTTCTCTCTTCGAATATTACTTGCGTTTCGTTTACACGAAGAAACTAAGTCTGCTGTACATTTATTTCATATTCTAACAATTAATCCAGTTCTCAATGAAATGTGGACAAACGTTCATATTACTGCAGTTAATCTAACTACCTTCAGAAATTATATTCTACAAGAAACAAAGAACCCTCGCAGGTTATAAAAACAGAGAGCAAATGACTATTGGCAGCTGGAGGTTCGAAAAGTAGTTTCGGGGTAGGTGGAAATTTTGAAGAACAAATCAAAGTCACTACAATAGATAACATCTCGCAATTTTCCACATTTCTATTTTTTACATTCATCTAGTTTTTAATATTTTAGCAATGGGATGAACATATTTAATTTTAGCATATTTTTATTGTCAGTGAGACACCAGTGACAGTAAGGGAGAGTTAACCACAGTTGGTTTCCGGGAAGAGAGCAAAAGAATTACATTTTGACGAATCAAAAGAATCGATTCCCAGAGACCGTGTCTGTTATGCATGACATCCGAACGAAAACACGCTCCCCCTGCCCGTCGCGCTGGTCCACGGCCGCCTGACTCCGTGTGTTTCCGGAGCGACCCACCGCCTTCTGCATATTGTACGAGTCAGAGAACAGGAGACTTTGGGAGGCCGACCGACTCTACCAGGGGCCCGAAGGGTACAGCAAGGCAGCGGTCCAGCCGAGACCTGCATATCGCCCGGGTAAACAGAAAATGAATAGGAAACGCCGGCCGGCATCTATCCTGCGTGCGGGTTACGGTGCGTTCTGCTATCAAGGCTTATTTGCGGTTTGCCGCTCCCCTCTTGAGTGCCTACGTGGGGTGGCTTCTGTGTGCACGGGGCTCCGACAGACTGGTGAAGTGGGGGGGGGGGGGGGGCTAACTACAAAGGAGATGGTGAATTCAGTGTGTTTGCGTATGTCGGTCGGTTCCTAGCCGTAATGATGTACGCGAACTCAGATACTGAAATTGAGGATACAAATGCAATGAGTTTGTACACGTGGACTTCGTGTACTTTATTTTGCTTCTGCGATCGTTAACTGCCTGTATCAGACGGAAATAACATAGACACCTGCTCCTGCATCCGCCTTGGGGTTGTGTATTGGTATTGTGCATGAAAAATACCACTTGTAAAAGTAGCGTGGAAGATAAAAGAAAATGACGTTTTCCACAAAGGCATCAACATCAGTATAAATACATTTATAACGTTCCAGGTGAGCTAAGTATCGAGAGACTTGGATGGAGTATATACAAGCGAAACTGTTGTTTACCTCAAACTCGTATGGGCCCTTATAGACGCCGCGAGGCCTTTTTCAATTTTGTAAATCTTTTTATATACATATTTACGAATTTTAGAAAAAAGTTCAGAGCATTGTTGCGATATTTTTTAAAATTAAATTTCAATAAATAAAAAATATTAAAATTAGCTTCATTATAACGTAAAGTGTTATGACAACAAATTGCTCAGTTGTCAGTCTATTTGAACATTATGCACTTACTCAGAGTTCATGAACATTTATGAAGTTGACTGTAAGAAACTTCTGCCACGGACGAATGGAGAGTTTGTCCACAGCGAGACATCCCATAGCGTGAATACGATACGAAGGCAATTTTGAGCTACTGATATGTCCGAGCTGCTACGTTACATTCGAGTTATAGTGGAAAATGCTACTCCACTGGAATTAGCAAGTGTAATCACGTGACTTCAGTCGTGCCCGATGCAGATCGCTGATCCCAATAAATGTAATTTGTTTCCAACTGTGGCGAGAGAATATGCTAATAACTTCATATTCACACGATGCAACATCATGTTGCTGTCGCTGATTTGTATGTATAATAATATATACTACATCAATGGTTGGTGGACAACTATAGTTGAACAAATAGATCGAGAAGATGTGGAACAATGGCTCTTTACCGTTAGCAGCACACTTTGACTTCATAGTTCGGAATTACTTCCCTTCCCTTCCATTCCATTGTAACGTTCAAAAGATAGTTTTCATTTCACACAATAATGCACATGATTCCCTCATTAAATTTTATAATACGCTCTTCAAAAACGCCGTAAGTTATGTATACCATTGAACTCCGGCGTCAGATTGCACAAGGACGTATGCTCGCGATCTTTCTTTCCACTTCCTGGACCTATCCTCTCCCCTTACTTACACACGCTTACACATACTTTCTCCACACATGTCGGGGGACCAGTCGGTGGTTTAGAGCTTGTCTCGGCTTGCGCGGTGGGAGATACTTGGTTGGGGAAACCTCGCAAGCCGACGTTAAAGTCGGCACTGGATCTCACCATCCATCGGGGGAAGAACACCGCCATCTCCCGTTATAGAAAACATACACCACACTCCGGGACTAAAGACCATAGCAATCAACGCGCACCGGGAGCGGTAGCTCAGTGCATCAACTGATGTCACTGCAGCGCCTCTGACCGGGAGGTCCTAGGTTCGAGTCTTCACAGCGGCAGGATTTTCGACACTAGCTTTTCAGCTAGGACGAAGTCAGTCGCTGTCTGGAGGAGAATTCTAGCGGCTGCTCTGATCGGTAGTTTTACGTGGTTTTTCCGATCAACACCAGGCGAATGCCGGAGCAGTACCCTACCAAACGGGCCACGGAACGCGTGCGATCTGTCCTTCCTCTTCCTTGTCCTATCCTCTCCCCTTACACACACACTTACACTAACATGCACTACACTATACTCCGAATAAAAGAAGAATGTGGTTGACAGTTCGGTGTGGATGGGGGCGGCGTTGCCGCGTACTGCGCGCTCTACCACATGCTTTGAACAATAAGACGAACAGCTGAGAGAAATCGGGAAAAATCGTAACACGTAAAAGAAAGAAAATAAATAAGGAACTTACATTTTCTCATCCTTCGCCAATTACTCCCAAACGTCGACGCTCAGCCGATAAACTGCAGCACTCCGGATACGCGATTCATTTGGCAGTTCAAACGTGACAACATCGGGCAAATGGCGATAGTTCTGATTCGCTGTTGCCTAGGTTACGGAGCTGACGTCACCATGTTACTGGGAACTGTCAACCACATTCTTCTTTTATTCGGATAATACCACACATTTTCGGGAGACCGGTCGGGAACTTAGAGCTTGCCCCGGCTGGGGCGGTGTCCCACCGCTGGTGGGAGAGTCCTGGTTAGGGGGAAACCCCACTAGTCGACGGTAGGTCGGCACCGGATCTCGCCATCCAGCGAGGGAAATCACCGCCAACTCCCGAGAAAAAACATGCACTACACTAACGGGACTAATGACCAAAGCAGTTGACGCGCCCGGAAACACGAAAAAATCAATCAATCAATCAATCAATCAATCAATCAACGCGCCCGGAAACATGAAATAATCAATCAACCTGAATGGAGGTTCGCGCGGTGCGGGTTCGCCGAATTCCTGTGTTCACCGTTGCTGCGTCGCGACGCCCAGGCCTTGAGCCAGGGAAAAATACCGGAGCGCGCGTGGCGTGGCGCGGCCGCGGCGAGGCGAGGTGCGGCGTGGCGTCTGGCGTCGGCTAACGGGCGGCGGATATGTAAATAGCCAGCGGGCAGCGGCGGGTGGGGCGTGGCGTATCGCTGCCTGCGAGCGGAGAACGGCGCCGGCGGTGCGGAACGCGACGCTTGACCCGGGCGAGTGGGAGGAGGGGCGACCGCGCACTCTGGATGGACCTGGCCGCGTGAACCGCGTAGTATACGCGCATGTTTTCTTGAGCCCCGGGATACCTACCTCCTCTCCTCTGCCAACATTAGTTGAATGATGGCTACGAGCATTGTGGACAAAATAAGATAACCAGAACTGTTCGCTCCCATGTAATAGAAACTGTTTTGCATCGAAAAACCAACTGTAACTATATAATTCCGTGTCAAAATAACCGAACTTCCCACTCCCCGCGCAACGAGCAAAGCGAGGGCTCAAGATAACGTGCGCGGATAATAGAAACAAAAGTTTAATGCATACGTTTTGTTGAGCTTTCCTTTTGCTTGTAGAGCGTAGGGTGAGTTTCTATTTGTTAGCAATAAGGAAAAATCAAATCTGTTCCTTAGTTTACCGGTACAAATAAGTTTTGTATAATTCGGCAACGAAAATATCTAGTTTTTGAAATGTTAATCTCTCCCTTTTTTAAATTTATTATTATTATTATTATTATTATTATTATTATTATTATTACTATTATTATTATTATTATTACTACTATTATTATTATTATTATTATTATTATTATTATTATTATTATTATTATTACTATTTTTTCATCTTTCAGTTAAATTGTTGCGAAGGGATTCTGAAACTAAAGAAAGCGTGCGCAGATGATTTTCTCCCCCATACGTCACATACAGATTTTGACTAAATAAAAAAATAAATAAAAGCGTTCCGTTCTACGTGCGCTAAAAGCTGTGCATGTGTAAAAGTGCCAGATCACCAAAGGTGGTTCAGGGTATCAACTCCTATCATTGCAGTGCCTCTGACCGGAAGGTCCTTGCGTTCGTGCCCAACGGTGGCCCAACGGTGCATGTTAGTGTACGTGTGAGTGTAAGGGGAGAGGATAGGAGAAGGAATGGGAAGGATAGATCGCGCGCGGTGTGTGGCCCGTTTGGTAGGGTACTGCTCCGGCATTCGTCTGGTGTTTGTTTAGATTGTGTAAATTGTTTAAATACCTGCGTTTCAATATTAAATTTTGAAATACCTTGAAAAGTGTTTGAAATGCTGTCGAATAAAAATACGAAAATATATAAAAATAGACATTTTTTTTAGGAATAATTCGGAAGAGGTTCCGTTTTCATTCAGAGAATTTATCATCGAATTATACCATCTCAAGAGCCGTGGGAGAGCCTTTGTGCTCTTTCACAACTTTCTGGAGTCTCCTCCTGTGGGTGCCGACATTACGGCTTGAGCGATTGTTTCACACGAGGGACATAGCGATCATCACGTCCTGGTAGATATTGACTTCCTTTCCTTATGTGGAGAACTCAAATGTCTGTTGGGCAATTGAAGAACGATGTGCGTAAAAGTGCTTGATAGACATAATTTTCACCACTCACTGACAAGTAGGTAATGGGTTAAAAGTGAGGCAAATCCTGTTCATTTTTCGCGAATCCGAAACCTTACTTAATATTGTAAACCCCGTGATGGAGGACAGATGTATTATCTGCTATTAAAAGAAAGTAAAAATTTTAGTACAGAATTGCATTTTTATTGGCTACAGAGTAATGGATTCAATGGCAGTGACCTAAAGTAGGCCTAATAGTTTGATCTTGCTACTAATAATGATTTGTAGCAATAATAATAATAATAATAATAATAATAATAATAATAATTTTTATTATTAATAATAATAATAAATATGAAATATAATAATAATTTTATTTATATAATTATTATAATATTATTTACATAATTATTATAATTTTATTTATATAATTATTATAACATTATTTATATTATAGTAATTATTATTATTATCACCACTGATTTTTCAAATAAAACAAACATATTTACGCGGAATGTTTGACGGAAAGTTAAGTTGTCATCATTGTTTACGTTCAAAACTCGTAAACTGGCATTTAAGTTTCACGCAGAACTATGAGTGCGGGGGGGGGGGTCGAACCGGGATTGGCCATTGCAGTGACAGTGACAACGCAGTGCGGAGAGCAGCTCCCATGCCTTTGGCGTGGCGTGACGGAGACGGTGGCGGCGGCGGCGGGTGGCAGACAAAGCGCCGGTGGCGCGGCATGCGCCACTTCCAGGAAGCGCGCTTCCTCCCCTCGGGCGCCGGATTCCCAGCCGGCGCGGCGGATGTCCAGCGCAGGGGCGCGGGATGAGGTTCGCGGCCCGTTGCGCCTGTGGGGGCGGATGGGCTTGTTGACGGACGGGGCAGCGGCGAAGACGACCGCTAGCAGCGTTCCAGCGGTGGTGCAACAAGATCTTACGAGACCGACGTAGAACGCCTCAACTGGAATTTTTGTTAATGTTAATTCATGAAAGTAGTTAGGCGGAAGACCAGGTCTTATGTCCCTCACCACAAATAAAGAATTATTATTATTATTATTATTATTATTATTATTATTATTATTATTATTATTATTATTATTATTATTATTACCATCATCATCATCATCATCGTATCGGCCATTTCTGACTACGTTACACGCCCTCTTCCGAGGCCCAGTCATATTCCATCTTGGAGAGAGACGTGTGTAATTATGGGGATCAGCATTTCGGCTGTATCCCTTGGTTGTTGAGACTTGTTCACAAGGTTGTTAAGCCTTGGATTAGGCGGTGATAGGATGATCATGAGAGGTGATCGTGACTTTTTTTAACCATCCCAGCATTCGCCTGTATGACCGAGGGAAACCACGAAACTCCCAGTCAGGATGGCTGGCCCGGGTATGGAACCCGGGCCTCCCAACTGCGAAGTCAGCGCGCTACGCACTCAACCATTTAGCTCGGTATTTTATTATTATTATCATTATTGTTATTATTATTATTATTATTATTATTATTATTATTATTATTATTATTATTATTATTGATGCTGCGAAGTATTTGCAGAAGCAGCCACGTCTATATTGGCAACACTTCGCGTTGCTTCAAATATTTTCGGTGCAGAGTGGAAGTTAGCGCCGCGAGAGCACGTGTGCCTAGTGCCTACGCGTCATCCATCCATTCTCAATGTGTCCGTCGCGACAATTGTGTGTCGATAATGGTCTGGTATTGATCTTATGCGATTATCCTGTTGCCAAATAAAAATGACATTCTGCTCTTGCTATTCTGCAGTCCTAAAAAAATATCATGTGGCAAAAAAATCAAGGGTGCATTAATCTTGCGTACAGAAATCAATCTCTCGACTTGGAGTTGTTCCTTTTCATTTTTGGCCAATCAAATTAATAAAACTTCCAATTAGAACTTCCAAAGTTGTTAAACCACAAATTATTGCAGGCATACAAATGTTTATTGTTTAATTAAATACTTCTTGGACCATATTTTATGAAATGATTTTATAAAATTGAATAGGATTAAATACGCGTTTTCATGATAAGTTTCTTCCTCGTCAATAATCCTGTAGTGCACACTGGTCATTTAGTCATCCTTAATTTCACACTAGTGATTTAGTCATCCTATAGTACCGTAATTATCTCCACAATATAAGTGACACAAAAATGAGATATGTATTGTAATTGTTTATAATAGTGCAGTCCCAATATAATGTACTAACTGCAGTCTGTGTATGAAGATTTAAATTGTTACTATGTTTAGAAACGTCAAGACCTAAAGGAAGCAATTGATTCGTTTAGTCTTTTTTTATAAATAATGCTCCCATTCATTGGAAATGTTTATGAATACCTGTCATATATTTTACACTTCGATATCCTACGTTGTCTTCTGGTTGGGGACGAACAGACTGGAAAATGGGTGTGTATTTCCACCATTCCTCTAACACAAACTCCTGAATCAAAGTGCATCTTCTACTGAACTGCCTGTGTGCAATTAGTTTTGGGCTTTATGGCTTTATTGTGAGGCATCGTCCGTTATGGCTTTCTTGCATCGTCCGTTCGCGGAAAATCAATGATGCGAAATGTGGACGGTTGACTACCCCTCAGTGGCCTCGTGACCGCTTCTTCGTATGAATAAACGGGACAATATCACCTACTTTCTGACGTTGGGATAGTTTGTTGCTAGACGCCTCCCTGTTTGACAGTGGTGCATCATAAACAAAAAAACATCTCTAGTGGGTTCAAATGTTTTAAAACAGGAAAACTACCAATCAGGATCAAAATATGTATTTCCTTTGATGTAGTCCCTGCTGTAGGTTTCGACACGACAGTTGAACTGAATATTTTGAATTTTAATGTCATGTTCGTTTGAAACAAAAACCGAAATTAACCCATATTCTATCTTTTCCTTTCTTGGACATATCTCATTTACGAAAGAGTGAGAAATCGGTTTTGATATTAGTGGTTGCTTCAAAAGAAACAGCATTAGCCACGGCATTACTCACAATGTACATTTTTGAAAATGTAGAAAATATTTATTCACAATCAGTATAAGAGTATTAGTATCACAAATCATATTTTTTTTATAAATAATATAAATTATCAAGGGACGGCAAATTAAAAAAGCCCAGGGCGGCGACGTGTATAAATCCATCCCTGAGTGTGCGTACTATATTCTGTTCAATTATGTGAGCGCATTTTCGAGAATTTGTATCAATCCATAAAATACTGAATGGCTGAAATCTCTACGGGACTGAATCGAGTATTTCGGCACTTTCGCCCTCTTACTTGTCGACGTTCGCGGCTTCGTCCGCTGCTTCGTTTTGCGTGGCCTCTCCAGGAGAAATTCCGTGTCACTTTTGCTGCAGGGGAAAAATGTTCCGCTTTAGAAATGCGTCGGAGTATCACTGCACGATCTCAATCTCTTGGCTGCTTGCACGTTCTCTTGCTGCCAAACTCCTTTCAATAAGGCAGACATGCACGACGGCGATGTACTTTTCGCTTTTCTAGTATATCTACCGCAGACCACGTGAAATGGTTGGAAAATACGTTATTTTTTTCTTATTAGTGTTTGCCGTCATTTCATTTTTTTAATTGGTTATCTAAGGTCGCATCAACACCTAGGTCATTAGTGACCACTATTGGTGTTAACGGTATGATACTGTGAAGATGAAACGATATGATGATGATGATGATGATGATGATGATGATGATGATAAGGGGTGAAAGGACGAACGCAAATCCAACCATGCCCGAGGCGGGACTCGAACCCGCGATCCTTCGGACCGAGATCACTACGACACTACTGCCTTAGCGATCTCGGCCACCGGATCGCGGTCATTTGATTTTATCTGCGTTTGTAAAATAATCTTTGTTACCTCCAAATGTCTATTTAAGTCATGGAATTCTGGTTTTACTGATCAAAACCAATAAGGTTTATTTTGACGCAAATATTAAAGTGTCGTAAGTTCTTGCGGTGCGTTGAGAAGCGTTAATATATGAGTATACATATACATAATGTTAAAATTATTGTTTTTAATATTAATTATACTATATGCCTTAAATAAATAATAAAGCCCGTGTATTTTTTCGGATAATATTATGAGAATTTCTCGTGTCCTATATTTTTCAGTGGTACATATACCTTTTGCGGCTCGTACACGCAACCAATCTTTATAAATGAGGCCTCTAAAGAAAGAGAATTTCACGGGGACGTGACAAATTGCTCTTTGACTTAAAAAATGTAAACGATTTGTTGAAAAAAAGCATCTAAATAGTCATGTCAAATGCAACCCGCAAAACTTGGCCGTATTTTTGAATTTATTTCGTTAAATAACTCCTAAACGAAGCGTTTTAGGACCTTAAAAACTAATATTTTGACGTCAATGGCCTCTAACAACCGTTTCTCACACCTTAATTTATAAGATGAGATTTTCTTAAACGTTCTATTACATTTTTGCTGGTTCGTCGCTTCTCGATTCTACCCCATCTGTTAAAAGCCTGTAGAATCTGCAATTTTATGTGAAATTAAACTAATTACTTGATATTCTATGCAATTGAGTTACATTCTCTGCTCGGTAATAACGTTTAATAAGAACGTTTTTATTGGCAAGGGTATCTTGTATTGTTATCAATTACAAGGACAATCAATTACAGAACAAGTGCCGGAAGGTAAGAGGATCTCGAAGAAAAATATATATTACAGGCATAATATGAAAAAGAGAGTGTGGTTTAACATGCGAGAGTTCTCGCTCGGGTATGCTAGTTTATTGTATTCATATTAAGAATCACCTCTATGCGTTTATCTGTTTCTCTCTCTCACCCACCCACACACATCTACCAAAGTGTTCTATGAAGACGCTTGCCATTCTGGGAGAACCCTTTGCAGTTTAAGCAATTAACTCAGCATAGAGGAAGAGTTCAAATTATGCACGTATGTAATTTGGCGGTTTTGATGCTATTGTACATTTTTGGTGTTTATTTGGAGAATATATGGTATTTCCTCTTACTTTTCCCTCCCTCCTCTTCCACTCTCTTTCCTTTTTTGGTTACTTACTCAAGTACAACCAAATTCGCTTAAATTATAATATTTCTGAAGTTTCAAACGATTCTGTACACGTATTTCAATATCTTTGTAAACGTATCGGACATAAATAGGTATCTGAGCACTCGTGCGTGTTTAGGTACAATACCTAGTTATTCGTTGTTTGGTAAGTGAACAGATGAGACTAGATTCTTTGGTTAGACGTGCTGTTAAATTCGCGAACCTTTTAAATATTTATAAATGTTCTCATTCCACATCTTAATGCGTTCTACCAAATAAGCAAATGTGGCAGAAACGAGGCCGTTGTGTGGTTGCAAGTAATCCGGAACGAAGTTGGAGGCCTACTTATTAATTTATGCAAAAATATTGCAAACATTTTCGACTGACAGTAATACGCCTTTGTTGTTCAGTGGCTCGCAATTGAAATTCTCAAATTCATTTTCATTCTGTTTGAAATTATTTCACTCTAAAGAACACGTTTTTCCTTAGTTGACGTTTAATCTGAATGTTGTGGACATACCACTTTTGTTTAGTCTTCACGTTGATTGTCTTACTCTGACGTTCTTTGTGTTGTTATGTCCGACCATTCCATCCAGTCTCTCGAGATTTCATTGTCCTCACAGGAAAGTGATGAATTTTATTTCGTGATTTCCAGTTAATACATAGAAGATAAAAGATGTGGGAAGCAGGAACTGCCCAAAGGGAGGTAACAAGAGAGAACAATTGCATATACTCTTCGTACCCCAAAATACAATAACATATCAGCAATAGATTAGATATCAGAAATGGTTTTGTGGTTTTGCAAGTTTCTACAAAGACAGCAAGTACATTTAGGCTTAAATTTGGAATATAATTCACACATCTTGAATATTAAGAACAAACACATCCTACCCATGATTATCATACATGATTCACGACATTGGGATCGGGTGATGGTCTGACCTCCCATGCCGACATGACTCATCCCATATGATTTCGAATCTCCGCCAATTCTGGTAGTAAACGGGTGTCAGACTGTCACCTGATTAAGACCAGCGAAGTGAGAGGGGAGGGCGAGAGCGGAGAAAAGAAGAGAGTCGGGGTAGGAAAAGGAAGATGTAGGGAAGTGGAGATTGGAGGGGAGAGAGGAGGAAATAGAGAATGGGGGAAGGAGAGGAAGAAATAGAGATTGGAGGGAGGAGAGGAAGAATTAAGATATTGGAAGGAGAGAAAGAGAGATTGGAAGCAGGAAAGGGAGAAAGATTGGAAGGAGGAATGAGAAAAACAGCGATTGGAAGGATTTGAGAGAAAGGGAGTGGAGGAAGGGGAAAGAGAAACATAACGAGAGAGGGGGAGAAAGAGAGGGTGGTGGGAAGGGAGGGTCAGATAATTACAGCATCAATATAGATCTTCTTCAGGGAAGGTAGGAAAACTTGTCGGCTAAAGGTTTAAGTTCCAGGAGAAATGGCATATAAACCGCAGAATAATATCGAATAATATCGAAACGCACCCTTTTCTAAATATCGGAAGTGTCTCAGTGCCTCTCAGATCTGGGCTTCCGGGTGGCTGAGCAGGGCGCGGGTGGGGCCGGTGTCGTCCAGTGGGACGGTGACGGGGAGGGGCGGGGCGCCACTCCGGCCCGCTGCCCTGCCGCCGCGCTGCGCCGGGCCCGCTGGCCTCCTTTCTGCCGCGCGGCCACTTTCCTCCGCTTGCCGCGCGCCAGGCGGCTGCACCGGCAGCGGTGGTGGTGGTGGTGGTGGTGGTGATGGTGGAGAAGGAGGCGGCTCCGGCGGCGGTAGCGGTGGCGGAGGAGTAGGAGGAGGAGGCGGCTACACCGACGGCAGCAGCGGTGGAGGAGAAGGGGGTGGCGCCGCCGGCGGCGGCAGCGGTGGGGGCGGAGAAGGAGGCGGAGGCGGCAGCGGCGCGGCGGCGGCGGCGGCGGCGGCGGCGGCGGTGGCGGCGGCGGTGGGGGCGGACAAGGAGGCGACGGCGGCGGGGGCGGTCACAGCGGCAGCGGCGGTGGTGGCGGAGAAGGAGGCGGAGGCGGTGGTGCTGGCGGAGGAGGAGGAGGCGACGGCCGTGGCTGCGGCAGCGATGGCGGTGGAGGAGGAGGGGGAGGAGGCAGCGGCGCGCCGCTATCTGGGGCGGCGGCGGGCCGGGCTTTCTCCACCCGCGCCCAATCGCTGGGAATCTCGCGGAGCCTAATTCGATACTGTATGTTGTTGGAGCAGAAGTAAAGTGACATGTCTAGAAAATTATCATAGCTAATACCACGAGTGGCTTTGGAAATTGTGGATAAATCCCCGACTCGCAAAGCGAGGAAGGGATTTATTTGAGAATTTCCAAAATCACGAGTGATATTTAAATATGAATATTCCTCGAATGAAATTATATCTAACAGAGTTCTAAAATGTGTCAAATATTGAAAATAACTTAAAGCTGTGTTAAAATCACAGACATTATGTTATAGTATATACGCGGTTTATTGGACATCGACATAGCGATCGATGTATACCGCCTCCTGAGACAGAGGAGTCAGTGTATGATTGTCCAGTAGGGAGAAGCGGTAAGGAAAATCGGATTGAAAAAGCGATAAACTTTTTGAGATACACCCCCTGATTGGGGCATTTTGTATGCATTTTGTATGCAACACCATTGGTTTTAATTTCATGAGTGAAATAGACATAGGTAATACCACGAGTGCTTTGGAAATTATCGATAAATTCTCGACTCGCGAAGCGAGAATCCATCAGAGTTCCAAAATGCGTTAAATATTGAAAGTAACTTAAAGCTGTGATAAAATCAAAGAGATTATGTTATAGAATATACGCGGTTTATTGGACATCGACATAGCGATCAATGTATTCCGCCGTCTAAGATAGATGACTCACTTTTTATAATTGGCCAGTTGGGAGAAGCGATAAGGAAAATTGGATAGGAAATGGATAACTTTTTGGGAAACACCGCTCTGATTGGAGTATTTTGTATGCAATATTAAACACTATTGGATTTAATTTCACGAGTGGAATAGTCATTTTTAAGTTGTGTGAAGAAATATGCGTAGGAAATAGTATTCTGTTACTCGAAATAATTTCATGAAGGTGATTTACAAGACAGCCGGTATATCCAGTAAAACACTTTTTCTTTAGTGGCAATGAACGGCTTTGCTCAGCTCAGCGAAAACGTTCCTCCTGCAAAACGTTCTGTTCGTGCTTTTAATGAGTCACTTTTGTTTTTCTGTGCGCTCACGATGCACTTACAGAAGCGATACCCGAACGGAATTGGTTGCGTCGAAATGGCAGAACGTCAAGTTCAATTCTCTGCGAATCTCATTGGTGCCGACACTTAATGAAAATGCATTAAGTGATTAAATCTTTTTACTATTGAAACACCTTTCGGGTCATCTTTAAATGCATTCCGTAAATGTTTTGTTTTACGCGGTATAGGAAAATTTTTATATCCTTCGCGGCACTACTACAAAAAGTCCAATAAAATTACCTGAAAAGAGGGATGAAAATGAATAAATGATAACATAATTGGAACAATTGATGATTTGCCACTTGGTAATCTTAGTTTTATCCATATTACACCATCGTTCGTACTCTCTGCGGATTGCAGTGTCATTGCGACTCTTTTAATTGCAATGGATATTATTTTCAAATGTACGATAGGATATTCTGCAGCCGAAGGACTTCAGGTGAATCCTAACTATGCTCCTTGTTCGTTATATTTTTTCTTGTACGAGGAAAATGACGAAATTTATCACAAATCTAAGAACATGTGATACAGTCCAGAAATAGGTATCTTTTGAATAATATTTTTTTGAATAATCTTTTGTACTAGTATTTTCAGGAAGAAGCTAATCCTGCGAAAGTGCACTAAGTAAATGATATTGTTGTGCCGCACAGTATTTGACAGATATAGTACGAGATACGAGGAATACGTAGATGTGTACATGTGTATTTTTATGGCTTATTTCACGGACGATTAAATGTTAGTTACAGCCGACTTGTTCTAAAAGGTAGTAGCGTAGTTCGGATCGACCAATTGGGGCGAGTTTCCTCAGAATCACGCGGCCATCTAGATAATGAATTAACCTTGCAACAACCTCCAGTCTTGCGAGTCATTGACCCGCCTAGCACTGTCTAGTGTAATAATACAATTTTTTTTTATCTAGGGCTTTTATCCAGCCGACAGCCGGTTACCCTTTACTCCCCGATGGGACGCATATTCGACCATACACTAGACACACTTGCGGGCTCCTCTGACCTGGGGTCAGCAGAACGCGAGGCCCTCCGCGACAACACATACATACAAAGTCAAGGGACAAACAGCCATGCCTAAGGCGGGACTCGAACCTGCGACCCTTCGGACCGAAGCGCTGAGTGGGTACTCAATATTTACTGTGTTTATTATCAGTTTCTGTGTGAGTGAGCTAGTTGGTAAAAGCAATGAGGGCAGTGGCGGATTTTCAGAGGAGGTGAGGGAGGCCAGACCTCCCCCAAAAAATTAATTAACAACACTAAAAGATACATATTTTTGAACTTAAAAATTGTTAGAATTAACTTTGTCTAAAATTGGCATACATGTTTACGGCTGGCGAGTAAATATTTAAAAGAATTCGTTTTTCTTGCTGCAAACTTACAATTCAAGATGGAGCCAAGCAGTTTTATGTGTTACACATATATATAACCCCGCCAAGTACTAGTACTGCTTCTGCCTGGCGGCCCAAGCTGACGCGTGCCTCCCCTGTTACCATTACAACGCCCCTCAACTAATAAAAAAGAGCAGTTTCGTTTTGTCCAGCCTTAGAGTTGCTTAGGCATCTAACATTTTCTATTGTATTGTGAAGTATCGATGACCACATTTAAATTAAATGGTATCAAAAATGTTATTTTATAGGATATTGCTGTTGGCATTACATACTGATTAAATGGTTTTCGCTTTATTGTTATGGTTTTTTACATAAAAATATGTTGTTTGTTCTTCATACAGAAAATATGAAGTATCAGCTTTTATACCTCCATGTCCAGTAAAATAATTAATTGATGTTTAAACAGTTTTCAGAGAAGAGAAAATTCCTATTAATGTTTTAATAATGAGAATGTTCGAGTTGAATCATTTGTCACATTTGAATCTATAATGTTTATTTGAAGAATGTAAAAATATTTTAGCCTTTTTATTTTACAACAAAAAAGCGTTTCTGTAGGTACTTTTCGCTTTGTTACCCCAAAGCGGGGTAACTGTCATATTATTTCCAGCCAATATATCAAATGGAATAGAATCCCTTGAGAAATCAACAGTGTGAATATTCCGGATTGTACACTTTTCGAAACACACGAGATCAATATATTTGCTGTCAGTTTCAGAAGACCAAGCGTGTATTAATTATAAAATTGACACTTGGCCTCTGGTGCAAATTACAAAACGTAATGTGTGAATGATTCATGAGGTTGATTCATGGAGATCCATTACCTGAACAAGAGAATATGCTACCGACCAACATTGTTGGTGAATGTGGTGTATGTTTGGTACCGAATGTTATTAAATTTTAAAAGTCTAAAGTAAATGCAGAAATGACGAAACCTATGAAATCGATTTTTTCAATATTTATTTAACGCCGAAAAGTAAAAACTGTGAGAGATATATGAAATAAGCTCAATTTATGTACGCGTTCGTGATCTGATCTTCCGTATCCCTAACTCCACTCTTTTAATAAATTAGTTGTGCGAGAATTAAATGTATCAACGTGAGTTTTCGGCAAAATGTAATAATACGACACATTCCGTCTCCCTTGAAGTAAAAAGTACACGCTTGAAGTAAAAAGTACACGCTTCGTCAAATAAAGTTCAAATTTTTGCTCTCCTTTATACCCCAATGACGTAATTGACTCAGATCCCCGAGGACATGCAGTACAGTTGTGGTAGGCCAAGTGTACGAAATAACTAAATTCTCCAATAACACCTTACAGAGCTGAAGAAAACGTGCGCAGATCGTGAAGCTGCGTATTACCGTATATTCTTATTAGCTCTATCTAGCTATCACTCATGTTTCGTACTCTTACTCGAACTATTGATCGTATAGACATTAGACATAATACTCTCATATATTCTCGTTATTTGGAATTTTTTAAACCCTTAACAACTGATATTCGTTATGTTTGGTAAGTTGCACAATAGTTTTTCTTTTAATTACATACAATTAAATATTTCAGGCATTCCGAATGCATAACACATTTAGTGAATGAAGACTACACTTCTACTGGCAGTGAGCATTCTTCTGAGTCAAGTCAGCTGAAAGGGTTGCCTTCAACGTTCCGCAGTCGAAATGAAGCACTGCTTCGTCTCCCACTGCGCATGTTCACGTGTATCTCGCCGTTGTATCTGCCTCATAGATATGCATCTATGTCAAAAAGCGTGCGTTCCCGACCACGCAGCTATGCTTTCCTCTTCCACTCGCACTGACCCGTCGCTTCGGACAAGCCTTCCTGTCCGTAACCACTACCTCCGCTGCCACCACCACCCCCATCGCCACAGATACCGCCTCGACTAAGTACACATCTATAGCGACATCCAACGCTGCCACTGTCAGTCGTCACAGTCTTGGTGATCGTCATAGTTATCTATTCTGCTACTGCCAGAGCCATCACTACTACCACCACCACCACCACCACCACCACCACCACCACCATCACCACTACCACCACTACCACCACTACTACCCCCTCCGCCGCCACCACCACCATCACCACCACCACCACCACCACCACCACCACCATCATCGGAACCAACACCACCACCACCACCACCCACCATCATCGGAACCAACACCACCACCACCACCACCACCACCACCACCACCACCACCACCACCACCGGAACCAACACCACCACCACCACCACCGGCACTACTATCTCCACCACCACCACCACCACCACCCATCATCACCGTATCCAACTCCACCGTGTCCAACTCCACCGTCACCACGCCAACAAAGTCGCCATCTCCACTTGTGCTGTCACCACCTCCACCGCCACCTCCTCCTCCTCCTCTTCCTCCACCGCCCAGGTTCCAGCTAATGCCCAAGTTCCGCCACCTTCTCCGCCCCTTTACTGCCACCCCCCCCAACCTCCTCCCTCCACCGATACCGCCCCCCTATTGCTCAACGACAGTTCCGTACCTTCCCCCTTACCCCCACGACCACTCCTACCATTACCACCATCGACACCGTCGCCGCTCCGTACTGATCCTTTACCGTCCTGCCACTGCCGCCCAGCCGCCGCCGCCACCACTCCACCGCTACCGCCGCCTCCGCCCTGCTTCCCACCGGGAGAGATAGCTTAGGCCCTAAGCCTTAGGGCATCAACTGATGTCACTGCAGTCCCTCTCACGGGGAGGTCCTAGGGTCGAGTCCCGACAGAGACAGGATTTTCGACACTAGCTCAACAGGTGGATCGAATTCAGTCGCTGTAGGTCGAATTCAGTCGTAGTCTACTAGCGGCTGACTGCTCTGATCGTAGTTTTCCCGTGGTTTCTCAGATCAACACCACGCGAATGCCGGAGCAGTACCGAAACAAACGGACCACGGACCGCGCGCGATCTTTCCTACCTCTACCTTGTCCTATCTTCTCTCCTTACACTTATTGACACTAACATGCACTACCACACGTGCTGGGAAACCGGTCGGGAGCTTAGGCACGGCCACCCGGTTGGGGCTGTGCCTCGCTGGTGGCAGATACCTGGTTGGGGAGAACGCCGCTAGCCGACGGTAGGTCGACGCTAGATCTCGCCATCCAGCGGAGGAAGAAAACCTCCACCGCACGAGAAAAGCATGCACTACACTTATGGGACGAGTGCCCCTAGTAGTTGACGCGCCTGGAATCAGTAGCAATTAGTCAGTCTACCCTGGTTCCGCTTCTCCGCCCCCTTCACCATTGCCACCACTTCATCTTTCCCCTATCGCCGTGCCCCGTAATTGCCACTCCTTCCATCTCCACCTCCACCTCCGCCACTCCCACCACCGTCACCTGCGCGGAACCGGCTTCTTTCGGTAGCGCCCCGCCTGGACGCCTACGATGGCAAGAAAGGAGGATTCTTGGCTGAAATCGAGAATCTAGCGGCCTCACGAATGCTTGAAACACGAAAAGAAAGAAGTGGGACGCGGCGGCGCGCCGATGCACGACGGGGCACGTGCTAGGCGTGAGTGAAATACGCTAGAATAGCGACATCTATTGGAAAGCACGTTCTCTCTCTGCAGGCTGGCTGCAACGCGGCGGCTCTCCCCGCTTGCATCTGATTTATCGGTCGCGTTCAGAAACTGATGGCGCAGGACTTAACCGGGCTCAGAGCGGAACGCGACCGGATTTGCGAGGAAGACAACCTAAGGCGTTACATCAATTGTGCCGCGAGAAAATACTTTTCATGTCAACGAAGAAATGTCTCGCTCTGGACAATATTTCATTTTTGTGTATTTAGGAAGAATAAATGTTTCTCGGCTGAAAAGAAATAATAATCGCGTGTCAATTTCCTGTAAAATTTATACTCCATTCTTTCTTTTCAACTGTTTTGATGAATTAATGATTATGAATGAAATCTTTCCATGGTGGAAAATGATATCATTCTATTTTTACCAAACTTTGTTAATGTCTAAATGTTTTCCCATTGTAACATGGTCAATTATTGCCGTAGCAGGAATACTTTGACATCATTATGTATCTTTGACACAATTATGTATGTCGTATGAGAACAAGAGAAACTCACTGTACCCATTTCGATGTTTTTGAGTTACTTACATTTCTAACACAATTTTTATTCTTTTGAATTGCTGACGTCATTGACTTTGTATGTAGTGAATTATCAATTATTTTTTGTTTTTAAATAAGTCGCAAAAAATTTGTTTTTAAATAAGTCGCAGAATATGTACCGGAATTTACAGGAAAAATTTATTCTTGCACGTAGTTTGTTCTTAAAACCTGTGCGTAAATATTAGGCACGTACTTAATATTACGCCTACTTAATATTACGTACGCACGTAATATAAAAACCTAAATATTAAAGTGTGTGCAAAATAAAACCAGTTTTATCTCCTTTATATCAAAATATATTGAGGAGACGAATTTAACTCAATGAACTTCAACTCGCTTTATCCGGAAGTAGTATTTTTGCTCCTATTGCTTTTCACTTGTGAAGCATAGATATGCTCTTGTCGTTTTCAACATTTTCATAGTTCACATATTCAAGGCGAGGGTTTGTTTACTTCTCCCCTCCACACCTGCTAATTAGCTCGCGCTATTCCGCCGTAATAGGTAAGTGGCACGTGAGTGACGAAGAAAGTTACTCTCGTTGCAGGGCAAGCAGAGCAGGAAACCGCGGGTTCTTGCCGTTAATTGGAAGCAGGCCGCCGGCCAGCGCCTCGGGGAACGTGCGACACCACGGCTCGCGTTTCCGATCAGTGGCTGCGCACGAGGTTCACACCCCGGCCGTCCACTTTACGTGGTTAGCTGCGTTTCGCTTTCGTTTGACGTTCATTCAGAACTTGTCACTGGGAAAATCTGTTGGAAGTACAGTGAAACCTGAAATGGCCACCTCGATTAAGGGGGTCAGATAGATCGAATTCAGCAACTGTCTGGAGGAGAATTCTAGCTGCCGGCTGCTCTGATCGGTAGTTTTCCACGGTTTCTCCGATTAGCACCAGGTGAATGCCTAACAAACGGACCACGGACCGCGAGCGATCTTTCCATTCTCTTCTTTGTCTTATCCTCACCCCTCACTCATTGGGCACACTTACTCAGGCACTACACTACCACACATGCCGAGAGATCAGTCGGGAACTTAAAACTTGTCCCGGCTGGGATGGTGCCACGGTTGTGGGAGGTACCTGGTTGGGCAAAATTCCCGCAAACCGACAGTTCGGATATCCCCAGCCAGCGGGAAAAGATCACCCCCACCTCCTGCGGTCAAAACATGGACTACATTAACGGGATTAATGACCTTTTCCGCTGACGTGCCCAGAATCACTAACCAATGAATTGATTATGCGGTTACCTCGACTACCGGCCACATTTTTGTGGAAGCTCTTGATTTTTACATAAGACATGTATAACTATTCCCTGTTTTAAGCGGCATCCTGGTTAAGCGACCAGAGGCCAATCACATTTCATAGATTTACGTTTATTAAGCGGTCATCCCAAGCGATTTATAATCTGCATTGTAATGAGAATTGTAAATTTTATGCAAATTACTTTTGATGTAAAATCTTCCTACAACGGGACGCGACTACGAGTTAATATATTCTCCAATTTTAATTATTGTGACTTCTGACAGATCATCAGCTCTGACGCGGTTCTCCAATTGGGAGCTTCAGTACCCAACATTAAAGTCGTATCGAAGCTCCTGATTGGATAACCGCGACCAGGTGTGAACTGACACAAGTCACTATAATTAAACCGGAGAATACACTACGTTTGGTGGCTCCGAAATTGAACCGGAGACCCCAGAGGTAGCCGCTGCCCGCTGCAGCGCAGATGATCCCAATTGCTGGTGAGTGTCCGGTTTCTGGGACCTCGTTAACGGAGAGGTCTCCCGTCGTGCCCCTTTGCTCTTTGCGTTGCTCCAGTTAACACTTTCAACGCCTCCCTTTCCCCGATGCATCCACTGCCTCGGTCACTGATGGAACCCTTTCACTCACCCAAGATTATCCTTCGTTCACCTATGTGCTGAGTGAGAGGTGGTCTTGCTTTAGCAGAAGTGCTCTAGGCTGCGTGCCGAGGGAATTATATCGAATAAGGAGGTTGCGTTCATTGCAATGACGCCTTACTGTTTCTCTGCTACAGATGATACGTTCAGGCGAGTTTCCATTGATATTTATTTACTTTTAGTATTTTTTAATAAAAAACTGACGTAATTGTCAAAATATGTTTACAATGTTTGGAAGGAGTGAGGCAAGGGAGGAAAATGAAAAGGATCAGAATTTGTTTAATGTCATCACAAGGCCATCGTTGACCCGACCTAATTCAGAAATGCTTTACAAAATTTGGTATTGACGATTTTGATACGGTTAGGTGTTACTGAGAGTATGAATTAGTCTTACAGGTTTAACAAAAATCCCCAATGTTTTTATAATTATGTTAATTGTATTTTTAACATTCGATATTAGACTTGCAAGATATTTATGCTTTACGTTCATGTGATTATTTATGAGCACGCAAGCACATAATTTGTTCTTTCCGTGTAGGATGTTCAGGAAATGACTTCGAAGCAGAACGCTGAGAGCTTGGTAAAAGTTTTTCTATTAGGCGTGCTTCCTTTCTCTTTGTTTTTCTTGGCAGAATAAGTATTTGCATTGCATCAACACAGTAAAAAATATACTTTTACAGCGATCGGTGGGTGGATTCTCGTATAGTACTGTGTTGTCGGAGTGTCATGTTTTATTAGCTGCAAGTAATTAGTATACTTACTAGTATTATTTTGAAGTATTCTTAGTATATGAACTTATGCGTATACATATTTGTATTAGTACACTTATTAACATTACTTTGAAATATTATCTGAGTATGGAAAGCGATCTTGTCCGCGTACTGGCATTCTCATTCACGATGACCTCGCTCTGAAGTAGTGTACCAACATCCCGTTATGTGGTGCGGTTGGAAAGCATTACGTATTCTGTTTGTTTGTTGATACTTCCGATTTTCTTGGTGATCATGTTACATATTATAACATCAGTTACGGTATTTGACCGTCGAGGGTTCAGACGCGGTGCTGCAACAAGGAGCGGGGCGGAATAGCAAGGACGGTGTTTGACAGATGACGTGAACGAGAAGCAGCTCTGGCTCCCGCGGCGCTGTTCCTGTACTTTCCTTTGCCGTCGCCCTTGCTGGATCACATAAAACTCTTTAAGAGGAATTATAATTCATATTACTCGATGTTCCAACAATCTGTGATATTTAATTGTACTTTTTCGTAATATTTGCGTGTTCAGTCATGAAATAGAGTAGAAAATCAATAAGAAAGAAAAAATTAATTCAGATACAATGTTTTGAAAAGTTCTTAAGCAGATTTGAAGAATATTTATAATGAAGCAGAATCGAGTATATTTCATATACATATTCATATACAATATTCAATAATATTTACATTCATATATAGTTTAAAAAGCGTTTTTGTCAATTTCGAAAATTTGTTTAACTAAAGTAGCAGGATGTGCAGAATTGTATGAACTGAAGGGGTTTTGGCTTTAAACTACGGATACATCTGTTTATGATTGTGAGAACCAACTACTTTCGATCTCTCCACTCATTTCGATCAATCTACGTCTGATAGTTCGATATCATCTTCTAGGTATGTAAGAGGCAATGAATGGTTCTAAAATATTTATTGTATCTTTAACATTCGGTAGTAGACTTACAGGATATCTATGCTTTAAAGGCCATGTAATCTTACTTTTCGAACAAAGACGCACATAATCGGTTCTTTCTGTGTAACGAATAGACGAGGATAATCTAATAGATTTTTACAGCTCTTAATTTCACCTTTTATTTGTACTTCCTCTGTTGTTCTCTCTTTAACCTCTCATCTATTATTCGTACACGACTTGCTCTCTGCCTCTATCGGGGCCATGAGGTCAAAGACCGGCCAAATAATACATGGGGTAGACCGGGCCATGACACGCCTCTTGCACATGACCCTCTGTGTTCTCTCGTTGGCCAACTTTGAACTTTATGCTTTCTAAACCCCCGCAACTACCGCTGACCTGCTTCGACACGATGTATTATATTCTTTACTTGCCCGCGGTAATGACCATTTATCAAACTCTTTCTGGCCTCTGACTTACCCAGTAAACGAACGGACCCTTCGTTTCTGCGTGCTATCCTAATATTCGTATCACGGTCGAAGCAATTTCATTTCTGATTCTCATCGACCGCCCGCGAACAATATTTTGATAAAAGAAATGATAATTGTGTGCATTCTTATTAATGTTTTTACACCTTTCGGTGCCTACAGCCGACCCGCCCGACTAAGATTTTCTTCGAGATGCAGCACAAGGTACCCACCAGTGCTACCGGGATACATCATGCCGAGGTGGCTCGTAAGCCATATCGATAGTGTCACGTATTATATTGGATAATCGTAGTCATTTTACATATTACTGTTAGGTCTGAACTAGAGAAACGGAATCAAGTCACACCTAGGTGGTGCTGCCACCTTGGCCCGTAAACCTGTACATTGCACATGTGATCGCCTTGACACAACTTACAGGCAAGGGGAAATAATTAAGCCTGGATGTAACACCTATTATGGCGTAAATACCGAAAGCCCCTGCGCAACCCAGCAAGGTGGGCAAGAAAGTTCTGCCCTGCAACAACACAAAAAGAAGCATCCATGCCTGAGGAGAATTCGATTCCGCGACTGTCAACTAACACCCACGTTAGCGATCTACTAGACATCACGTTAGCGCCACGTCACCACAGTAGCGAAGCACTAGGTATCAGGACTACAAAAAAAATGGAAGTTTTGTTTTCATCGGTTTTGTACTTTTTTTTACCCAGGTCAGGTCAGCCAGAAGTGACGAGAAAGTCATCGTTCACAACGATGATTCGACCAAACCGTTAAATAAACATTGCTTATTTTGAATCACCTTTTTCGACCCATTCTACTGGCATCAAGTGAGATTTTTTATACATTAATTGAAAACCAAATCAACTTTGATACATTAATTTTAATGCCCTCCTTGAAAGAGAAATCCCGGATTTGTCTTTTGGACACAAGTAAAGATGTATCAAAAGATAGAGTTCCGCCTCTTTTTAGAGGGACTGGTGGAAATCCGGGCCAGACCGCGACACGCCTTGGCACCGATCCATCCTCCCCCCCCCTTCTTCGCCGTCGCAGGACGTCGACGGCGGCGCGGAACTGGAATTGCGGTGTTTCGCCGGCGCAGACGGCGCGTCGCTCGATGCTATCTGTCTCCGCCGAATTTATATTTATTCTGCGTGTCCCGATCTCGAAGCCTTATCTGAGAGGTGAATGCGTCTCCCGAGATACTTCGTGCCGCCGCGGCCGTCGCCGTCGTTTCCCAAGACGCCGCCACCGCTTCTGTCTCCGCTTCCGTCGCCGTTGTCTCTGCCTTGGACTCCGCCTTCCCCACCCCTAGCGTCTCCACCGCCGCCGCTATCTCCTCAACCACCTCGGCAGCAGCCCCGACCGTGCACCACATCTGCCCCTGCCGTCGCCGCCGCCCCTGCCTCCATCCATGCCCCTGCTTCCGCACATGCCCCCGCCTCCGCCTCCGTCTTCGTCTCATCCTTGTCCGCTCTCCTACACCGCTCTCCTCCTTCACTGCTTTCCTTCGATTTCGCTCCCCTCTGATACCGCTCTCCTCCGGCTGCGCTCCGAATCTTCCTCGACTCCCCCCGTCCTGCCTACAGTCCACCCTGGGCTCCCCTGTGCCTCTTCGTCCTGCCTGGTTCCCTGCCTGCCCCTGCTCTGTCCCCTGCCTGTCCCCGCCTGTCCCCGCCTGTCCCCGCCTGTCTCCTGCCCATCCCTTGCCCGTCCCCCCGGCCCGTTCCCGCCCGTTCCCGCCCGTTCCCGCCCGGGTCCCCGCCCGCCCACACACCCGCCCACACACCACCCCATTCCTACCCCACAGCGAATCCGATCCTACGTCGATGCCAAGCTGCCACTCCCACTTCTACCACCTCATTAGCTATCGCCGCTACCTTCACCTCGCATCTACCGTAGCGCCATTATCACCACCACCACCACCGCCACCACCACCACCACCACCACCACCACCACCACTATCACTTCCATTACCACTACCACTATCATTATCACTGTCACTACCGCCGCCAACACCAACAACAACGCCATGAATGCCTTCAACAACAACAACAACAACAACAACAACAACAACAACAACAACAACGGTCGGTGCCTCCACACCAACGCCACCACTGACGCAGCACCGCGGTTTCTGTCCTCGCGTGCGTTCGGACGGAAGGCTCGCTCACTTTTTATTGGCCCGGACAGCGGGGCGCTCGCTGTGTTCGGGGTCCGCGTCGCGTTGCATCTTCGATTTCGTATCTCCGGCGGCGGCCCGCGCTTCGGGACGAGACGCATTGAAATACGGCGATGTCGTGACTCCTTTCTGCGCTGTGTAGGCTTGCGGAGAACCGGAATGAAAATAAGGCGACATTTCTCGTAAAAACCTCGCTGCGACGCAAGGACATGTATTGCGGATTCAATGTCAGTTTCGTTTACATTCGGAGGGACAGTGCGTTGAATAGGGTTGGCGGGAAATGTACCAGCAGAGAAGATAGCATTTCTATCTTGTTTTATAGGTTGTTTGTGACCGTGCACTAGAGAACTGGTGTTGGTTTACCATACGATAATGAAATGAAATCCTGGAAACTTTATTAACTGTTATAATATGTTTATAACTATAATTGTAATGCAATTCCCATTTGAGTTCATTAATGGTAATTGTAGTATACTTTGTTGATATTACCAGACGTTGGATGAAAAAAATATATAAAAATGTTATTCAAATAAAATGTGTCGCTTAATGAAACACCCGTAATCATTTCAAACACTTCTCATCACATTCATACTGTATTTGTGACGGACAAGGCTAGTTTTCAGCAGATTTTTCTGCGGGTTCTCGTTTCCGTTCCTCTCATTCCATCATTGTTCCATCATCATTTCACTATCATCCACTCATCACATCATCACTCATGGTCCTTATTGACCTAAGAAATTGAGGGACTGCTAAATCCCTATAAAATACAATAAAAAAGCTTCAAACCCACAAATATAATCAGGATTGATTGATTGTTAGTGATTCCGGGCGCGTCAACTACTATGGTCATTTGCCCCGTAAGTGTAGTGCCTGTTTTTGCTCGGGAAGTGGCGATGGCATTCCCCCGCTGGATGGCCAGATCCGGCGCCGACATACCGTCGGCTAACACGATTTTCTCCAACCCGGTATCTCCCACCAGCGGGGCACCGCCCCAGCCGGGACAAGCTCTAAGCTCCCGACCGGTCTCCCGGAATATGTGATAGAGCAGTGCATGTTAGTGTAAGTGTGTGTGTAAGGGGAGAGGATAGGAAAAGGAAGTGGAAGGAAAGAACGCGCGCGGTCCGTGGCCCGTTTGGGAGGGTACTGCTCCGGCATTCGCCTGGTGTTGATCGGAGAAACCACCAAAAACTACCGACCAGAGTAGCCGACCGCTAGAATTCTTCTCTAGACAGCGACTGAATTCGACCTAGCTGAAAAGCTAGTGTCGAAAATCCTGCCGCTGTCAGGACTCTAACATAGGACCTCCCGGTTAGAGGCGCTGCAGTGACATCAGTTGATGTACTGAGCTACCGCTCCCGGTACCTAACAAAGTGAGGGGCTGTTTAATCCCAATAAAATAAAATAAGTAAGCTTCAAGCCCACGAATATAATCAGGAAGTATGTGCAATTTTGTAGAGGTAAAGAACCCAGGAGCCGAGCAAGGTGCGGCTCTGAAGTAAGTTGGTTTAACGTGTACGCTCTCGGGGCGTGTCGTATGACCATAAAATTACTCCCGCCGTTATTAGACGTATTTTGTTGTGAATGCACATATAATCAGGGCTTGCTTGGCCTACGGCGCGGCCACATTCCTGGCGATCTGGCGCTGGCGGCAGCGCGGAGACAAGCGGGAGGCTGCAATCGCGGTGGCCGGAGCATTATAGTCGCGCTGTAATCCGCTTGATCACCGCGACGGCCGGCCTGGAGCCGGGTGAGGCCGCACCCACGCCGTTAATAGCGGTCCCTATCACCACTACCACCACCACCACTACCACTAACAAGACCGCCACCGCCACCACTACCACTACCACCACCAACACCATCACCACAATCACCACCATCACCACCAACACCACCATCATCACCAACACCACCACCACCACCAACACCACCACCACCACCACCACCAACACCACCAACACCACCAACACCACCATCACCACCATTACCACCATTACCACCAACATCACCATCACCACCATCATCATCACCACCAACACCACCATCACCACCACCATCACCACCAACACCACCATCACCACCACCATCACCACCAACACCACCATCACCACCATCACCACCATCACCAGCACCACCAACACCACCAACACCACCAACGCCACCAACGCCACCAACACCACCAACTCCACCAACACCACCACCAACACCATCAACACCACCACCAACACCACCAAACCACCACCACCACCACCAACAACAACAACAACAACAACAACTCAACAACAACTACACTACCACTACCGCTCGTTGTAATGGTGATGAGCGGCTTCTGAGACAGGGTGCGTTTGTGCATCTAGTTACGCAGCAGATGGTTTGTGGACCCAGCTATCCTGGGTTCGAGTCCACGCGAATGACACCTAAGTGGCTGTTAAAGAGCTGAGCAGCCGAGCATTGTTTGGCCTGACTGTTATAGTCATTAATTAATTTCCGTGTTTATTTCTTTAATCTAATAATAAATTGGATATTGTGAGCTGGTCCCATACTATTTCTTAAAAGATTTGCGAAATTTGATTCAGAAATACTCGTAGTAGTATCTGGGATTCAGTGCAATTATATATTTTTTAAAGTTTTATGTAGAGTGAAGTACTATATCGTATTAATTGGAAATCCACATTTGATCCTCTGGCTATGTAAATTGCGTTTCATACTCTTACATCAGAAAACGATTCTTCACCGAAAATCATCGGATTTAACCACATATTTTGTATGTAGCTCGGTATAAACCACCTGCTGAAAATTGATCGAATTGGTTTCCAAATGCGGCGTCTATACGTGCTGCTAATAGAGGCGGGCGGAGGCGCTGTGGAGGCAGGCGTGATAGCGAGCGGAGGCCAGTGGCGGGCAGGGGAGGGATGGAGATGGACACTGCTGCGGGGCATTTGAGTGCGGTCGGAGGAGCGTCGGAAGTGAGCGGAGACGGGGATGGAGGTGGAAGCTGACGCGGGTGGAGGGAGCACGGACCGAGGCCCCTGGGAGGCGATTGATTGACTGCTTGTTAGTGATTCCGGGCGTGTCAACTACCGAGGTCATAGTCCCGTATGTGTAGTGTGTTTTTATCGGGAGTTGGCGGTGACCTTCCCCCGCTGGATGGCGAGATCCGGCGCCGACCTACCGTCGACTGGCGAGGTTTTCCGCAACCAGGTATCTCCCTCCAGCTGGACACCGCCCCATTTCTTAAGTCCCCGACCTGTCTCCCGGCATGTGTGATAGTGTAGTGGATTTTAGTGTGTGTGTGTGTGTAAGGGGTGAGGATAGGAGAAGGAAGAGGAAGGCATTCTCCTGGTGTTGATCGGAGAAACTACGGAAAATACCGATCAGAACAGCCGGTCTCTGGTACTCTCCTCCAGACCTCGTCTGTATTCGACGTATCTGACAACTGGTAGGCGAGTTATGGCGGGCATGGTGACGGGTGTGGCAGTGGAAGCGAGCAGGCGGGGGCGGAGGCGTGGCTCCGAGGCTCCGCAGTGTGGCAGAGGCTTTGCAACACAGTCGACACGCGCGGGTGAGGAATCAGGGTCACGGGGTTCGAAGGCGGCAACGGCTGCGGCGGTGGTGGCAGTGAAGGAATACCAATCAGGTGTAGCGGACTTTCACGGCTCAACGTCTTTCACTAGGCCACGCTGCGGCACCTTCTCGACTCCGGGTTCGCCCCTCCCCCTCGCCCACACCGGTGTGTACACTCCCGCGCATGCGTGCTTCATTCTGTGAGCTGGCCGCCACACGCGCTGTTCTAGCAACATCTAAGATCTCAGTTTATGTGCTGGTCAGTAAGGGGACAAAGCGGGTTCCGAGCTGCTCTCAAGGTTTTCCAGCTACCTTTGACTCCCATTTCACCTTTGTCCCATATTATTCATCCGGCCGTCATTATCATCACTGGTTTACCGTCGCTCGTTTATGTTTGCTTTTTCAGGTTAAGAATAGTGATTTTTTTAAATCAATTTTTATTAACTTTTCCTGTTCTCTATTTCTGCCACAGGCTTTTCCGTTTGTGTGGACGCCTTTCCTGTCTCTGTAGTTTTAGTAGCTCATTTCCTCTTCCATGTTTTTACCGCTTCCGCTGAAGCAGTGTTTGTTAGCACATGAGTCAAGGTTGTTGCTCTGTATTCAACCGGATGGTTACTTTGTAAGTGGCGAATGTGTTAGTAACCGCTGTTTCTCACAACACTCGACATAGATATAATGTCTTGTTCTTAGAATACTGTTATACAAAGTGTTAATTCATTAACTAGATAATATTGTGATCATTTCGTTTTTCAGGGTGTAACCCTCCTGTTGATAAAACTACGCCCTTCATTTAGAAAATAAAATAGTCCTAAACCAAATAGTTAAAAACAAAAATGTACGAATAATTTACATTATTATATTTGTGCCATAATCCAGTTTTGTTCAGTGAAAATTGCGTTGAGCTACCGTGAACCATTGAGATATCATTGAGGGTGTTAAAAGGATTAGGTAGGGTGGAAAGGAGGAGACATGTAAAACTAGTTTGTATACAGTCCGTAATGCATGTAAATCGGGTGTGGGGCTGGTCTGTAAATACTAATGGCTGAGATGAACATGGAATTAACACCACCGGAGTACGAAAAAGGGCAGAAATTACGAGGTTCAACCTTTCTTATTTTTAAGGAGTTTTTGAAAATTAAATTAATGGAACTCAATGTAATGGGTATTAATACACCTTCGCATAGTTCAGGAACCTCTTGTTCCATGTCTCTCTCATGTCACAATGTACTTAATCATCGTGTATTGACCTTTAGCTTGCAAATTAATTTTGTTGCATGTGTCGTTGTGGCGATATGGGACGTTGTTGGAGCTATCTGGTAGCATTTGGTTGCACAACATTTTTTGTTGCATTAGTTTACATTAGTCGTAAAAAAGAAAAAACTCTATATAATAGATATTGCAACATAGGCACACTCACACACTCGCTTGTTCCTCGCTGATATAAACAACTTATTTATCATGTATAACGATGGTGTAATACCCATTATTACTCCATCGTTTCATTATATAAAGTACTATTATACGATATTTTATTTTGGGTCTCCTGTGCAGCTCCATTTCGAGTATCGTCGACCATCGACGTTATTAAATATGGATGGTTTAGGAACTTACAACATTAAATTCGGGCGCCACAAACTTTAATTCCACCGTGAACACCTTTATTAATTTATAAGTAATGATTAACTGAATATAAGGTTAAAATATAATAATGACAGTGAACGCTCAATGTAGAACGTACAAAGGAGCGTTCATTTGGTTTGACCACCTAAACTGACAGTGGTACAGTAAGTTATTATTTCATATTTTATCTTGCACAACATTTTGATTATGAAAATTTATCATTCGTAAACAAAACTTTGAAGACGTAAAAACATGGAGCACAAAGCGTCGTCGTTAAAAAATTGTCGTCTTTAAAATATAGATGTCGAAAACATCGGTGGTATAACGGTTAGCGTACCGGACTGTTGTGCCCCAGTTTGCGGGTTCAAACCCGATCGAAGCCAGAATTTCTTCTTCTTCTTCGGCATTTTCCCCTTAGGAGCTTGCCGTTTTCACCCTCCACAACTCTCGATCCTCCCATCTCGTGGTTTGAGGCCTCTCTCCTTCATAGCTTCCTGGATGTATTTTTCCCATTCTAAAACTGGTCTTCCTCTTTTCCGTCTCTCAGGTTGTTGCCATTTTAAGATCTTGTGTGGCCATCTGTTTTCTGACATTCTCTGAACATGCCCATACCACTGTATTGCTCTATTTTCCAAGGTCTTCGTAATAGAACAAATTATATTCATCCTTCTCCATATTTCTTCATTTCGCACTCTGTCCTTGCGAGTAAGTTGTAGGCATCGTCTCATGTAGTCCATTTTCACTGTCCTTATCTTATCTCTTATTTTTTGTGTTTGTGGCCACATTTCTGCTCCATATAGTACTATATTTTCTACCACACAATGGAATATCCTTCTTTTGACGTCTTGGCGGATATTGTTATTCCATAATATGCCGTGTAAAGCTTTTGTTGCTTTCTTCCCCATAATTATTCTCGAGTTTATATCTGCAGCACATGTACCCGAGTTGTTTATTAAAGATCCAAGATATTTGAAGGTGTTACAGCTTTTAATTTTGTTACCATTCACGTCTATATCTGTTATTCCTTGTCCAATGCACATACATTCGGTTTTATTAAAATTTATTTCTAATCCCCATTTATGATCCCCACAAATGAAAAATTGCTCTATGGTATGAAAAAGACTGCCCACCCCTTTAAAGTACAGCGCGATTAAAAACGTATATACGATGTCATCCCTCTACCCCAACACAATAATCCCCTTCCCCGTTATCGACGATGTTTCAATAAATGTTCAGCTCTTCCTCAGAAATTTAATATTCTATCGAGTTTCAATATCTTGCACAATATTCTTTATTATACTTTTGGTCTCTGCAATGCTCCATGCAATTTTCCAACATCTTTTTGGTCTGGAAAAGATCGACGTTGCATGGTACTCTGGCTTAATGTTTTAGTTTGGTTCATATTGCGCTGTCTAGTACATTCCGCACCCAGTAAATGTTACTCTGGGTATTTACGATGTGGTTTGCATACACAAGTACGCTTAGAGCTTACAAATGTCTGAGCGAAGTTAAGCCTTTGCAGCAGAGTAGTCACACTTGGTTGCAGCTGTGTAATCACGCTGTAATTTCTACGACAGTACGTGGTGTGCTCCTTATGGGAAATTCTGTTTTGCTGTCGTAGACTGACTTGCTCATTAATGAATCGAAGTATTGCTTTGAATTGCCTTAGATATGTGATTGATTAGTGTCTCCGGGCGCGTCTACTTCTATGGTCATTAGTCCCGTGTGTGTGGAGCTCATATTTTTTATCCGCTGGAGGGTCAGATCAGGCGCAGGCCTACAGGTCAGCTTGCCGGGTTCTCCCCATGCAGGAACAGCGAGGCAACGCCCGAGCTGGAGAAGTTCTAAGCTCCCCCTAAATTTATGAAAATGTGAGATAGTGAAGTGAATGTAAATGTGTGTGTAAGTAAGGGGCGGTGATACGACAAGGAATAGGAAGGAGTGATCGCGCGCGGTCCGTGGCCCGTTTGTCAGAGTACTGCTCCGGCATTCACCTAGTGTTGAACGGACAAACCACAGAAAACTAATGATCAGAGCAGCCGGTCGCTAGAATTGTCCTCCAGAGAGCGGCTGAACTCGATCTAGCTGTGCAGCTGGAGTCAAAACTCCTGTCACCGTCGAGACTCAAACCCTAGGCCAGAGGCACTGGAGTGACATCAGTTGATGCCCTGAGCAACCTCAGCCGGTACCTTAGATGTTGCATAAGTTCTTTACGTCGAAACTAACTTTTTCATCGTTTGTTTAAGCAATCGTAACTTTTCATTTAGAAAATACATGTGATGTATTAAGCGGGAGGGTATTAAAAATGTTTGGACCTCGTCATTTCACTAGAGTGATTTTCAATTATTACATTTGTATTCACAGGAAAGAGAAATCATATGAAGACCACTGATAAAACTCCAAATATAACAAAATGAAGGTACATATTATGTACATACCATGACTAAGCACATCTTAAACTATTCAATATAAACAAGGTCTATTAAAGGATGTTCAATTTTATTTAGGAACAATAAGTTGTACATCATTGTGCTATGTAGGATGTTTGATTCTTTAATATTGATAATCGTTCTTTGTGCGAGAGAGTAATCTAAATTCTTTTGAGCTGCGTTCTCGGAATTTGGAAAGTATTACAGGAACACTGTTACAATGCAAGATATTTCATTTAAATGCAAGCTAGCAATTCCATTCAGAGAACGCATGACCCTGCACGATTAGGCACTTGAGCTACTACATAATATCACAGTAAACGTTCGGCCCTTTTACACTTTTTATGTCATTACTGGAATACATTATCCCACGAGTTGTTTACAAGCGTACGAGCTCTAAACTGCGACGGCCCTCTTTTTACCAGCGCCGGAGCCGCACATGAAACTCCAGCCCAGACACCGCTCCTCCTCCTCCACAATTGTGTGCTCCCTGCAGTGCGGTCTGCAGGTCTCTGACCGCACCGCTTCCACCCCCGCCCCACCCACCACGCCCCCGCCTCCGCCCTCTCTAAAAACCCGTCACATACTTTCCGTCGGGCCACCTCTGCCTTGCCTCCTGCCACATTCCCTCCCTCTCGCTCCCATTCCTCGTCCCCATGGCTCTCTCGCCACCTTCGCGCCGCCCCCGCCTTGCCCATCCCCGCAACCTCACCCGCGCAACTCCCCGACCCGCCACACGCCCACCGTCGCACCCCCATCGCCAATCCTACCGCGCCGCACTGGGCTCGCCCCTGCGTTGCTCCGCCACATCCCGTCCCGTCCCGCTCTTACGGGGAGTGCAACACTACTTCGACACTCGCATCGCCTACCCACATACCTCCTCGCCGCGCTTTCACCGCCACCGCGTCGCTTCCGCGCCACCCCGCCCCGCCACATCCACAACAGAGCTCAGCCCCGCCAATCCTCCCGCGCCACCCTCGGCTCGCCCCTGCATCGCGCTCTACCACATTCCTCCCAGCCCCGCCCTTCCGGCGCCGGCAACGCCCCCGCACCGCCTTTCCCGCATAACTCCCCGCCACTTCGCTCTCACCCTCGCTCTCGCACCACCTCTCCCGGCAACGCGGCGCCCCCACCAAACTCACGTGCAACCCTGCTTGCCCCACGCTCGGACCCACTACATCTCTCCCTGCCCCGTCCCGCCCCACCGGCGCCTGCCGCCCCCTCCTCCCTCACCACCGTCGGCTCGTCCCTGCTACTATCCGCCACATCCCTCCCCGCCCCGCACTTTCGGTGCCGACACCACCTCGCCGCCGCACCGCCTGCCTCACATACCTCCTCTCCACAGTGTTTCCACCTCCGCCACGCTCTCGCACAACCCCGCCCCCACCACATTTCCGCCGATGCCCAGCCCCCGCCCATGTCCTGCCCCCCCGACGGCGCGCCGCCCCCACCAATCTCACGTGAAATCCCGCGTGCCCCGCGTGACCCGCTACATCCCTACCCACCCCGTCCGGCGCCTCCCGCCCCCTCGTCGCGCGCCGGCCGTCTCGCCGCATGGCCCGGTGCAGCGGCCCGGCGCAGCGTCGTGCAGCGGCGCCCTTTGTGGCCGGCGTGCGCCGGGTATCGACCGCCCCGCCCCCGCCGCCGCCCCCGCCGCCGCCCCCGCCGCCGCCCCCGCCGCCGCCCCCGCCCCGGTGGGAGGGGGGGGCAAGGTGCGCTCCGCCGCCGGGGCCCCGGGGAGCGCGGGCGGTCGCCGCTGCAGGCGCCGCGCGCGCTCTTGGGATGGGAGTCCGGCGGGCGGGCGAGGGGGCGGGGCTCGTCTTGGACTCCCATCTCCATATGGGCAGCGCGCGATCGATAACACCGTGGCTAAGGCCAGCCTTTCTCGACCGGCCTAGCCCGGTGGTGGTGGAAGCGGAGGGAAGAGGGACCAGCCAACTTTGCAGAGGAATATGAAAATAACTTACTCATATAACAGAATGTTTGAAAGAATGCTTCATCTTGAAGAACATCCTCTCAAACAACACGGAAATTGAAATCGATTTTATAACCAACAAGACCGGCTGAGTTTAGCTAAGAACCCACATTGCCGCTGTTTCAACAGTGACTGTGACTGGTAGATTCTAGGTTAGAGACCTGTCGGAGACGCATTTTCGACTCTAGCTTCACAGCTAGGTCGAATTCAACAGCTGCCTGGAGGAGAATTTTAGTGGAGGGCTGCTCTGATCGCCGGATTTCCGTGGTTTCTTCTATCAATACCTTGGGAATGTCGGGGTCTACCTCAACAAACGGGCCTTGGACCCCGCGCGATCATTCTTGTCCTAACCTCTCCCTTACTTATACACACAGTTACATGCACTACTCAACCACACATATCGGGAGTTTAGAGCTTGTCCCGGCTGGGTCGGCGACCCGCTGATAGGGGATACACGTGAATAGAGAGAATTCTGCAAATCGACATGTAGGTCGGTGCAGAACCTCACCATCTAACGTGAGAAGAACACCGTCACCTCCCACGATAAAATATTCACTTCACAAACGGGAAAAATGACCAAAGTAGTTGACGTGCCCGGAAACATCAATCAGTCAAGAACGAACAGGAAGCACGAAACGATAGGCAACATGGGAAAAAATGCATCCTATCATATTGCGTACGTTACTTCTGATAGAAAAGATACGGGAGTGGAAATGGCTTAGGCAAAATGGTTAATATGTATCTTTCGACTGGAGGCCTTTCACGAAAAACTCGAGTTTGTTCTCACTCTGTAACAGTAATTTAAAGACAGAAAGATAAGAAAGTGGCAAGGAAATTAATTGACCTGATAGCACCTACGTATGCAATAGCACTGATAATGGCATTTTACTTGTCAACATGCTTTGTGGCATTACGTTTATCTGAGATGATTTGATATACCTCTCAAAAACTATACGATAGAACTAGAAGGTAGATTTTGATGATCTAAAACATTGCCAAAAATGATCAATAAAAATGCTTTAAAAATGTTCTAAAAGCAAAGAAAAATGACGTAAAAAAGTTTATGAAAATCAGTTCAGATGGACAACTAAAGTTGTTATTTGATATGTTACTGAGTAATAGAGGTTTCTTCCTTTCGTTCAAGGAAAGTAAGCTGGCAGTCTTTTGGTTTGAACTGTTCTTTACCAGGAAATCCTTGTCTTTCGTTGTCCCGAAATCGGCGTTCCCGACGTTCTTATGAGAAGAAATAAAAGAGGTCATCTTCGTCAACATATTAATTTTATTAAGATTCCGATCTTAATAAAAATAATGTTGACGAAGATGGGCTTTTTCATTTCTTCTCATTAAATTAATGGCTGTGCTAAAAATATTTGTTCTGTAGTGAAAAGAAAAAAATGACATTTCATTAAAATCTGCCCCCTAGATAATTCTGCTCCCTAACTAATATAAATAAACTAGATTTCCATCTATTAAAATGAGCCACTGAAAGTAACGTAACCTGCGGCACTGGTTGACCCTGTTAGTCCATTCATGTGTTTAGGGACATGAGGGAATGCGGGACCTAGCGGTCAGTCGCTGTCTTCGGGAACTTTCTCCCTCAGATTCTCAGCCTCTCCCGGAAAGACTTACCGGTTCTTCTCCAAGGCCACGGTCGCTCCAACAACGTTCGACTTCTATTCACTTGCCGTCACATTTCGTTTAGTTTTGTCATATCTAGTTTAGTTCAGATATATGTTTAATTTATCTTCTATTAGCATTTGTAACTTTTAATTTGTATAGAATTACTAAGAATGCTGGAACGAGTCCAGCAGTACTGAATCATCAGGCAAGTAATATGGCGCAGAGATCGTAATACTTGTAGATTTGGAGAAATTCAATCATATTTGATTTTTTTAAAACAAAACTACATTGTTTTTTCTCCTGGAATTGATAGATCATGCAACCAGAAATATCATAATGTATCATTAGTGGTTCAAAAGTAATATATAGTAAAAATAATTATATTCATAATTAAAAAATTATATTCAGCAATTGGTATGAAAATATTTCCTTATAGCTGTACTACCAGCGATCGCCTTGGTGGCAGTGACTTTCGCGGCACCGAGACCATTACGCTGAGAGAAGAGGCAAGGCGGAAGAATGCGATGACTTTTTTGTTATGTATTAAGTAAGTCTATCACTTACTTAATACATCAATGTATCAAAAATACGAAATAGAAAACAAAATTCAAAATACCCATCAAAATTATATTTAGATCAAGGTTATTTTCTTTCAAGAGTCAACAGCAGGCTATCTGCAGTCGTGACTCCCAAGTCGTTGATCGGATTGAAGTGTTTCACGCTTTATTGCACATGCCAGATGTCTTCTGGAGAAGTAGGCACATTCTCATACTCGTTTTTTACTTTCCCCCACATAAAGAAATAAGACGTGTGAGTGGAGAATGTGCCGATCACAGTGCTCTTTCGATCTTTGTGCAGAATATCTTTTGACACAGTCGCAAAATGTACAAGGCTACAGCATGATGGAAATTCATCTCAGGAGATGAGTTCAATACAAATTTTGTTTTCTCTTTTATACTTTTGATACATTTATTTACTAAGAAGGAAGTAGATTAATAGGAAAGAATAATAGAATATTGCTAAAAAACTATAATCTGAAGAATTATCTCGAGCTATTATTGTGAACACTCTTCAACAATTCATTCCATTCCCATGTACATTAAATATTTTAAAATTCTGACTTGTTTCTACAGCAATTACAGATCGAGCCTGATTCTTATTAAATTTAAAAATGATATTTATTATTATCTATCTGGTGCTGTGAGTTTTTCAGATAGTTCTTTTGATGATGATACTGGATTGATACTTTAGAATTTCAGTCAATGAAAGAAACGTCGATTTCAGCCGAGTCAATGGAAGCATATCATTTACTTTTATTTGATATTTAATACTGATGACTGTTTCTATGTCATTTCAGATAGGAACATTGATTACTGTGGTTACGCCTCCCTATCTACCCTCCCAGTGTAAAGGTATCGGCGCCGCAAAGAAAACTGCTTCAAAAACGACTGCAGCAGACTGCTAAAAAAATTTCCTTTACCATCATCTGCGTAGAATTTAAGAACATGTATCAAAATACATGTTTACCTCTATATTACTTTTAAATTTAAACAAGTGATACATCATTCTATTCTTCATGATCTATCTACTGTAGGTGGAAAAGGTTGTAAGGTTTTAAAGGAAAAGGTTGTGTAATTCCTTTTAAATTTTGTGTAATTCCTTTTGCGTAATTCCTTTCAAAAATCGAAGATGATTAATTTTTTCCAAAACTAAAAATAGTTGGAACAAAATATCTGCGGCGTATTACTTGATACATAATTAAGCATTTTGTGCAATATTTGTATTTCTATATCATGAAGCATCAGAAGTATTTCATCTGATGTGTAATGTGAGCTAACCCTGTTTGAAAAAAGGAGGCCTTCGTGTAGGCTTTATTATTATTATTATTATTATTATTATTATTATTATTATTATTATTATTATTATTATTATTATTATTATTATTATTACTATTGTCATGAACCGTTTAGAAGGGATGAGGGTGGTCGTTAGTGAGACACCTGTATAGACTTCTATTAAAGACTTATACGAAGATCACCTACAAGGAGAGTATATTGGTTGTAAACTAATAGTAGTCACAGTTATAATTGTAATTACATTATAATCTTTAAGAAAATAATTATATTTGAATTACCCTTTGCAAAAATCTGGCTTAATATAAATTAAAGTTACCGAAAGGACCCCCCCCCCCACACATGTTTCTGAACCAGGTAGTTGAAATTAAAGAAATAAATAACATCGCTTTTTATCTAAAAAAAGTGACCGACTATTTTAAAAAGTATTATTCTATTTTAATCTTCTTTCAATAACTGTTTTCGTGAAGGATGTTCATTTTATCCTGTATGTTATTGTGGAGAGAGAGAGAAAATACTACGTAAACACGGTTCATTCTAACAGAGCCCCAGGCTTCCCTCAGCGATTGGAGGCAGAAGAGCAGAAGAGGGTGAAGCGGTAAAGCTGCCGAGGGCTGTAAACTACCGGGCTGCTTTCAACATTTTGATCACCTTCATCAGCAAACATGGAATTGCCACGAATGCGATATGCGCTCCACAGCCAGGGGTCAATGCAGATGTGATATATGCAAGCTACGTCATCGGGCCATAAAGATCATGCTTTGAAAGTTCTCATCGATCTATTATTGACTGCAAAGGAAATTGCAGGGAGGGTTGGTTGAGCTCAACTGAAGTAGGAATCATGTTGGATGGAGGAGGAATTGTCCGTTCATACGTTGATATTACAGCTTAAATTAATAATAGCAATTATGATTCAAATACGTGGTCATCTAAAAATTTGGAATAATGTGAATAACATTTTGCTAAATCACACGAAACTGTATTCTCAGTGCATTTCCCGGACACCCATAAATCGTTTATGATGAACGTATATGGAAAAGTTGGTAAATGTTTAACATTTGCTTATATAACATTGTGGTGATGAAAGGTATCCTAAGAAAATATCTGTTGAATCCTGTAATATTATAGGAACTCTTTTTTCTTTCTGTGTCTGCATTAAGTTGCTATTTTGAATAAACACTTGAGTTTCAGCTCGGAAAAAGGTCCAAAAACAGTGTAATGGCGATATCTTAAATCCAAAGAGACAAAAAAAAAAAAAAATTAAAAAAAGAAAGGAATTCGTCAATATTTCAACATAACGATATTCGGATTGCAGAAGTTCAAATAAGCAAGGAATATATCTAGAATAAAACGAATTTGAGTTATAAATATTTCAAATCAACGAACACAAAACTACGTTCAGTGCTTGAAATGGACGCAAATTTTGACAAGTGCCTAGTTTTCTTTCATTTCGAAAGTGCAGATGTACTTCCTCCTGATCCTTTTCCCGCACTTTCGTAGAGATCCTTCTTCCTCTTCCAGACACTTGGAGTTGAGACAAAGGCTTCCCGCCCAGTGACAATGATTTGTCGCCCGAGAGACGTCCCCCCCTGCCCTGGGGGGCTGGACCGTCTTCCTGCAGGGGCGCTGGGGAGGCCGAAAGAGCTCCGCGAGAGGTGAAAGGCCGCGGTCCTCGCCAAGGTCGCGGCGAAAGCAGCCTTTTCCTTCCAGGATCTTCTCTCCGCATCGCGCATCTAACGCACGTTGCTCCTAACGAGCGCCGATGAGGACACGTGCCTCCACAGTAAGCGCGCGGGGTCAGGCGCCGACAAGGGAGATATCGGCTATGCAGCCACTGGCAAAGCTAATAACATACATCCGACATAGGAGTTGTACTTCGAACACGCAAACCGGTTGAGATTAGCTCAGGATTGCCGTTGATTCTGCATCGACTCTGACCGGGAGGTCCAAGAGTTCGAGTCCTCACGGTGGCGGATTTTCGACACTAGCTAGGTAGCTAAGTCGAATTCACTCGCTGTCTGGAGGAGAATTCTAGCGGCAGGCTGGACTGATCGGTAGTTTTCCGTGATTTCTCAGATCAGGACCAAGCGAATGCCGGAGCAGTACCCGAACAAACGGACCATAGACCGCATGCCCTTTTCTCCTTTTTCCTAATCTCTTCCCTCACACACACATTTACGCGTAGATGCACTACGCTGCCACACATGTCGGGAGACCAGTCAGAAGCTTAAGACCTTGTCCCGTCATGGGCGGCGCCCTTTCTGGGGGAGGTACCTGTGGAGGGATATTCCCCAGAAGTGGCCATGTGGGTCGGCACCGGACCTCACCAACTGGTGGGGGAGGAACATCGTCACCTACCAGAATAATATTCACTACACTAACGGAAATAATGCCGCCCGGAAACTTCAATCAAATATGCCTGCAAAGTAGACGAATATTCGTGCCATTTGAATTCTCCGATACAAAACGGGCACGTGTTTGAAAATTAACATATCCCAAGGAACACACTTACAAACACACACACGTATTTGATGCAGGCTCTTCAAAATGAAGGAATAAACATGGTGAGTTAGTAGGATGATCCTTTTAGTTATGTTGTTCACTTGTTTGTATACATTCTCCTCGTATAGTAGGTAGATATGTAGTTAGAATAGTTTCAGTGTTACCGTTTTGCAGTGAAAATTTAAATTATTTTTTATGACAGAAACAATTTTTTTATTGTTATGAAAATCGGGATGACTAGGTTTCTATTGAGGCTGATTATTGTAATTAAAATTTTGAAAACGGTACTTAACGTTTACATTCGAAAATAAAGGTTTAAATAAATAAAATACTTGGATATTGTCATGCAAATCTGATTATGTGCGGTGTGTAATGTTCATTTGTTCGCTTACATTAGCCCGGGTTCCGCTTGCATTGGAATATTGCCAACTATGGCGCAAAGAATAGGAAATACAGGATTGGATGAGGATGAAATGAGCATTTATATTACATTTTTTATTGTATTTTTATATATTTTGATGTTCAATTTCCTATATATTCAACCATTGACTCTAAAATACCTCTATTTAGATTTTCGATACTGTCTCTCGTGATATTTTGCAAGATGTATCGCCACACCTTGACGAACTACTATTTGAAACCATCTTCGTAAACGTTACCAGCATTAATCGATATTAATAGTTTGAAAATGCAGAATAAATCACAGCCTCATTTTGTTCTATTTGATTATACCTCTTCCGGACGTCTGTGAAGGTTAAGTAGGTGAACGCTTTCACGTGCCAAACTATCAGCCGCAACTTAGTGTGTAATATTTACCTTTAATAATGAGACACTGAGACGAATGTCATGAGATTTAACCGAAAACACGGAAGAAAAAATTAACACAAATACGCTTAACACAACTACAATACGGTAGAATTGAAAGGCGGTCTGCACAATAATATAGAACGATTTTCCTAAGGATGAGCCAAAGTGACAGTTCGCGAAAACAAGTGAACATCACATGTATTACAGACAAGAATCCCTCCGCCGCACAGCTGTTCAGTTACGCCCCTTCGTAAAGTGCTAAAGGCTCCTGTGAAAAATTCCTATGCAAAAGTCCTAAGAGTTTCGCTGAGGTATATGCACGTACGCGAGTCCTGGAAATATTTAAATTTAATTACGTACGTCGAAAATCTCATATCATACTCTCACAATCAGTAAAAGAAAACTGCCACGAATGTAAATAGAAAGCACTCAATCTCAGCTCGCCACACAACAGAACAAAGGCCGGAACCGGCACGCATCTCGCATTCAAGTATCGGTTTTAAAATAAACATCATATTTATCATACAAAAAGTAAATTCAATGTAATGTTAATAGAAAAAAGGAATTTTTACAGAAGAGCACATAACACTGCACATCCTTATTTCAATTATTTTTCGTGGCGCACTAGATTTTTGTCGGACAAGGACACCACAAAAGGAAGTGTCGAAGCCATTTACAAGTTAGCCAACTGCAAACGAACGAATGCGGGAAGGGAATGTAATGAGCTCAAGGGCACGATGACCACAGAACCTTCAGTTATGTTGCCAGCACTAGCTGTCACTTTGGCTCATCCTTAGGAAAATCGTTCTAAAGCTAGACAGTAAGTTTGAGCCCCCTGCGCGCTATGTTGTTGTGCTGATACCGAAAAAACATAACACTGGACTAACCAGGACTCAGCTAAAATACCTAAATTATTTCTTTACCGTTTCCAATTAATTAAATATTCCAAAGAGAAATAGTTTAACGTCTTAAATGTATTATCAAATACCGAAGACGATATTACCCATTATTAAATACAAACTGTACCTGAGAGCCTAGTGCCCATGGATGTGCTGCAAGTGCAACCTCCCTTTCAATTTAAAAGCACAATGTTTATATTTGGAAATCGTGAAGATATTTTATTTTCGTTTCACTTTTATTCCAAGTTCTGTAACTTATCCCAAATTAAATTCTAATGGTCAGTATTATCTGGAACCTCCAGCTAGTTTGCGTTTTAATAACGTAAATCGATACAACAGTGTAATAATGCATACCGCAGAACTTACTCAAACGACCCAGTCCCAGCTCAGAGCAAGATTGACCGCGGGAGTCCATAGTCGCGATTCCTGAGATGTGCAATTTGAATTACAGACAAGCGCGCGAAGTAGTTTGAATGTATATTATCTCCTATTGCTCGTTTTTTTCGCGCGTTCAACACCTAAGTTATTGATTATATTAAGTATAGTGGAGTTTGTGATTTATATTTATACAGTGTGTGTTTTATATAGTACAGTTTCAAAAAATGATCTAATTGATGTTTTGTCTTGAACAGAGAGCAGGCAAAGTGAATCTGCGTACCTGTGTGTGAGATGGGAGCTCACATCCAGCAGGGATGACAAATCCTTGGCGGGCACGAACGTGCCGGGCACGGTGAAACGTATGACTCATGCAGATGTAGACTCAAAGAGAAACCTAATGACATGTTGAGCTATAAAAGTTGAAAGAAACATCTCAAACATAAAACGTCTCTAAGAGGAGCCTCAAGGGAGGACTTCAATTTTGCATGGCTTTGCGCCGCTTGAAGCGTGCAAAGTATAAAAGTTGATGAAAGTCAATTTCGTCATACGTATCAAGTAAACAATTATAGGAGGTTTGAAGCACATGGTATCACAACTTTTGTTTTGTGAGAATACGAACATGGATGAAAAATTAGAAATATACATATGAAAAGTGAAGATATGAACTTAGTGCGTGATCATTTAACGACACTCCAAAATTTAATTTCTCACATTTATTAATTTATTTGAAATGACAGTCATGGTTTCATGTTTCAAATCATTTTAGCATAAATGATCCGATAAACTTTCTTTTCGAATAAAAATTGTAGTCATAACTTCTGCTTCAACCCTCGTAAATGTTGAATTATCTACGGATCATCGGATCATCACACTTACGTGACGCAGAGCTTAACCGACAGCTTCCGTAGGTTGACAGTCACGGTACGTTTTGGCCCTCGCCAAATATTCCCTTTCCTGATGAAAAAAAAAAATCGCCAACTATTAACAGCCACATTTTGGAGGATATTGCATATATGAATACCATATGCACATAAAGCGTAGGCACTTGGCACAGACTTAAAGAGGACGGCATGCCATGGGGGTGAGAGCCGCCGTTCCCCGCAGAGCAGGGCTCAGGATGTAGAGGAGGGCGCTGGGCACCGGAGGGTCGGGACGAGCTCCCGCCGCCGGCAACGGGCGCTAATTGGGTCAGCTCTGGGGATGAGATGCGGCGGGGACGGGGCGGGGAGCGGGGGCGGGGCGCGGAGCGCGGGGGCGGGGCGCGGGTCGAGACGCGGGTGCGGGGCGTGGGGGTGGGGCGCGGGGGCGGGGGCGTGGGGCGGGGGCGCGGGGCGCCGTGCGGCAAGTGGTTGGACCCGCGCCAGCAGGGTCCGTGGGCGGGCCGCGCCGTGCCGCACCAGCCGAGCCCCTCGCTGCCAGCGGGGTCGCCTCGCCCCGAGCGGGGGCGGCGGCGGCGGCTGCTGCTGCTGGTGGAGATTCGCCTTTCACTCGGCTCCCGGAGGAAACAAGCGACCGCGTGTAGTGCCTTTGGGATTCATTCACCACGAGGGCACGTGCTTGCCAGAGATTGTATCCTGCGAATGCGATGAGTACGCATACACTGACCGTTAAATGAAGTGATTTTGCAGACAAACATTGTGCCGAGAGCTAAGCAGTTGTGAAGTACGAGGAGACTTGTCACTCGGCAGAGCTACAGAGATGACTAATAATTACTATTACTATTAACGCATCAGACGATTCTAGGTAGAAGTAGAATCGATCACTAGTGTAAATATACAGTATTTTAGAAAATTTTTTCAATGTTTTAAAAAACAGGACATACGTGAAATTATTCACATACATTAAGTACTTTCTTTCTCAATGAACTATATTATAAAAACCAATAATAACTACATGGTACGAACACTTTACTGCAAAATATGGAACAGAATCTAGTCGCATTTCGTCCGGGGCGTTTTCTCTAATAATAGTGGTCGTTTGGATTCATACTCTTTGAAATCGATATATTATAACAAACGACAAACCATTTCAAATCCAAATCTCTACACATGCAATTACATAAATTATACACAGAAAAAGAAAACGACTGACCTAAGTACTTTCACATAAATTAACAGTTATCTAAATGTCACTCCAGGTCTTGCGAGAAACGCACTGATTTAGCAACGGCGAATTCCATTTCCAGAATTAAAATAGAAATTCGCTTAAATACGATTGCACCTATCAGTCCCTTTCTCTGCAGGATTTGAAATTATCTATTATCTATTCGCGAGGGAAGGAAACGAACGTAGAGCGTGTCGCCGCTGCAAGCGAAACCGCTGAGCCACGCGAGCGGGGAGGGGGAGGGGGGAGGGCGAGCCCGGAAGTGTCCTGTGTTACGTGTGCTGCGTATTGCAAGGCGCACGGCAGCCTAAGCAGACGGGCGACGGGGCGCCCGTTTTATCTGTAAAGGCACGCAGCCACGAAAGCCTGTCCGACGGTGGCTGTGATCGAGGTCGAGACGGTGGTGGTGGAGTGCAGGCGGCGGTGTATGGGGTGGGGAAGGCGGCGGTGTAGGCAGAGGTTGAGACGGCGGTAGAGGCAGCGCGGCGGTGGAGGTGGCTATGGAGGCTGCGGCGGAAGCGGCGATGGAAGCGGCGGTGGTGGCGGTGGCGGTGCAGGCGGCGGTGGTGGAGGCAGCTGCGGTGGCGGTGGCGGTGGTGGTGTAGGTGGCGGTGGAGGTGGCGTGGAGGTGAAGGTGGCTGCGGAAGCGGCGGCAGAGGTAGCGATGAAGGCGGTTGTGGAGGCGGTGGCGGTCCGGCGGCGGTGGTAGTGGCGGTGGCGGAGGCGGTGGTGTCGGCGGGCACGGCGGCGGTGGAGGCAGCGGCGGTGGAGGCGGCGGCGGTGGAGGTGGCGGCGGAGGAGGCGGCGGCGGTGGAGGCGGCGGCGGCGGAGGCGGCGGTAGTGGAGACGACGGCGGTGGAGGCGGTCGTGGAGGCGGCGGTGGACGCAGTGGTGGAGGTTGCGCTGATGGCGGCACTGGAGGAAGCGGTGGCGGAATGGATTTTGGCGGTGGAGGCGGCGACGGAGACGACGATTGTGATGGTGTAGACGGTGGCCGCGGCTATAGCTGTGGCGGTGACAATGGATATAGCATAGTGGGTGACGATGGTGGTATCACGGCGCGCCGGGGTTACAGGACGGCGGGGGCCGCAGAGGCAGCGGTGGCGGCGGCGGCGGAATTCCAACCGGAGACCTGGGAATCTCAGGCGGCCTCGCGAAAGAGGCGATGGAGCGATAGGGGCAGCAGGAAACGCACCGCCTACGCACGAATGGCCAGCGGCCGCAGGCGACCGGCGCCAGCGCAGGACGCATACTCAGAGCGTGATAGTGCGTGCACGCGCCCTGCTTCTAGATATGGGGCAGACAAAAACAGGCCCCCTGCCATTGAGAGAAGTGGAGGCTGAAATTCGCACAGACCCGTGTCATTGGGCCAGCCGCGTTGCTTAAGCGGCTGAAATGGGCACTGAGTGAATGCCTCGGGCTGAAATGTTATGGACTAACGCCAATTACGAAAGGGGATGAAGAAGGTAAAGCTACATAAGTCGCCTTTTTTTGGGGGGGGGGACAAGGAATCTTATCAATTTCATTGCACAAGCTAAAACGAATCTAGGGCAGCCTACAATACCATGTCATTTCAGAAAAGTTTAATGTTTATTGAATTATCAGAATCATATAATATGATGGTGTGAAAATGAAAGTCCTGTGGAGACAATTGAATAGCATATAACGACAAAAATATCGAGCCTAAGAAACAGTTTAAAGAATTGGTCGCCTTTGTACCCCAGTAGTGAGAGCAACTGGGCTATACCAGAAAGACCTGGTTCTATTCCCACTCGTGGTGACAATTATTTGAACAATATGCATTTTTAAAGTTCATGCATATTTTTAATTAAGAATTAGAAAAGGTATTATGTACAAAAATGCGTTACATATGTAGATATATTTTATTTACTTAGGGTTTAACATCCGGTGGTAAATTTATAAAATGCAATATACATTAAATACTATTAAAAACTATACACTAATAATTGCACACTGAAAATGAAAAAAGAAAACCCTCAACAATACACGCAAGGCTTAGAGTGTAGATCAGAAAGTGTGATTACTCTGGCTCTTCCATGTATTTCGGCAAGTCTAGGATTACACGTTTAGGGAAAAACAGAAGTCCGAATACGTTATGGTCTTCGAAAGACAAATTTGACCGAAAAAAACGGTTAGCCTCAATCCATGCCTCTGCATACGATTTTTTGATGATGATGATGATATCACTATACTCTGCATTACTGCTTTAAAAGGAATCAGCAATTATGACATTGTCCCTTTATGGGACCAGCCTCGTCGGCGATCTGAGAGAGCATGCCATCCGCAAATCTGGTAAACCTTAATGCAACAAATTGGTATACCTAAGTTATGCCACTTCTTTTTTTATTTTAATGATGATTCCGCACAACTGGCCCTTTGCAAGATGAGCCGCAAGGCAAAGTATGAAGTGTATTTATACTTTCGCCCTCCCTATCTCCCCAGCCAGCAAAAGCTTCCGCAGATTAATTGTCCCAGTCATACGTTGTACTTGCATATCCACATAGAATGGTTACTTGCAAAACGGAACTATTGCAATGAGCACCAAATGTACACAAGTAAAAATTCTGTACTAAATACAATTTTAAAGTCCCAACTTTAAAACTTTTGGGAATAATATAATACGTAAATAATTTGAATTGTATTAGCATTGCATTCAATTGTAATTAAATGTTTTCCTTTCCTACAATATAGGAGAAATACAATAGAAGAAAAACAAATTATATATTTATGTATATTTATGTATAGTTATGTTTAAGAGTGATTCACTTTGCTTAGGCAGTAAGTAACTTTTAATTTAATTTATTTATTTTATTGACATTTTTATATCTTATTTTTTGATATATTTCTCTTTTCGCCCATGCTTTGTTAAATTTTCATTTTTTTGTTCTCCATGTTATAGACCCACCGAAAACGGGAAAAGTGTTTCCCGAAAGTTAACTTTGGGTATATAATAAATATTATAACTGTGATTGTTGTGGTTGATTATTTCCTAACTCACATTATGGGTTACCACAAGATCTCTGCTACAAACACGGAATTTACAATAATTAATTAAGTTATTGTTGCGAAATAATATAATTTTTATCACATTTATGTGAATAGAAATTTTGAGACAAAGTACGGCCGTAACTTCCAAAAAGAGTACAATACATATATCTCATGTGGGAAATATATATTGCACTTTCTTAAATAATTTCTTGTTATTTCTTTCTTACTTTGCAAGTCTTGTACACAAATAATATTCTATCAAATCTCAAATATACACCCTCAAAGCATTTTCAAGCAGATTCCCACTCGTATAAGTTAACAGCTATAACGACTAGTGTTGACACGCCAGACTACATAAAGTTGTTTCCTTTCGCAGAATATGACCAGACACTTCCGGAAAAAATCGTGAGAGTTGCCTTATTTAGTCCAATTATAATCACATAATAACTGTTTCACTCCAGAATGATATTGTTTTACAAACCTGTACAACTCAATTTTTAACAAGGGAGCGAAGTAATGAAAAATACCTTTCTCTAAAAATAAATTCATCTTCTTTCTCTGTTACTGCTGTGATATATTTTGTTTGGGTCTGGCATATGAATTTTTGTACTACAGACTCTTTCGAGAATATGGGAGACGGCCATTGAGGTTACGAGTAAGCCACTGCCCGACTCCAGTGAAGAAGTAGAGATAATTGGGAGGTGATAGGTTCCCATAAAAATTTTAAACAAATAATTCGAAAGTGTATGAAAAATATAAGATAGGAGCATGAGAGATTGAGTGACAATTTCATGTTTCCGGAAGCGTCAATTAATATGGCCATTAGTTCTATAAGTGCACTGCTTGTTTTCATTTCAGGAGGTGACGGTGCTCTTTCCTCGCTGCACAACGAGATCTGGCGCTGACCTACCCTCTCCCGTCGACTTCAGGGATTTCCACATCCAGGTATCTCCGGACAGCGGGGCACCAGTCTGGACAAGCTCTAAGCTCTCTACTGGCCTCCCGACATGTTAGTAGGATAGCCCATTAAAGTATATGTGTAAGGAGAGGCGACAGGACATTGGAGAGAAAGGAAAGATCGAAGCGGTCCATGGCATGTTTGTTAGGTTTCGTTCCGGAATTCCTCTGACATTGGTAGAAGAAACTACAGAAAAATGCCGTACAGAGCAGCCAGCCGCTAGAATTCTCCTCGAGACGGCGGTTGAATTTCACGTAGCTAAATAGCTAGTGTCGAAAATCCGCCTCCGTCGAGAATCGAATTCTACGACCTCTAGTCAGAGCTACTGTGGTTGGCAGAGGCAATGTTGGCTCTGAGCTAAACTAAACCGGTGAAGATGCTACGTCAGCACAAATATTTTAAACCACTACTAATTTGAAAGAAATATCGGACTGGTGCACAAGAGAGCTTCAAGAAATTTATACAAGTTCAACGTCCGATAAATGAGTTGTGGTGGTAAACAATTTATTGATTGATAGAATGAACTATTCGCAAGAGTCTGAAAGTGCACGTAGTTATCGAGTTGAGCTGTGAAAACGAAGTTTTTGTTGAGAAACTTTTGAAGAATTCACTGGTTATTGATTTCAAAAACTCTTGGTTTTAATTTTAAGGAGCGCAAGTAATGCAAGAGTCCTTTGGCGGGGTGCAGTCGAATAAAATATTCTGAAAGAACTTCAGGTAAAGCACCAAAGTAGTCGTGGAAGCCTCTATTCTTGCCGAATTCCCGGAAAAGTTGTATGAGGAGGTAAGAGTTGCACGCGGTCGCTAGTTCATCTGCTCAACGTACTACTCCGACATTCACCTGGAATACATCAGGTGAAAATAATAACGACTCATCAGAACAGTCAACGCCTCATCCAGACTGTGAGATTCTTCAGCCAGCTACTTAGCTTCTGGCGTAATCAGCCTTCCACGAAACTCGAACCGAGAACATCCTAGTCTACGAAACTTCGGCTGCAAACTGAAAACGTTATACATCAACGCACGCAGTTCTTAAAGTATTAAGATTCATAAAAATCAAATATTCGTCGAGATATCATTTTTTCACGATTCATCATTCATGAATGAAAACAATGGAATCTTGCATTTTTAATCGCACTTTTCCTTTCTCTAGCGCCTTGCTTTCCATGAAATGAACAGAAATTTGTCTCTCTCTTTCTCTGAGTGGCCTCACTCTCACGGCACGGCGACGCCTCGCCGGCAGGTAGCCCGTAGGAAGTCCAGCCGGAAGACGCCGCGAAAAACGAAACGGCTTTACGCGTTTGTGCCGCTAATTTGCCGGCCTTCGGAAGAAAAGCGGGCTTTGTGGAGCGCGTTCGCAGGCGCCACGCCCCCTCTCGTCGCCCGCGTGGGAGAGGGCCCGCCCGCCGCTCCGAGGAGCCGCTCCGCCTTCCCTCACTCCGCCCGCGTAACGAGGACTGCGGGGCTAAAGACCTTCCCGAAATAAAAAATAATCCCCTTTCATAAGCTGCGGTAAGTTCGTGGTTACGACTTTTGCGAGTTGCAAATGTTAAGTGGACTAATTTCACATTCTCTCTTTCTTTCTCTCTTTCTTTCTCTCTCTCTTTCCCTCTTTCTTTTTCTCTCTCTTTCCCTCTTTCTTTTTCTTTTTCTGTTTCTCTCTCTCTCGCCTCTCTCAGTCTCCCTAGGTTCTAGTTTGAAATGCAAGAATTATCAGTACTTCTCGATATGATCCAGCATAAACCTGAAAGCGGGAAACGAAAAAAATATAATAAAATAAAAAAAATAATTGGGAGACACGCTAATTTAAAAACTGCAATAACTGATTCAAGTACGAACCATCACGCATCCTCATTTCTTTTTATCAAACAAGAATGATGTCTTTTACATTCACTGGCTTTTTATATATTCTTTATACTATTATTATTATAATTGAACCGCTGGTTGTAAGGGAACTGTATGTCCACATTTGGTGAAAAATGAGGTAAAGGCAGAGACGCATACTGTGCATTTAGCTCTATCAAACAGAACGCCACTATTTTCTACCAGGTAAGAGAGATATTTTAAGTTGAGTGTAAACACTCGACGTCCAGGACTTCAGTTACTTTTATTTTCAATTGCTCTCACAACAGTTATTCGTGGTACTGCTCTTTAGAATAAATCAACGCGTTGCTGATAGAATTCTTTAGGAAATGGAGGAAAAGCTTGTGATAGTAGTTATGTGAAGAAGAGAATAAACATTCTTCCAAGTATCGAAGAAATAGTACACTATCCGGGAATAAAAGAAGCGTGTAGTAAAAGGAAGGATGAATTTCATTGTAAACTTGGTGATCAGAAATAAAATAATAGATTTAAAAAAGTAAACTTGATTTTCTATAGAGACCAATGCGAGATATGCCAAGGGCAATCAAGGCACCAATGGATTGTTCAATATTTCATTATATTTTTTGATTTAAATTATGAACTCCAGGAGTTGTAAAAGTTATTTGCTTCGTTAATGGGCTACACAACAATGAATTATTTGAAATTTTATCATAAGAACATGCACCACAATTGACCGACGAAAAATATTACAAGATATCAGGCAAAAAGATATTTTTCCATACAAACAATTTAGCAGGTTGATGTTATACATTAACGTGAAAAGTGTTACTAAACCTCTGTTTAAGTTTCGTCTCGTACTAAGAATCCATCTAACAATAATATTGTTTTTCTTAGTTTTCCAAAAAGTAATGCTATGTGATTTACATTGTTCTTGCAATCAGCGATTCAAATATAACACCCCCATGAAATCGTCATTGTAAATTTTGAAGCAAGCGAGTAGAACATATAAGAGATTTGGTAGCGTGAAGAGCGTTGAAAACTTAAATAACGGACTATGAACAGAAGAGAGATAAAACGTTCAAGTATCAGTATCAACAACTCACTACAAGAAATCCACGTACTGCATTACTTTACAATGCATTGCCTGATGACATTAAACAAATAAAGTTGGTACACAAATTCAAGTTAAAAGTAAAATATTTTCTGCTGCATAACTGTTTCTATACAATTCTATACTATACTGATCATCAAAAAGAAAAATAATGTTTATTTTAACAATACAATGATATATAATGGATTAGTTTACATTTGTATTCTATAATTTCTTAAAAAATACTTAATATGCCTGTAATAAGTAATGTACTTCAGCTTCCGGGTCAATGACTCCCTTCTCGGTCAGGCTTTTGTCCAGTTTCCTTGATCCATTGATCAAATGCTGAGATGGCCCCTTGTTTTGCCTCTGGACGTAAATGTTGCTTCACTATGCGCACGTTTGGTTGAAGTCTCCGTTTGCTCGTAGTGGTAGCAATAGAGCTGAGAATGAGTTACTATATTGTTAGCAATGCAGAAAAATCAAATCTGCAGTTTGTTTTGTTGCAAATAATTTTTCCATAACTCGGGAACGCAAATGTGTAGTTTTTCAAATGTTGATAATCTCCCGCTTATTTACATTTTATTATTATTATTATTATTATTATTATTATTATTATTATTATTATTATTATTATTGTTGTTGTTGTTGTTGTTTTCACTTTCAACTATTTATCTTTAAAATGTTGGTATGGGATTCTGGTACTCAAGAAAACGTGCGCAAATATTCTTCTCCCTTATACGTCATACATAGTTTTTTTACTGTTGTTTAACAAAATAAATCAAATCAAATCAAAATATAGTTTCTCTACGAAAGAGGTAGAAGCTGGAATAATTAATAAAACAAGAAGCCAGAAACAATATATTTTAACCACAAAAATAAGAATGAATTGTAATTTCAATCACTGAATTAACGTTCGCCCACCCTGGTCGTGACAACAGCAGAGCAGCAGCTAGCCGGGCGACAGTTTCCTTCGGAGCCCGGTCGACGCGACGCTCCTCCAGCCGGAGTCTTCTTCGCCGCCGTTACAGCCACTTCCACTTCCATTCCACTTCCTCTTCCTCTCCCACTTTTCCCAGAGCCGCAGCTCAAACCCCGTAAATTACACATCTAAGGAGGGGTGAAACAGAGGCAGGCGAGAGCGCGCAAAGCGCCTCGGCGCGGCTCGGGGCCCGAGTGGGATTAAGCTCGTCTGCGTGGCAGGAAAAGCGATTGAAGAGCGCAGCGGTCGCTGCTGGCTCTCTCTCCTCCAAGGCGACGCGACGCCGCGTGCGCGGAAGCCCAGATGCGGCGCGGGTGCAGCTCAAAGAGAAAAGGAAATGCGGGTTAGAAGAACACGGTGTACTTATTCATAAGTTTATTTTAGGATGGTCACTGATTATAAATTCGAAACTAGTGGTGCAGACTTTCTCGTTCTATTTAGTTTTCTTATCTCTTGAGCCTAACTTTTTGGTGTTGCCCCACCAGTGTTCCCAGCTGCCTTCGGCGCCTAAGTGACATTTTTTACATTTTCTCAATTTGTTGGTCCCCTAATAGTACAACTCATAAGTTTATTTTAGGATGGTCATTGATTATAAATTTGAAACTAGTAGTGCTACAGGATGGCACAGATTTTCTCATACTATTTAGTTTTCTTATCTCTCGAGTCTAGCCAGCAGCTATCGGCGCCTAAGTGACACTTTTTTACATTTTCTCAATTTTATGGTCCCCTAATAGTACAATTGACATATGACTTGTATATTACAGAAGAGTAAAATATGTTCGTATATGCAAATTTCCATTGGAAAATTGTGAGTTGTTTATTGAGAAAATGTCGTTTGAGCGTTTCTGCGTAATTCCGAGTTCATTTTCACAGCAGCTTTGAGATTTTGAGAAACTTCATACGAAATCATTTTAAGCACTTGAACTAACAATACAGTAATGAATAAAAATGCTCGTACTGTAAATGCTAACGGCGTTAGAAATAAAAAAATATATTTGTGTAATTTTTGAATAGTCGAAAAAATACAACAAATTGACGTATATGCCTTGTAATTGTTTTAGCATTATTCGTGCAAAAAGTTCCAAGAAAATATTGGGTGCAAATTTTGAAGAAAAAGCCTTTTTTTTCTCAAGAAAATATCGATCGTTAGTATTGTAGTTGTAGGATAAAGCTGATTTATTTTGCAATTTTCAAAAATTAAGAGAATTGAACGAAAATCGAACTTGCCCCGTTTGTATAAGGGACTTACTCTATTCTATAAGAGAGGTAATTCGAAAATTGAGATTCATGAAGAAAAAATGTCCTTGAGGCTTCATGGAAAGTATTCCCCAAAATCAAAACATTCGAGGGGCCGCATCATCAGCCAGGTTGATCCCAAAATATCAATTTTGGTGAAAATGTTGCTTATGGTTTACCCCCTCGCGTTGTTCACAGACAAACGGACGTTTTGCCGCAAACCAATTTTTCGGTAACAAAAACGTGGAATCGAATGAACATTAAGTAATTTACCACATTTAAGAACAATAATTATCCACTTTTTCGATATCTGGGACCTAGGTTTTTCTGCCGAAAAATCGCGTTTTTTCGCTGCAGCATTTCATAAATTTCTCTACACTACATATGTAATAAGCGCTAAAAATAAAATTGTTCAGCTTAATTTTGTACTTATTGAAATGGTTTTGACGTTTTTTACTAGATTAGAAAGAATAGTTACAAAGGGAACTGAAAGATATTGATTTTTTTGAATGAGCGAAATGCCAATGCTCACGAAAGATGCCGTAATTGTTAAATTTCGAACTTGCGATAGTTGATTGATTAGTCATTTTGAGCGTGTCAACTGCTAAGATAATTAGTCCCGTAAGTGAATACATGTTTTTCCTCGGGTGTCGGTGATCTTTTCCCGCAGATTGCTGAGATCCGGCGCCGATGTCTGCTAGCGGTATTTTCCCAAACCATGTATATCTCACTAGGGGGACACAACCCCAGGCTAGTTAGTTAGTTAGTTAGTTAGTTAATGCCTTATTTTACGTGGCGAGACTCGGGTCATCAGGCCCGCTCTTCCGTCTAACCACGCAATTTCGCTACGCTCTTTTCACCACCTAGCGGAGAAAGGAGGTATTATCTTGAGCGACGAAACAGGCGGATCTCAATTTTCCTCAGAGGCTTCTTTTAGGCTTGAGGATCTTTTACATGCAGTAAGTCTACTAACATGGGACAGCCGGCTTTAATTCCCCTCCGAAGGAAGGCGTACGAAGGATTTTTTCGCCCTTAAAAATCCACGGCTTCGATCGGGTTTGAACCCGCAAACTCGGGTACAACAGTCCGGTACGGTGGGGTTTAGGTGGGGATAGTTCGAAGTTCCCGACTGGTCTCCCGGCATGTGTGATAATGTACACATGTAAGTATAAGTCTAAGTAAGAGGTGATGATAGGACAAAGAAGGAGAGATCGTGCGCGATTCGTGGCACATTTGTTAGGGTAGTGTTCCGGTATTCGCCTGTTGATCGGGGAAACCAATGAAAACTACTGATAAGAACAGCTGGCCGCTAGAATTCCCCTCTAGGCGGCGGCTAAATTCGTCCTAGCTGTTTAGCTAGTGTCGAAAATCCTTAACGGTTAAGTTGTAGATTCACTTAAGTACTGCAAAAATGCACGGATGTCTTATCTTTCAACGACGAATTCTCTGGTTTTTATGACGAAGGGCATTAAAGTTCCGATGTTAGTGTTTGAAAAGGAATTACTCCCTATGCATGAATAAAAGTAGTTTAAAGCATCTACAAAATTCTATATTTTTCCTCTTAAACCTATTTGATGCATCCAGGGTGTGTAATTCTTAACCTAACATTAGAACATTCGTAGGTTGATGCATCAATGTGCGTATTTTTGCAAGGAACCAGCAAGTTAATACGAATTGAAACAGTAGCAAGATAATTTCTTAAAGTAACTAACTTTAAAAAAGTGCTAAAACTTCATTACTGCTTTGGGAAATTGCCTGCAATATTCCGACAAAAATTCATTGCTGTGAATTTACGTCTACAGTAAAACTCAGCGCTAGGCACGCTAAATTGTAATCCATATTCATGTGCCATGATAGGCAGTTTTCTGTCCTCTCTCAGTTCATGAGGGAAAATTCTGAAGGGCTACCATTAGCTTTACAGGCGCAGAACGTAAGTGAAATTATATCATCTCTTCATAATTTTACCGCATATCATAAAATGCAGAGGAGCAGTAAGCCGATAACAGTGGAGAAAGGAAGTCAGGGGCAGAGAAAGTCTGGGCTCGTATGTAAAGTGGCTGGATATAATGCGTGGTTGTGTAGAGGGGCGATCAAGAGCAAAGAAGGAAACGACCCTGACCTTAATTCACACGAGCGCGTACGTTCAGAGTCAAGGCGTGGAAACATTGCATTCACAAACGCATAGACAACACTACCTGCTTATTAGCTATTCCGAAATCCACACACCGGGCCAACTGTTGAAATATCAGATGAGACTGAGTAAAGGTACAGCCGGTACGGTACATCTCATATGCTAAAGGGGTGAAGCGCTTATAATTAAGGTGAAGAATAGGTGAAAATAAAAAAAATAAGCAAACTACCAAAAGTATTAATATAGTTTTTCTACTCCCATTGTATAATTCTGTAAATTGATGGCTGCAACCCGATGCACAATGATACTCATTACGATGCAGATTTCATTATGATACAGGTTTGTGACCAATCACAGAGTAGTTTTAAACCAAGTATTGACACTTGTTCAATCATTGAGAATCGTTCTAATAAATGTTTCGTTCGATTGTGTACATTCAAATTGCATTTAATATTATATTATGCTTCTCAATTTTAATTTCTTTTATTATGAGTAATATTTACCTAGAGTATTGTTTATAATAAGTTGGATCGTAGTTTCACTTTGATCCTATTTGACTAGCGCAGTGGTAGTTATTGGGGAGAACATTTGACAGACGTTAAGATCTGAACGAGTCATTTTGTGTTATATGTTGCTGCCGTGTGGTTGCTCTTAAAAATCGGCCAATTATTTTATTTTTTGTTTAAAATATCCAGTAAATCAGACGTTGAGTTGGCACCTCCAGAAATAAGAGAAAAAGCGAAAATGGTGACCTCGTAATTCTTGCCGCAACATTTGTACTCTCTCGCTGGCGGACTGGTAAACCAAAGCCACCTGCGGCAAAATAGGGTAGCTGACCGCTAGGTGGACTAGCCTGAATCCTGCATGTCAACTGCCACGAAATGATTCATTGTTAAGTTTAACTTATGAAAGTTACCATAAGTTTTAGAAAAAGTATCGTATGAAACTCGATGTAATCTTGGATATTAATACACTCGTGTGAAGTTTACGATACTCACTCGTTCCTCGCTCGTATAGTAATATCACAATCATGTACATCATAAAATGCTCGATGATAACATCCATCATTACATAATCGTTTCGTAATGTACTATAATATTTTAGTTCAGGACTTCCTAACCGGCGGTTCGTGAACTCCTAGGAGCTGGTGAGTTTTATGAAGCATCTTCACGCAAATAATGTTATAAATTACAGAATATTATTATGAATAAAATTGGAATGTAAGTAAAATAGAAAAATTGGAATATAACAAAGTGAACATATAAACATAATTTTGTATAAAGAGTACCTGAAATAACAGATGTACTATTCTGAAGTAAAATTAAATAAAAAATAGTGTAGACAAATAAATAAATGAATACATAAACTTTTCTCAATCAGACACACATAAGCTTTGAGAGTTTTTCATTTTCAACTGAAGCTTACTTAAGAACCAGTTAATTTAATTGTCAATTAATGCGTATTAATTGACAGTAAACAGCTCTCATTACTGTTGCTAATAATTTCACAAGGATTTGTGAATTTATTTCGTTTTTGAACAGGTAGCAAGGGGAAAAAGGGGGTGGGAATAACCGTTTTAGATGTTATTATCTCACAGCGCTTCAAAACAACCAGAAGTTAGCAATAATGAAATAGAATTCTATTGATTCCACAAATGTTTAGGACATTAGTATTTTGAGAAGCAGAAATTAGAGGTGAATCTAAGAACCGAAGAAAACAGAAAGCACCCAAACTTCATCTTAAATGCGGTTCTAATAAAACATTTGCCTGATAATTTTATAAGATTATCAGGCAAATGTTAATTAATTTCATTAAATATTAAAATAGAATATGAATTATTCTCCGCTTGTTTTGCACGATTTTGAAACAAAAAAGACATAACCAAATAAACATAAATTAATGCGGTTACTTTAATTAATCTTGTTTTTAGGAAACTCCAACTGTAGTGTAAGCTTTCTTTAAAGTTCTTAGTAATTCAATAACATTCCATTAATTATAGTTATTACGATATCTTCTAAATTACTAATTTCCAATGCGTGCAAAAATGAAAAGCGAACTATATATCCTTCGGCCTTGAGAGGTGTCTCTGGTTTCGTTAGATACCCAGGAATTCGAAAAAAAATTGATTTTGACTGAAAAATGCAAATATTGGATTGTGTTATTTCGCCTATTCTTATACAGCATGTACCGACTGTATTCTCATTCTAATGTGTCAGTGCTTACGACAGTGGACGTTAGGTGACGATAAGGCTGTAAGAAAGAGGCAGCTCGTCATTAAATATTTGCTACTAGTTGAATGTGGCATCGATGAGGCCGTAAGCTATTTTTTTGTATACCAGCATTATAAACGAGGTTTTCTGTTGCAAGAAATCGTTCATAAAAGGGCCTTTTACAGCACAAATGATGACGTATTAGGTTTTACGGCACGAATGATTGCGTCATCACACACGTCATAGTTGCGTCACAACTCACCTTTAAAATTGACGAACGCTGTGGAATTGCATGAAGAGTTCACAGAGTAACCATACAACCAGAATAACCAAATATTTTTATTCTTGAATATAATAAATCAGTTTACATAATTACATTATTTATTGATGTTAATATTAATGGAGCAGTCTGTGAGGTTTTTGAAAGATAAAGGAACAGAACCAGGTACATTAAAAGTTTTAGTTGATGAAGTACCTGCTACGTTATTTTCGTCATTTGACACTATTCTTCTAGCTATCTTCATTTTATTCTGAATTGATTCCTCAATGTAAGATTCTGCAACATTTGATGATCGCCATCCTCCATGACGCTTAAGGGTGGTAATATCTGCACCACTGTCGGCTAACATAGTAGCCGATGTTCTCCTGAATGAATGTCCGGAATATTTTTCATGATTTGGAAGTTGAAGGTATTCGGCAATGAGTTTAGGAATTTTTCCGAAAGTGTTAATCCCAATGGGGTTACAAGTGCATCTACCTTTGTTATAAAATAAGAAAAGTTTATTATGTTTGACTTTAGAAGGTCTGAGGGCAATGTATTTTTTATACAAATCTATATAAGAGAATCCTTCATCAGAAATAACGGTAAATATTCTGTGTTTGTTAGTTTTAGTTTCTCTAATTTTGACAACTAAAACAGAACCTTCTTCAGAGACATCATCGGTGCATATGTTATACAATTCCCCTCGTCTACAAGCTCCAAATATGCCGAAAATCGCAACAACCTGAAAAAAGAGAGCAAAAGATGTGTTCCAATAGTTCACAAATATTTCAAATAAATATAACTTAAATACCTTCATCAAGAGATACTTCTCATCAGCTGCTTCTACTAAAAATTTGTTCACATCAGCTTGGGAAAAGACCATAGATTTTTCTGCTTCGTAACCGACATTCGCTTGTTTCATGTACAATTGAACTTTATTAAAAGCAGAAATATCAATACCATCTTTAATTTTGATCATGGCCTTCAATTTCGAGTGACTACACCACAAACTTGATGCCTTACATACTGCTGACTTCAATGTAATAAAAATTAGAAAATTAGACCATCACTAAAACTCGACTAGGTATGTCAATAAAGTAAGAGACACTTACTAACTCCGATATGTATGCCAGAACAACTGATTCGCATATAATCTTCACGTTCTTTGTTTCCATCCAATTTTTAAATTTGTTGTACTCTTTTTCGTACAATGCACTTGACTTTGCCGGTATTAAGCATTGTTCTGCCTTCGTGGCTTGTTCAACAATTTCCTGCGGCAAGGAATCCATCTTTCTTCGCATGCTCTTCAGAATCGCTCATCAGCTGTCCAAAATGCGTGACGTCATAATACCAATGTCAATGTTGCCAACAGTAAAACTGCTTTTGCAATTAGTTCATAAATTAATTTCGATTCTTGCATAAATTTATAATGCTGTTATACAAAAAAATAGCGTATGCAACTCGTTTATAATGTTGCTTTATTGCATTCGTACAAATTTGAAAACTCGCTCCTAACGTCGCTCGTTTTCAAAACATGTACTCATGCAATAAAGCTTAACATTATAAACTAATTGCATAAACTACTATTAAAGGTATTTTCATGCGTTGGAATTTTTTTTCATATTTCATTTCTTTCATGCGCGGTTTTCTTCCAATACGTTCTTCCAGTATCTGGCATTAGACTTACCAAAAAATCGTAGTAGTTGATAATGTTATATTCTCCTTCAAAAATTCCCACATCTAATGGCTTTGTATGTTTGCTTATCACTTTTGTATTTTTCTCCCCTAATTTTTGAAGAGATTAAACTCCACAAACTCAGTCTAATTTGTGTTCACTTCCACTGCAATTGCTCTACTAATCGTTTCGTATACGAATCTATATAAGCATTAAAAGGCGACTGTTTTGTTTGTTTATGTGAATCAGGTGTTAGTTAAGTCTAATAAGAATAAGTTCTGTGTCACACTAATGAGAAAATCGGTATTTGTACACTTAGCAAAGTAGAAGTGACAAATCGAACTTAGATCATTCATTCATTCATTCATTCATTCTTTCTTTCATTCATTCATTCATTCATTAACATTACAGTTTTGTTTCATTCGTATTCACTTAAAATTCTGTAAATTTAATACGTTCTAAGGCAATACTATTTGTAGGTTTTTGCAAATTTATTTTTAAAAATATGGTAATAGGCCTTATGGATAAAACTGAAACATGCCGTCACTTGTTCAAATTAACTTCACATGTTCACTTAAAGATGTCAAAATCAGTGTTGCCAACGCCATGAAAGAAAATTATGGCGTATTGAGAGAAAAATGCCTTTGGGTACTGGAGTTTAATCAACGCCACATTCATACATCTATTTAGGTGGCATTAGTTTAATTCCCGGCTTACTCACTAAGATCGCAGCGCTACAACACGCAAAAAAACGTTTTTGGAATTTTTTTGAATCTTCTGGCTGGATCCGAAAACAAATTATCAGTTCCCCATCAGGAGACTGAGGCGCGTCGAATGACACCTCACATGTCTCGATTAGTGCACGGGAAATTGTCTAGTCGTGGGTGACGGAACCGCACATTTGCACACTCGGGAGTTACACATTCTGAATTCATATGTTGCGTTATGGAACAGCAACTTTTTTTATATTCTTGTTATGCAAGGAACTGTTGTGCAGTCGATTCGTATATACTCCACTATGCAATTGCAGTATTTGTGAAACTTTTTAAAAATTTGTTTTTGTTAAAATTTATTGCAGTGTTACATCAGAGTATTTTATTAACTGATTTTGAGCGGCATTTGTGCTCCTTTTTGGAAAACCATTTTGTGTGCTTTTGCTCGGCAGCATTTTTACTGCCGCAGTCAACTAGTTTTTCACATATATTTATCATTTATTCTGTTAGAATGCGTATTTGAACTCATTTACATATATTCACACATAATAATGAAGATCAACATATATTCATTGAAGCAAAATCCACCAAAAAACGCTCTTCATCTTTACATAAAAAAGAGTAAGTACTTGGATATTTGTGAAGTTCTATAAAGCATCTGACGTCTAGCTTTTTTAAAATGTATTAATCATTGTTCGACTTATTTAGTCTTTCAAGAGTTTACATATATACATAATTGTTTTCTATACAGTGTTTATACATTTGGAAATTAAATATTTTTTTACTTTCTCGTATACATACGTATATACTGGAGTAATATACGTAGGATTGAGAAAGTTATATATTGCTGCGGAAAATCGATTGGGAGATTTCAACGGAAATACACGTTTCGGGGTCCCCTGATACTGAAAAAGTGTTTTTTTCAAAACGTCCGTCCGTCCGTCCGTCCGTCTGTCTGTTCGTCTGTCTGTCCGTCTATCCTCCGGCCGTCTGTGAACACTGCTAGCGCCTAAACTATGTGTACAATCTTTTCCAAATTGAAGAAAGCCCTGACGATTTGGCAGTCATTAAAGCTTTGAGATATTGAAAAACATTCTTTAATATTTGGAGGCACTTTACATGATGCTCCCTGGACATTTTCAAAATTTTCTCAAAAACGGCTCCAAAGTTTTTCATTACATTTCTTGTAAGAATAGAGTAAAATACGCTTGTAAAGGTGACATAGGTCCGATTTTCACGGTTAACTCTGAAGTTTCGAAAATTGCAAAAGTTTGAATTTTTTCCGGCGTCTTCCTACAACTATAAAATTGAAAATAGAGATTTTTCCATGAAACAAAATGTTGTCCATAAATAGTTGTGTCATAAAGATCATGTACATTTTTTCGAAAATTTTCGTAGTTTTCGTGCAATAGAGCGTGAAATGTTTGCAATTAAAAAAATACAAAAACATGATTTTCTCAAAAACGGCTCCAAATTTTTTCTTTAAATTTTTGGAATAGTACCAAATGCACCCTATCCGATGACATACACTCCATATTGTCCTATTCAGATGTTTTTTCAAAAATTTCAAAAATGTAACTTTTTTGACATGTCTCTGCAATTTTTTCACGTTATTGTAATTATGAGTACATTATCTTTAAATAATGTCAAATACGGCTTCACAAAAACACAGAAGTTTTCTATAAAAATGAGCTGAAAATTCTGCATTTTCAGAACCACATAAACTCAATTTTCTCAAAAATCGCTCCAATTTTTTTCTCCAAATTTTCCTTATGGATAATGCAAATTGCACTGTTTTATATGACGTAAAGTTAATTTTCATGTATTCTTTTGTTTGTTTTTCAAAAATTAAACAAATGTAATTTTCTTGAAATACCTCTCACGCCGTTAATATTGGAATTTCCATCAATTTGTATGTATTATTACATTTTTGAGTAGAAGTGCTTTAAATGGCTTCAAATGAAGGTTTTCGAAAACTCGAAAGATTCTTGTGAAAAAGAGCTTCAAAATTCGCATGTACAGTAAAGCTTATACGCCATTTTCTCTAAAACCGCTACGAATTTCTCAATGAAAACTTCTATTTAGGACGAGTTTCTACTCTTCCTTAATATTCTTGAAGTAATAATTCGGTTGTACTACTAGGAAAGCCACACAGTCTACACCAAGGAAATTAGAAAAAATTGATACGAGAAAGTATGTAGCATTCTGTAGCACATCTAGTTTACTTTGTAGTACAATTACACATGAAGATTTCAGTGGTTAGCCCTTTTAGGAACCTCTACCATAATTCGATATTTTTTAATTTTTTTATGTACTACATTTAACAATTTGAGTTGATACATGTTTGTAATTTGAATAATTATGTACTCGGTTTGAAATTATTATCAGCAAATTACGGAGGGTGTAACAAGGTTTTAGCATGCCGGCTTTTAATTCTTGGTTGTGGGTAGGCTGATTTTCCGAGTGAAAATGTCTTAGTTGAAGGACGTAAGGGTAAGTTAGTAGAGAATTTTGATGCTAATTTAGTTACCCAAATTTTTAATGGTACAACAAAGTTCTTAATGTATTTGTTCATTACTAATGAACCAGGGAGCTTTAAATGTCTACCGGAGAAATATATTTTGAATGACTTGTATTTTTTGAAATTGGTAGGGGCTGTACCTCCCCATATTTGTCAGGCATATGTAAGAGAGGACCGAATGATGTATCTAAAAATGGATAACGATGTGTTTATGTTAATTTTAGAATTTTTATTTATCAGGGGATGTAATTTTAGCATTTTAATAAATGTATTGCTTGCTATTTTTGAAACATCTTGCCATGTTAATTTTTTGTCAATTAGTAGTTCTAAATATTTGGCCAGAGTTGTAGATGGAAGCCATTGCATTGCTTAAAATTAAAAAATAAAGGGCATATTTGTTTTAGTCCTTTTAGTGAAAATACTTTTGATTCGCATAGGTTAGAATTAATAGTTATTTTCCATTTCTGAAATCATTTAGAAAATATGTTTAGGTTAACTTGTAATTTGTCTTGACCTATTGGAACGTCTTTATGTGAAGTGAAAACTGTAGTATCACCCGCAAAGAAAGCTAGATAGCTGATTACAATTTCCTCCCTATTGTATCCTTGTGTGTGATTCTCGGAGCAGGGCGAGAACTTTATATGGCAAAAAGCAGACATTTCCTACTGATAAAATTAGGATCTTTCCTCGGATATTTTAGGCGAAAACGTGATGTGTTGGGGAAATACTTCGTGGGAGTTGGACATGTATACAGGATTTACGGATCCTAATGAAGAGTGTCGCATTTTTTCACGCAAAGAGAAGCTTGCATTTAACCAGGTGCGTGGGATTTAGTGATTTCGGTTACGTCTACTACAATGATCATTAGCCCCGTAAATGTAATGGATGAATGGTCATTACTTTACTATGGTCATTAGTCCCGTAAGTGTAATGTATGAATGGTCATTAGTATACTGTGGTAATTAGTTCCGTAAGTGTAATGCATGAATGGTCATTAGACTACTATGGTCATTACTCCTGTCAGTGTCCTAAGGTGTGTTGTGTTCTTTCTCCTCTTGAACGCGATATCCGGTGCCTACATATACGTCGGCATTCGAGTTTCTTTTCTCCCTCCAGATATCTTTCTCAGTGAGGCACTGCCCCAATCGCGACAAGTTCTAAGCTACCGACCAATGTTCTGACATGTGTGGTGGTGTAGTGCTTGTGCGGGTATAAGTGAAGACGAGAGGGCAAGGATGAGGAAGGATAGATTGCGCGCGGTACGTAGCCCTTTTGTAAGAGTACTTTTCCGTCATTTCCCTAGTATTGACGGGAAAATCACGAGAAACTGATGATTGGTTGACTAGTGGTCCGGGCGCGTCAACTTCAAAGTTCATTAGTCCCGTAAGTGTAGTGTATTTTTATCGCGAGAGGTGGCGGTGATATTCTCCCCCTTGATAGTGAGATTCGGCGCCGACCTACGTCGGCTAACGGGATGTTTCCAAACCAGATATTTCCACCAGCAGGGCACCCCCGCCATCCGGGATATTCCCTAAGCTCCCGATCGGTCTCCCGACATGTGTGGTATTCTTGTTCATGTAAGTGTAAGTAAACAAGTAAGGATATGACAAGTAAGAGGAAGAACAGATTGCGCGCGGCCCTTGGCACATTTGTTAGGGTACTGCTCTGGCATTCGTCTGGTTTTTATCGGAGAAACCACGGAAAACTACCGACCAGAGCAGCCGGCCTCTAGAATTCTCTTCCAGACTGCAGCTGAACTCGACCTTGCTGTCTAGCCATCTTGTCGAAAATCCTGCCACAGACAGGACACGAACCCTAGGACCTCCCGATTAGAGGCAGAGCTGTGACATCAGTTGGTTCCCTGAACCACCTCCCCGATAAAAGCTGAACATCAGGCTGCAGCCCGTTATAGTGCTGATTGTGAAAGTGATTGATCCGACCCAGTATTATAAGTAAAGAGGAAGATTCCCCACCGTTGTTACACGAACGCTAGGACGTTCCTGCCAACGAAGCTGCAGAGGCAACTGATGTAGCCACTGCCATGGCAGCCGTGCGTGACACCGGGGCAGGCATTCCCGACCCCGACCCACGCAACGCAAACACAGTCTGCGGTTTCAAGGAACCATCTGCTCTCGTCGGAGTTTCTCTCGTCCCTCTGGCGCCTGCCGTCTCTGCGCCCGCCTCCGCTTCTGAATCTTCTCCGGAGCGGAGAGTGGCTGGCGTCCAGAGTAGGATTTAGGGTTTGGGATTTAGGGGGCTGCAGCACAGGGACCACGGCCAGCTGGGAGACTTCCAGTAGAATACGTCAGCGGGAACCGTCTTAATGATGCGGGAGAATTCAGATTACTCAGCATCACATGTTGGTGAGACAGTGCGATAGGAAAATCACATAGAACGATGTAATCCCTTAACGAGTGTAGTGTACGTTTGAAAAGCGATTCGTCTAAAACGAAATTAGCACAAGAATGATTTTTTATTTCAATTGTTTCGATTCAACGTTTTACAGACTGCAATTATACAATTTTTACTTTACTGTCTAATGTTCCTTTACCTTGTTCTGAGTGCATTTTCTGTATCACGTTCTTTTTGTTTTCTTTTCAATATCTATATTGCCTGATGAAATTCAGCACTTGTGATTTATCATAATTCGATCCTAGTCCATTAAAGCTAATGTTTGCATTGTGGAAGCTTTAAAGTACTTCTACAAAACAGGAACAAAACACAGCTGTTATCGTCAAAAGGAAGCTAATGAAATTGGGCACAAAAATGCAGATCAGTTGTTTTGCTGTTTCACGTAGCTATTTTACATCGTAAACAACAAAATGATTAATGAATGAATGAATTAATTGATGGATTTCTTATTGTTTGAACCGAAGAAAAAGAATTTCGAATATACAGGAATTTCTTAATTAATAAGTTATAAACATTTATTAACAAGCACACAATAATCGTATGTGCAAATAATAATTGTAATGTAGAATTCATAAAATAAATTAATTTATGTAATTTTACCGTATATATATATATATATATATATATATATATATATATATATATATATATATATATATACCGTGTGTATATATAATTAATTTTCAGCCTTTTATAATAATTTTTCGGCTTAGTTCCTAGTGAAAGATAAAATAGCATTAGAAAATGTCACTCTCTACATTTCTCCATTGAGAAGCGCTTCTTGAACAATACGTAGTTATTAAATCAAACATAAAAATTGAAAGGTTTACAAAACGTCAGTCACGTTGCCAATTAATAATACACTAATTATTTATTATGTAAGATCTTCTGTGGTAATACTCTGTGTTGTGTGCTCGACAGTCTCAATAATCAATCACATTCACATGTAGCAGACTCATTCAGCGCTGGAGGCATCAAATACTCGCTTTCTACGAAAGCATTTCCCCTAGTGACGTAGAATCCTCGCGTCTTCACTGTGAAGTGATATTAATGTAGCTCTTATTCCACTTATTGTAGGATTTTATGAGAAACTTTCACTCATACTTCATAAAACGTCTAAACTCTCATTAAAATCAAATTGATATTGATACCCTCAATGAAAAAAATGACGAAAATAAATATTTGACGATTAAACATTATGTCAAATAAAAGGCATTACCGTCGAATATAAAAATATTTTTATAATGTAGTTATATATATATATATATATATATATATATATATATATATATATATATATATATATATACACTAACATACAGATTTGGAATCATCTCAACATTACAATCTCGACTTTGCACACATGTCAGCACTAAAGTCTGTTACTTCTATACCAAAGACTGTTAAGATTATTGCAGGTGGCAAGGATAATAGTTCAGTTTTGAACCTGAAATTCGCGACGTCTGTATGTATGTATGTATGTATGTATGTGCGTGTGTATACAAGTATATGTCTCGCATAACTCTGTCTGATTAGAAGCTTTTGAGCTGAAATTTGGAAAATACTTCAGAAGCAAAATTTAGTTGTACCGGTTTGGAGATAGTTAAAATATTTTAATTTTCAAGGGTACTGTACATGAAGCCAATGTGATATTTTCAAAATTTTCTGGAAAAATATTTTAACTTTTTTCGTTACTTTTTTTGCTGAAATAGAAGAAAGGGCATTTATAAAAGTGAAACAGTTCCGATTTTCATTAAAACTATTACATTTTGATTATTACAAGATTTAAAATTAATTTTCTAATCTGTCTTACGCCTGTAATATTAGAGCAAGAGAATCTTCCACAAAAAATATTTATCTCTAAATTTGATATGTTTAAATGACATGAAGCTTTTTTTAAAAGATGAGTTGTTGAGTAATAACTGTGATATCAAAAGAGGAGGAAAAGATTCGGTATACCGACATTCCCATTTGTTATACGTAAAATTATGATAACAAATGCTTGCAGAAAGATTTGTATCGTTTTTAGAGAACAGTCTTTGTATCCATTCGTATTTATATTATGTGTGATAATGTATACTATTTTTGCTTTTGTTCTTAAAAGGAAGTAGTACACTCTTCAAGAAAATCGCCAGTCTCTTCATGGCACCACTCAACAGAGAGCTATCAACAGCTACTGGGTAGTGCCTGTAGCCGTTAGCAATACCTATCAAATGATAAACTGAGTAAAGCAGCACATATTTTGAAAAAAAAAAAGAAATTCTACGAATACATATTTTACAATTGATTTTATAATACAATTGAATACAAAGGATCTTCTTTAACTGATTACGTGAAATTTAATTTTAGTAACATGTAACACTCATATCATTTTTATCACTGAAGATTTTAGATACATTTTATTTGAAATCTTGAAAAACACACTTATCCTAAACCGTCACCCATTTATGTAGTACTTCGCTACAAAATAGGATTAGTCGGTAAGTTCATACACTTGTTTTCCCGCCAGCTCTTCCGCGAATGATGACGATAAACAATTTCTGTTCTTCGCCGGTCTCTCTAGCCATTGAATGGCACCATTCAAGCGCAAGTTTTACAACAGTGGTCGGGCAGCCCACGTAACACGGAGAAGTCGTGATGGCGCGGCGGCGACAGCGGCGGCGGCGGCGGCGGCGACGGCGACAGCCACAGCGACAGGGACGACGATGCGCGAGTAGGCGACGAGCGCTGGGCATGTCGTGGGGCGGGGCGGGGTGGGGTAGGACGGGGCGGGACGTGGTAGGGGGTGCGGAGTGTTGCGGGGGGTGCGGGGATGTGCGAGGAGGGACGGGGCGGGGCGGGGCGTGGTGGGGGGCGGGGCAGTGCGGGGCGGCACGGGACGGGCGATCACGCGTCGAGCGCGCGCCGCCCGGACGCCAAGCGACGCGACGACGGCGCCGGCGGCGGACGCGCCGGCGGACGGGCGCTGACGGAAGCGCGCCGCGTGGGAGACGCAGTAACGAGCGAGAGAAGAGACTGCAAAGGGGGCCACGCGTTTCGCAAGCCGCGCCCGTGCTTTCCTCCGCCGACAACGCCTCCGACGCTACAACGGCCGCCACCGCTACTTGTCACTATCGCCGACACTGCCATCGCTGTTGTCTTCACCCAGTTACTTTCCTTCTCTTCTTCACCGCAAGTGTAACCGCCTCCACCCACGTAATCCTCGCTTAACATAGCTAGGTCAGTGTCTGGAGGCCCACTACTCTAGTTGTTTTCCGTCGTCCCGAAACAGGCAGGCACTGGACCTTACGCGATGTGTTCTTTCACATCCTTGTTACCGGCTAAGGTGGCCCAGGGCATCAACTGATGTCACTACAGTGCCTCTGACTGGGAGGTTCGAGTCTTGACAGTGGTAGGATTTTCGTTACTGGCTTGATATCTAGATCGAATTCAGCCGCTGATTGGACGACAATTCTAGCGACCGGCTGCTCTGATAGGTTGATAGGGCTCTGATAGTTTTTCCGATGAACACCAGGCAAATACCGGAGCATTACTCTAACAAACGGGCCACCTACCGCGCGCGATCTTTCCTTAGTTTTTGTCCTCTCCCCACCATTTAAATGCATTTCACTACCTCATTACGCTAGTTCATAACCACACATATCGGAGACCAGTTGTACTGGGACAGTGTTCCGGATGGGGCGGTTCCCCGCTACCTGAAGATACCTGGATGAGGAAAAATCCGCAATCCGACTTGAAGATCACACTAACCAGCGCAAGAAGGAAACTGCCACTTTCCATGATAAAACATACACAACATGTACGAAACTATCTACCATAGCAGTTGAAGCCCCAGGAACGAAAAAATAATAAATCATCCATGTCTTCTCCTCTCTCATTACACATAAATACACACAAACACACACACACAATTAACTGTGCAACATAATCTCACAAGTCCGAGATTATTCGGGAGTTTAGGGCTGGAGGAAATCCTTTAGGGGGAAATAACTGAAGGAAAAATTATGTAAGCCCACGTGTAGTTCGGCGTCTGTACTCATGTTCCAGTAAGGGAGGGACATTGACACCTCTCGGTTATAACATCCACCTCACGAGATTAGCGACCCTAGTCCTCTCCTGGAAACCCTAAATACCGACTTACTCGCCCACTCTCGCTTCACTCTAAACACCATTGTTCACTTCTTCATCACAAGTATCACCGCCTCCACTATTGACCTAACCAGCATACTCGTCACCGCTTCAACTTTCCCACTTCTACTTCCCGGCCTCTCCTGATCTTACTTTCCTTCATTATCTGTCCCGACCACCGTCACCATTTTTTCCAGGAGTACCTCTTTCATCAATATCCTCGTTTTTACCATCACCCTCTCCTGCTCGTTCATCGTCCTCGTCTCCATCGTCTTCCCTCGCCCCCCCCCCGTCCCAACGTCGTCGGGTGTTATGGCCACCCCGCCACTTCACCATCACTGAGACTGTCGCCTTTCTCCTGGCAGTCTTCGTCGCCTAACGCAAACATTTCCGCCGATTTATCAGTCAACACAAGGCACGCTTTACGGGTAATTATTGTCGCCGATGCAATAGCAACAGTCTTGACTGCGGAAGCAAACTAAAAGTGGAATGCAAACTCAAAAATACTTATTACATCAGAAGATGATTCACTGCTGGTACACTGCCAATACAAAGAATGTAAATAATACGTTTCTATTAGATTCTAAATCTAGATGTCTTTTCTGAAAGCAAGAGGTTGACACGCATTACATGATATGCGTTTCTGGAGAACCTTCTCTCACTCACTCAATTACATCATTGTAAATATCACAGGACATATCCCTGTACCTGAATTGTCGAAATATCTCATTTGAATCGTTCATTTAATCGTTTCGGTTTGATCTAGTTAATGAGAAATCAGGTTCATGTAATAATACATTTCAGTATGCTAAGTTCTTATCATAATATGGTACGTGGTTAGTATGATATATATTATGGCATATGTTATGTTATATATTCTGGCAAGCCGTATTCAATTTGATTGATTATTTCGTGTTTCCGGGTTCGTAAAATACTATGGTCATTAGCCCCATAAGAGTAGTTCATGTTTTAGCACAGGAAGTGGCGGAATTCTTCCCCTTATCGATGAGACCCGGCGGCGACCTACACGTCCATTTGCGGGGTTTCCATACTCCAATGTTTCCTTTCTCTTTCTTATCCTTTTGTATTTAAATTACTGCAACAGTATGAAAAAACTCCAGTTTTAAAAAAAATGTCTCCATTCGAATAATTCATGTTTAAGATTTTTTTGTGTGTCCATTTCCACTCGCGTATCTTTGTTATCATAAGTAACATAATATGTTATTTTTAATGCATGTTATACAGTAGGATGTATTTCTCTCATTTTATATCACCTCAAACTTCTTGCAATTTGAAATTCTTGAAATTTCCGAACATGTAAACTGCTATGGACATTAGTGCCGACCAGGGAAGGTGGCTGAGTGCGTCAGCTGATGTCACTGCAGTGCCTCTGACCGGAAGATCCTAGGTTCGAGTCCTGACAGTGGTAACATTTTCGACACTAGCTTTTCAGCTTGGTTGAATTCAGTCGCTGTCGGGAGGAAAATCCTAAAGGCCGGTCAGATCCGTAATTTTCCGTGGTTTCTCCGATCAACACCAGGCGAATGCCGAAGCAGTACCCTAACAAACGGACCGCGTGCGATCTTTCCTTCCTCTTCCTTGACTTATTCTCACCCCTTACACACAGTTACACTAACATGCACTACACTACCACACATGCCGGGAGACCGGTTGGGAGCTGAGAGCTTGTCTCTGGTGGGTCGGTGCCCCGCTAAAGGGATATACCAGGTTAGGGGAAACCCCACTAGTCGACGGGAGGTCAGTGCCGCATCTCGCCATCTAGTGGGGGAAGATCACCGCCACCCTCAGATGAAAAACATGCACTACACTTACGGGACTAATGACATGCTCAGTTGACGTGCCCGGAATCACTAACAACCAACCAACCATTAGTACCGCCAGCGTAGTGAATGTTTTATTGTTGGCGGTATTCCTCCCCCCTCTGGGTGGTGATATGCCTCGCCTACCTACATGGCCTTCCGGGAGATTTCCACTTGCAGGCATCTCTCCCCAGCGGGCCACCGCCCCAGCCGGGACAAGCTTTTAGATTCGGACTGGTCTCCCGAGTTGTCTAGTAATGTTGTGCTTGTATAAGTGTATGTAAGCAAGAGGTAAGGATAGGAAAAGGAAGAGAAAGGAAAGATCGCGCGCTGTCGGTTTGTTGAAGTACTGCTCCGAAATTCGCCTGGTGTTGATCAGAGAAACCACGGAAAACTATTGGCCAGAGCATCTGACCGATAGAATTCTTCAGACAGCAGCTGAATTCGACATATGTAGCTAGTTTCGAAAATCCAGCCATGGGGTCTCGAACCCTAGGGCCTCCAGGTCAGAGGTTCTGCAGAGACATCATTTGAAGCCCTGAACCAGCTCAGATGGTAGTACCATATTGTAATATATGAAGTCTAACCACATTATTTAAATGTATGTTAAGTCTTATCACTTAACCCATTATTTGTAAGAGAATGTTGAGCAAACACTTGGCATTTCAATTGCTTAGGGGCAATAATAATTACTACCAATTATTGTTCTTACTTACCTAGGAGTTGCACGTGTCTTCCTATATTTAAATTATTCCAGAATTTTTCAAATTTTCTACTTTTTTATATCCAGAAATTTTGCTCTCAGTTACAATAACCACCATAATACAAAATATTTTATTATATCCTGGATAAAATGAGGATCAAAAACATTATTCGTATCAGGTCGTTATCCAACACATGCAATAAAGACAGGCAGAAAATAAGTCCAAACAATTACTTTTGTTGAATAATCATTGGAGTATTTTTGGTGAATAATGATAAATAATTCTAAAGTGCATTAATTTACGAGCACAGATTATATTCATAATGTGTCCTTCTGGTACCATGAAGATGGATTCGAGTTAAAATCCTTCAACTCGGAATCAAACATGAAATACACAGAATAGTTCTATTGATTCTATCTCTAAACGCATCGTGCCAGACGATGAATTATAAATCGTGCGGCGCCATGCAAAGTGCACACGCCAGAAGTTCGATAACAGAATATACGCCCAACATTCTCTTTCCATGCGCGTTCAGTACCACGAACACAGAAGATCTTTATCATTCCTTGGAAAATATAGCTGTTTGATTTTGTTATTAACGTCATTATACCGATTTAGAGCAAATAACGGACGGTATTAAAGGTAATCTGAGGCGATACTGAGTAATTCTACATTCTAAAAAGAGTAGCGGTGCTTCAAGAGCACATACTTTCTTGCATTATTTTTAATTTTTGTCATTTTCGAAAATTCAGGTAGTTGAATGAAAATAAGACCTGAACCCTTTTTTATAAAATTATTTTGCATTTATCGAGAAGAAAAAATTAAAGAAACAAATTAGAGCCACTGCGAAAATATTGTTTTTATTGCAAATTTACGCGAAAACTACAATTATTTTGAAAAACAATTCATGATATTATTTACAGATATTGTTGAGAAGAACATATTTTATTGCAAAATATCCCTATACTCAATTCTGAAGTTGTAAAAAGACGCCAACAAAATTTTCAACTTTTGCAATTTTGCGAAAATTCAGGGAGTTAAGCGAAAATAGGTCCTATACCCTTTTTTATAAAAGTATTTTTCATTTTCCGAGAAGAAAAAATTAAAGAAATAAATTGAACCCACAGCAACAATAAAATGAAATTGTTTTTTTAACGTTTCACATGAAAGTTACACTTAGTTCGCGAACCCGATGCTCGCTTTTGAAATGAGGTCAGGTGGGATGCGGCGCAATGGTCAACTCCATTACGTGGAATGCAAACACACAGATGCTACGTGGCGTGAGAGTCCATTTCACCACTACTTGCCTTGTTTGAATATGCTGCAGGAAGTCTTCCGCACCTCGAAGTGGGTGCAGATTCTTCTCTGGTGTGCAGTGGCTTCTATTTCGTACTTAACCTCTTCCAGACCCCCGCCAGAACTCCCACTGAATTAATTACGTAATTTTCTTTACATGAATGATGATCATGTACTTCTACACTGCAATAGTTGCCCAGGCTCATCGTCATAGGTAGCACATTTGTAATATTTATTACGTGTTAATTGTTTGTTAGATTACTCGATAAGACTTTTGACCTCTTGCAGTATATTTCACTCATATTTCGTAGAAGACAAAGTGATTTCCCGATTGTAGGAACTCAATAACAACTCACAGTTGTTACTGAGTAACATTTTACATTAACAAGTTACATAACAACTCACTGTAGCTGCGTATTGGATATTAAACTTTCACCTGATATTTCTGGAGCGCACATGCTATTCTCAGAATTTTGCTGTCACTTTCTCTAAAACCACAACAAAGTTGTCGTCGCGTCAAAAGGTACTGTTGATAAATATGAGCATATTAATTAAAGGACACTTTAACTAGTTAGTATGAGATCAAATAAACAAATTAATGCATCCCCAGAGGCAATTCTAAATTGTTATATACGACATATTTTCTCCCTTCGTTCAATATTTTCTGTCCGAGTTATTATTATAATAATAATAATAATAATAATAATAATAATAATAATAATAATAATAATAATAATGTCTTTATTGATATGGCGAGGCTTATCTTTCACAAGTTAAAAATTACTTCATTTTTAAGGTCACTAAATAGAGCACAGTAATGATTAGTATTTACTGTATAATACCCAGAAAACGCAAACTCATTCCCTACAATTCATTTGTCGACGGAGATTAATTTACTTACACTCTCATCTCCGTTGGTTGAACTATCGAGGGTTTTTCTGAATCTCTCGAAAGATATATTTCAATCGCCTTTGTAGACACGGAATCCTAAAATACGAAGCGATTTAAACTTTGCCGTATTGCACTTATATGATAGCCCGCATTAATCATTCGCAATTATGGCTCTGTAGTTCGTACTAAAGCAATCGGTACAACTTTAATATCAGTGAGGAAGAAGATTGTTAACTGCAGTGTGGGAATGACTGATAGCACGGTTCTGAACCTCCCTTAATTTAAATAAAAGCTCTACAAACACAGCTTCCTCTAGAGGTAAAGAGGAATCGATAAGGAATTTACAGACGAGATGCAGAAAGCACGTGCAGATGGTGAGAACGACTAAATAGCGAAGATCGATTGCGGGGATCATATGAAATAGCCCAGTCAAATTAGACCAAAAAAAGGCGATCAAAGGAAAAATCTAGGAGTTTTGAAACTTGGCATGTTTTTTTTGGTACCTACTAAAAATCCTGAAGTTGGGGCGTGAGCCGGAACAAGAACGAGAAGAAAAACAAGAACTTTTCAAGCCTATAACTTTAAAATTATTATTTTTATAACAAAAACTTATAGGATCTTTTTTCAGGAAATTTTATCTACTTTACTTTTGTGCAGACCATAATTTTCTGTGAAATTGATTGTTACGGAGATGTACGCAAAAAATGTCGAAAAAGCGCCTTCAAACGGTCGTCCCGCCTCAGGATCATACCCCGCATTTCAGAATGTTTAGTATATTATGCAGTAGGTGATAACAAACAACCATGCCAAGTTTCAAAACTCCGAGATTTTTTTCACTTGATTTGTCTAATTTGACTGAGCTAAAAGAGGAATCCTGAAGTAGGACAAGAAAATGATGGAAATTTAAGGAACAGCAATAGTAAGTTTCCAAGAGGTAATGCACCAAGAAGTGTGCGAGAAGTTTGTGAGTAAGTGTTGCGACAAGGGGAATATCAGGTCACCGTTGACACAGGTAAGTTAAATTCAGAATTCAAGGAAACAAGGAACCTTTTTCCCCACAGATGCAGAGAAATAAAGCACAATATATTCATAGGAACGTCAGTAGTGATGAAGATGGTGACCAGAATTAATGGAGGGGTCAGGAACCAGAATATACATAGAAAATCATAATTTCAGAAGTAAATTTATCAACGAAATGCACAAGGTGAGATAGGTAATTGATAAAGTTGAGCTACAAACACAGATTTGAGAGCGAGTTAATCGATTATAAGTAGGGTACAAATTGATTGGGGTCCCGACATCCCCCTTACAGAGTTAGGTGACCTCTGCTGGAAAAGTACCACAAGGGAAGAACGTAATTAATTTCTAGGCCCCTCTTTTATGATCTCCACACATTTTTATGTTAAAGAAACAAATGAAGGAATCTACAAAAGAAAATTTAGGGTTGGCAAATATAAGAATGTTTCTTAGCTCAATTGAATTAAGATATTGTGAGAACAGTTATATTGTAAGAATAGTGGCCACATGTAAGCATATTATTCAACACATTCACTGTTACTTAAAAATGAAAACTCTGATTTTGTCGTAACATCTGATTTTGTAACGTCCCCGCCAATGAAAATTTCTAATTCGCACCATCAAAAAGCAATCGGCAGCAGAACACTACTGGAGAAAACGAACACTGCAATGATAAACAAAAGTAATCTACGGGCCGTCGAGAAACGTTCGATTGCACGACATTAGGATTACAACGCAGCGAGACCGACAGTCCTCGGGCGCTGTGCCAGCTGCGAAGCGTCTGGGGTGGTGGGGCCGGTGCGAGCGGAATGCCGAGTAGTTAGCGAGTAGTGCGGCTTCAACGGGGTGGCCCCATCTCCCGTCCTCGCACTGTCCCTGGTCACTGCGGCAGGTTCATGTTAATGACCGTCCCTCGCGCACCCGTCTCGAGAGATGAGCTCGCTTGCAAATGGGGAAGCTGCAACTGTCGAAATCTCGGCGCTTGGCAGCGATTCGCCTCTCTGCCACGGCTCCCGCGATTCCAGTTCTCATCCATTCAGGTTTCTTTTTGCAGGTTCTTTTTCTAGATGTTGGAGCTGGTGAGATAATTTGTTGGGTCACACTTCCACTTTGAGATGAAATTTTCAGAATTGTCGAGTGAAGTAACAAAAAACTTTGCTTCGGACTGTGCACATGTGCGTATTTTCGGTGGAAATTAGGTGGAAAGGTTTCAAGAAAATTAGAGCACCGGACAAACACAATTCTCGGTGCCTTTATTCGTAGTAAGGACGGATCATGTTTAACATGAGATCGTTCAGTTTTGCCTCAGACTAGGGAAGGGAACATGTTCACAGTGGATAATGATTAGAAATGCATTTTCACATCAGTGTACAATTACACTAGAATCTACAATCACAATAGATTGTAGATTTAAATGGTGACTTGAGATTAGTAGAAAGGTCTTGAATATTAAACTTATATTTTCTTTTTTGCAAGTTTATTAAGAAAGAACACATTTCCTGTGTACAGATTTTGTTATTGGAAAATGATCGCTTGATTGAAACACTGAAATAAAATACGCAAAACTAATTACCCGATAGTCTAACGCTGCAACTCATTATGGTATACACAATAGAAACATTACGAAGATAATACTACTATATATGCAATGCAATTGAAAGATCATACGACTCTCCCTGTCTGAACACTTCTTACAAATGGTACGAGTAAAAACTATTATTTTGAGTAGTTTGTACCAAATAATCAAAATATTCTAACAATCTAACTGAGGCTATTACCATGAATCTGACACCGCTTAGGCATAACCTAAAAAGTGACAAATAAGGATAGCCAACGACTGGTTTATTCTGATCTCGAAATTCTGAGAATCATAAGTGAAAACGATTAGGTTAAAAATTAACTATAGTTTAATAAAAAAATCATACATTGCCGTGATTTCTTGTTGGTTTGTTACATTGCTTAAATGTAATTTCAGTTTGACAACGAATTGCTGTCATTTGGCTCCCCAAAATCCAAACTTCTATTGCAATATATTAAGAGCACCAATACAATACCTGCGACATTCTCACGTGTCACTCGCCTGCCCGCCGTCTAACTACCCGACCTCGTTGCACCGCTGGCGCCGCACTTAGTTCGCGCAATGACCAACGCTTGTCCGCATACCCGCACGTGATCTCTCCGAAGCCGTCCGTGTGTTACGCTGGCCGCAGGTGTCCCAGCGTTATCGTGTCGCCCCCTGCTGCTACTGCATTCTCTCCCCCCTGCCCCCAATCCGGTGCCACCGACTGCTTCGACCTCTCCTCCCCGCCCCCGCCATCGCCATTGCCACGCCACCTTCAACTACACAACCCCCACCACCCCCATCACTGCCGCTCCTACCGCCACTGCCATCGTAATAGTCTCATCCGTCCTCTCCAACTCCTCTACCACCAATTCCACCGCCTCCTCCAACATCACCGTCTCTGCCACCTCCACAACCACTGTCACCACTACATCTACAACCACTGCCTTTGCTACTGCCACTGTAACACCACTTGCGCCACCCCCCCTCCACAACTACCGCCTCTGTAAAAAACCATCGCCACCCCCCCTGCCACCGCCATTTCCATCATCTGCACCACCACCACCTCCACAACCAACTCCACTGCCACCGCCGCCGCTATCTCCACTGCCACCGTAACAACCTGCTCCATCACCACCACCAACGCTACCACCACCTCCACACCACCTCTATCACCACAGCGACCGCCACTGTCTACGGCCCTGCTACCGCCACTGCCTATGGCCCTGCCACCGCCATCAGCACCGCCCCTACCACCGCCATCTCCACAACCACCGCCGGTGTCACCGCCACCGCTACCTCCTCTGCCACCGTAACAACCTCCTCCTCCACCACCACCGCCACCGCCGGAGGAGGGCGACGCGGCGCGGGATGGCGTGGGTCGGGCTCTTTCCCCGCGCTGTGCGTGCGGTGACAGCGGGGGCGGCGGCGGCGGCGGCGGCGGGGGCGGGGGCGGGGCGGGGGCCTTTCTCCCCGCGGGTATAAAGGGGCCTTCCGACGCGCGACCCGCGTTCTCCGCCCGACGCCGAGTCGCGCAGCTCTCTTCTCCGCTCTCCCACGCGGCCCCGAGGCTCCAGGTAAGCCGAGACGCCGAGCAGCGGCAAGCCAACGACGTCGCCGGGCCCTCACCGCGCCCGCCCGCCACTCGCCGGGTGATCGCGAACGACCGGGCCATCGACAGATTTACTGTGTGTGCGACACGTTGCTCTTCGCGTGGGGGGAAGTGATCTGGGTGGACAGTGATTTTGTGTGGTGAATTTGCAAGATGTGGTGAGGTTGTTGTTGGGGGTGTAGGCTAGATGACGGACTGTTGCTACTCTGGGAGCGAAGGCAGTGTTTTCTTCGTGGATTTTCTGAATGAGTTTTCGTATCAATGTGGTGAACGACGGATACGCGAGTTTTATAACTCTGGCTGAGTGACAGAGATGGAAAGGGCATGGTATTGATGTTGCAGAAGATGATTCTGATGTAATACCATAAATGACACAATAGGGTACAATTTGGCTTCGTACAGATCAATCAAGATCTTCATTATTTACAAATATAATCATTTGTGTTTAATCATTATCCACAAAACATTATTTCATTGACATTGCTTATTTGTTGAGGAAATCAAATAATTGGCTAAAGATGGAGTCTCCATTATCAAAAATTTTCACAATGATAATATTAACGAATGGCTTAAAATATTGAAGTTTGTCAATCACATTTATGAAACATTTCTTTTCTTTAATTCATGAACTACCCCAATGTTAGCAATACGACAAAGAAATTATACTAAATACTTTTTGAAATTATTCTTAATATTTTCAAAATTGTTTCTAGTAAAGAATAAATATTGACTAAAATGAAAGGTTTAAAGGAGATAAAGTCTATGAATTTTATTTATAAGCAGAAATTTTCTAGGAAAATAAAAATGTCTAATCTCGTGAAATATTAATTATGAATCAATTGTTTTTAATAAAACCAAATGTTGCCAATAGAATGAAAATCTATCTATCATTTCTGAAAAAAAAATCAATTAATTTTTGTAACGAGTGCAAACAAAAAATTCTACTCGTGTATTGTTAATTAAAAGTAGAAGGTAGAGCATTTTATTCTCATAAAAACTATCAACGTATTTTGATTACCAAAAGAGCTCGAAAGGGGGGAATTTTGTATCCACATCAAGCACGAATAAGCAATCATCATTCAAAAAAGTTACAAATATGATAGGAATCAAACATCAAGTGATCTAGTAAAAGTCTTAGAGGTGGTGAAAGAAAGTTCTGTTTATTGAATTACCTATACGTACCCTTTCCAGAAGTCACATAGGCCTTTTTATTAGTAACATCAAAGTTTCTAAGTCTCATGACTTTCTCAGAGCCCAAACTAGTAACCCTCAATATTCAAATGTCGATAATTGAATGTAATAATAATAATAATAATAATAATAATAATAATAATAATAATAATAATAATAAAATTAGGTACCTTTATTGTGTGGCGATATTCAGATCATCTAGCTTACTCTTCCACCTGACTTAATTTTACCGTATCTTATCTGATTGTCTTTATATGCTGATTGCTTATGTCTTGCGAATAGATTCAATGCCTCATTATTATTTTCCTTGTTGTAAGGTTTTCAGTATTAGAGAAAATTACTATTTTAACCGACGAAATAAAAGGTACTGCCGAAATCAATTTAATATCATTAATCAAAAGGCATACAGTTAGGAAATATATAAAAAATGTCTATTATTCAGATGCTAAAAATTATTCAAATTAAAATTGTGCATTACACATGTGTAAAAAATCCGTAAACGCTCTACCATGTTCATGAATTACTAACTTTGCAAATATTTTTTTTCTTTTAGCTATTGAAAATAAATAGCTGTTCTTTAACTTCAAGGTTCACGAGCACCAAACTGTATGTCACGGCAACAACATCACTGCCAAATGATGCAAGGGAATGTCTCATTCACACTAACGTTTATTTGTCACTTAAATGTAACACGGCCCCTTGTTGCACATCAGCATAAACGCCCCTGAAATTCCCACTGCAGCGCATTCGCCATCATAATGGCCGACATTACATATTTCATTTTCCTCATATCCGACGGACATAAAATTAAATTTTAATTTCCATCAAATTATTCCGCTCTAGGGACACTTCAATCTCGTCGCTAGGTTAATCGCGTAGCTTACATCCGGAAGTTTTGTCATTTCCATGGGCGAGTTGGCGGGTCGCGTTGTTATCGTAGTTGCACAGTCCATCGGCCATTGCGCAAATAACTCTCTCTACAACTCGTAAATGGATGGTGAAAAGAACGATATTTTAAAAACATTTTAACACGCAACATTGATTAGATACATTTCTTTTTAAGTATAATTGAATATTAAATGTATAGTTTTTCAAAATGGGCAACACTTTTTTTGCCTTTGACCGTTGTCTAAATGATAGTATTTATTATACTTTTATTTACTTCAACTAAATTCGTTTTAAATTTTGTTGCTTTTTACAAAAGTCGTTTTAAGAAGTATATTTTTCAGAAAGTAAACGTGAATTTATTGATATTTTCCATTGATAGTTTGGGGACATTTCAGATGAAATTAAAAATACTTTCTAACCAAGTCATTTAAGTTAAAGTACAAATATTTTTATAACATATTATATATAATGCGTTATAATGTATACATATGTATATACAGTGCTTGATTTCTAAAATTTGAGGTCCCAGAACGCGCCTCAAATTAACTACTAATTTAATAGAAGTAGTTAAATATTTATAATAGTATTTAATAATTATTCCCGAGGAACCGGAACGCCGTTCCGTCGCGTTTCACCAGCAATGATATATATATATATATATATATATATATATATATATATATATATATATATATATATATATATATATATACATACAGGGCTTGATTTCTGGTGGAACGCGACGAAACGGCGTTCCGGTATGTTATAAAAATCTACAATCTAAGAGATCAAAATGATTATTCACGCGATCGATGTTTGTTAGGGGCATTGGACTCCACAGCGTTTGACTGTCGCGGGCCCAATGAGATCGAAAGCCACCGCCCGCGCTTATCCGTCGAAAGGGCGAGCGGACAGCGCGGAAGGGAGAGGCGTTCGCCGCTCAGTCAATACGGCGGGCGCGGCGCTCCGCAGGTGACGGGTGCATCGGTCGGCGCGGCGCGGGCGGGGAGGGGGCGATCGGCTGCCGAAGCGGCGCGGAGGCCCCGCTGCCGGTGATTTACGACCCACAGATGAACAGCAGCACACCCCCGCCCCCCGCCCACCCCCATACGCCCTCGCCCGCCCGCCCCCGCACGCTCGCCCCCGCCCGCCCGCCCCCGCACGCTCGCCCCCGCCCGCCCGTCCCGGCACGCTCGCCCCCGCCCGCCCCCGCACGCCCCCGCCCGCCCGCCCCCGCACGCTTGCCCCGCCAACCCGCCCCCGCCCGCCCGTCCCCGCACGCTCGCCCCCGCCCGCCCACCGCCCGTGGCAGCCGCGCGCGCTAAAGCCTACCGCGGGCGTCGAAACGACGGCCACAGTAGCCTGCGAAGGGCAGCAATGCGCACAGTGGGTTGGATACAGTAATGTGTATAAAATGGATATGTGAGTCTCAGATGTTTAATCTCCGATCTAAAGTAACTATTTTTTAAAATTGCAAATTATTATTTTCGAATATCAATCTGTAGCGATTCCAATTTCTTAACTAATAAATTTCTAATTCATGTATTTATTGTTTCTTCGATTTTTACTACATACGTTGTATGTATGAACAATATTTTCTAATACTATTTGTATATCTATCGTTCTGAAATCGGAAATCATGCATCTAGTAGCTTCTTTACCCTTGAATTCGAATTCGAAGTTTTGAGAATTAATTGAAGTACGATCGGATTCATTGAACTATAACTAAGTGAAAACGGGATCTTCTGACAATTTATTCGTTTCCAAAAAGCTGTAATTTTTAAGGTCGCTAGTAGCTCTAGCTGCATTAAAGCTTGAAATGTAGCTCTTGAAAGAGACAATTTTCTTGAAACAAATCGCAGCTTAGCTCTGCGAGGCAAAGTTACAGCAATAATAACTAATATTATTTCCCATTGAAATTACATAAAATGTTTTTACAATAATATCGGGTTGTTGTGCTTTTTTAAATTATAAAACACGCAATAAAACATGTTATAAAATGATATTTTGGCTGAAAGAATTTGCGAAAATCATTAACACTTAGGTTTTACATTTCACCATGTGGTCAGAATTGTAAGATTTAACAATTACGTGGGAATATGTTCTCCTTTTTACGTTTCTTTTCTTTTTCAATTGCAATCTATCGTTTTGACCCCGTAGCTACTAAGTGAAAGTAATGTTTTTAACAGTCAAATAACATTTAAAATAAATATTTACATTTGGTCACTATGACTCATTTTAATTGTTCTTCCAAAGCGAGCTCTCCAGCTGATTGCAGCTCACTGTGCGGTGGCGTGTGTGAGCTGAGGGCGTCCGCCAAGCTGCGTCACCGTCGGTCAGAGAAGCCCATCGCGTCCAGTTCGTAATGGGACGGGGAATAAACTCCAGATTTTAACCGAAAATCGATTTTGGATTTGGTTCATCAGTCTTTTCTATTATTGTTTGCTTTGTTATTGCCGATTTTTAATTCAATTACGGGACATAAATTAATTTTGAAAATAGATAAAGAAATTAGTATTTTAAAGATGACGGTATTTTTGAAATGCCAAATTGGTAACAGGTTTCAGTAAAAAAATCAGGACTTTCAATGTTTAGTTTCGGTAGCTGTTTAGTCATTTAACTACATGTGCTAGTTCAAATACATTACATACTATAGTATAGCATAAAATAGTATGTGTATTTTGTATTGCGTGTATTAAGACTAAGTGTATAGTATTTTTCTCATGTGACAAGTTTTTGTGAACAATTGCTTAAAAAACGAAAAAAACATATTTCAATATCCGGCTAATATGAACGATTGTAATCGGTAGGTTTCATCGAAAGAAAAAAGAAATAATCGAAAACTAATTAATGTGTAATAGCCGAATCCCTAGTTCGCAACTGTTGTGTGTTTCGTTGCTTGTGCTTCACGTTATAACATGTAAACGTAGGCGCATTCACCGCTGCGGATTCTCGTGGGCGAAATTGAAATTTTGGATCCGGGAATAAAATTCAGTGTCTTCGATAAGTACGTTTGGTTTAAAAGAGGAAGAAAGGCGATATATATTGTAGATATGTAGTACGTTTTTATTCGATGGGAGATATTTGGGTTATACGTATTTTCATGTAAGAGAAAAAATGTAATCCGAATTCAAATAAGTCTTGAGAATATATTCTTAAGTACGGTAATAAAAAAAGCATGATCATTTATGTGTCTGTGCACTATCATTATCTATGCATTTAATTATTTATTGAGAATGTATTATACCAATAAGAGCTTTCTTCAAACCGAACCAAACTTTGTTCGCTCTCTCAGTTCTATCTCGCTTTAATCGGGTAAATCCCAACGGAACACGGATTCGTTACTAAGGGCAGAATTATTTTACACCCTACTACATTATCGCGAACACTTTTCACAACGTTGACTTTTGTTGCTTTTGTGACTTCGGCCAGGCACTCTCCAATGCGTGTAGTGCCGTAACTCCAGAAACAGACCGTGCCTGACCGTATTGTCAGTTTCCCGCGGTGTGAGTGCTATTGGTTTACCACAGACGAGCATCCCTTGTTACGCCGGACAGAGATTGGGCGGGTGCGGCGCGCGGCGACGCGGGCGCCACAGCGGCCGCAATTTACGGCTGGGGACAGATGAACATCGGCCGGCGCGGCAGCAGCTCTCTCTCGCGGCGTGGCACGTGCGGGGGCGGCGGGGGCGGGCGCGGGCGGCCGGAAGGAAGGTAGGAAGAAGCGCTGTGGGAGAGCATCGGTGGGAGAGCGGCGGGGCTCCCCGATGACACTGCGCTCTTGCGGGCTGTGCAGGAAACGAGCCTCTTCCTGGTGACAAGATCTAAGCGCGCGGTTTGTCCGTGAGTGGCCGCCACGCCTCTGGGCATAAAAGTGACTCGTTGTGCGAGAAGCGCGTTTTCGTTGGTATGGGTTTGGTGGGGGTTCGCGCGACTTCTTGTTGTTTCTCTTGACGTATGAAATGGGATGATCTTGCAATACTGCTAGATGAAGTTCCGAGTTCGGAAAAGATGTGACTCACTGTATGAGTTCGCAAATCAAAGGTGAAAAAAAATTCTTAAAAATGCTTTAGTATTTATGGGCAATAATAATGTTATATTTCATTGTATTTCTGAAAGAAAATCCTAGATCAATTAAATTAAATTTCAAATATACCTAAAATTTAATTGGCATCTAGGGGTTGAGAAAATTAGTGGAGACGGTGGATCATAAGTTAAGTGATAGGTATTTTTTTCACAAAATGGCATATTCCTGCGTATATAATAATTAGAATCGTTTTCCAAACAGCATCGAAATAGATGCTAAAAATGTCTGTGCTAGAATACCTTAGCAGTACACAAAATGATTCAAATTTAATCTCGTGTTCTGGAGACTGGTATTGAACGAACATAACGTATGTAGCAAAACCGGTTCTTCAACACGAGCTGATGGTGTTTGTGAAGCAATTATTTTCTTCAGGGGGCAGCAGTTGTAATGTATATTTCAGGCATTTGAGTGTGCCCTACCGCATACCGGGAATTTATGCTTTCGTAAAATTTAATTCACAATAGTTAGTATTAAACATTCGGAAATTAATCACTTAGGTGAAGATTTCGGGATTATTACAAATTCTCTAATTTTTTTGGAATATGAAGAAAATACTTTTTAATCGTAATCGTTTCGCCCGACTTCAATTTAAAATTTAGTAAACGAAATGTTCAACTCAGACACTCACTGATCAATTCAGTAAGCTAATTCGCATGATAAACAGCTAATAGTGACACGGAAATAATTGCAGCAAAAGAGAAGCGCCCACAAAGTGAAACAAACAAAAACGTCTGTCTGGTCGCGCTGCGGGCCCCGGTGGAAGCATCCAAAGCCGCCTATTGGTTTCCCATTACCTGCCCGTCCGGTATTTCCCTGTGCTAGCGAGCATTAATTAAATACTTGAAAGGCCTTCCTGTCGCTCGCAGCGAACGCGGGTCTCGCCGCGCCGCCCAGCGCCACATCCGATGAGGTGCATAGGTGCGCGGCGGCGCCGACTTCTTTTCCGCCTCCAGCTCCACCTCATTCCCCCCTCAGCACCTGCCTCAGCCCTGGTTCAACTCTTGCCTCAGCTATCTCAGCCCCTGCTTCAATTCTTGATTTGGCCCCTGCCTCATTCCATGCCTTACCCCTTGCCTCAGCCTCTGCCTCATCTCCTGCCTCATTTCCTGTTTCATCCCCTACCTCAGCATTTGCCTCAGCCTCAGCCCTGTCACAAGTCCCGCCTCAGTCCCTGACTTGCCCCATGCCTCAGCTCCTACCTGGGACTCCGCCTCAGTCCTTATCCCTGTCTTCTCCTCTGCCTCAGCCTCTGCCTCATCATCTGCCTCTGCCTTATCCTCTGCCGTAGCCTCTGCCTCAGCCCCTGCCTTACTCAGCCCTAGCCACAGCCCTATTCTCTGTTCTAGCCTCAGCTTTTGCCTCAGTCTTAGCCTCAGCCCTCGCCTCAGCCCTAGCCTCAGCCTTAGCCTCAGCCCTCGTCTCAGCTTTTGCCTCAGTCCTAGCCTCAGCCCTAGCCTCAGCCCTAGCCTCAGCCCTAGCCTCAGCCCTAGCCTCAGCCCTCGCCTCAGCCCTAGCCTCAGCCCTCGCCTCAGCCCTAGCCTCAGCCCTAGCCTCAGCCCTCGCCTCAGCCCTAGCCTCAGCCCTAGCCTCAGCCCTCGCCTCAGCCCTCGCCTCAGCCCTCGCCTCAGCCCTAGCCTCAGCCCTAGCCTCAGCCCTAGCCTCAGCCCTAGCCTCAGCCCTAGCCTCAGCCCTAGCCTCAGTCCTAGCCTCAGCCCTAGCCTCAGCCCTAGCCTCAGCCCTAGCTTCAGCCCTAGCCTCAGCCCTAGCCTCAGCCCTAGCCTCAGCCCTCACCTCAGTCCCGTCCCATCCCCACCTCAATTACCTCCTCCCCCCTTAGCCAGTACCAAAACCCCGTTGCAACCCCATCCTCACCGCAGCCCGTCTCAGCCTCCACCACCTCCTTCGCATCCGCCGCCGCCTCCTTCGGGCGGAGAGAAACCGGCGGCAGAGGCCGCAGAGGCTGCTGGGCGGAGGCGGGGCGGTCCCTGCCGGTCCGGTCGCTTCTTCTTCTCGCGTGGAGGCCGCGCGTTAAAGGCGATCGCCCGCCGCGGCGGCAGGTGGCCGACAGGCGCCGCGCGCCGGTTTCTCTGCGACCGGCGCAACCGCTGCCGCCGACACCGCAATCACCATCCAGGAGCGATGCCGTACTTTCTGTATTTGAAGTGCTCATACTTTCTTTTCGAAACGAATGCAGAATGGTGCCTGATGCCTAAGAACCTACCTCTTCTTCCCGAATTATCTAATTTTTACTTCTGGTAACATTCTCTGACGGGACGTTGGCAATTAAGTTAAGAGATTTTACTTGACACTATTGGACGAACGAAAATGATATAATTATACTATGTACCAATAAGTTTGTTTATTGTTAGTAATTTAAAATGTGTGTTTAAGAAAAATTATTTAACATATTTCTTTCATGAGTAATGTTTTAGGTTGGATACTTATTTCTAAAAAGTAATCCAAATTATTGTATTTTCAACCTTTTATTTATGTATGTATTTATTTATTTATATATTGTAAAGATTAATGGCAGTAGTATTCCTTCAGTTGCAATTTACGTCACTTGCTCGATTATGTCGCAGAAGCTATCTCTCTTGCTGCAACCAGCAACCTCTGTTTCTTTTATATCTCCTGCTGTGCCCATATTTATCTCTGCTTGTGCAGTCGTTCCTCATAAATGTTATAGTTTCATACTAATTAAACAACCTTCATTGAAGCAAGCATAGCCTTCGTATCATTTTTACGTAGTAGCAGATCAATTCTGATAGAGATACGGCGTCAATGGATAAGAGATCCATGAGTAAAGAACTGAGAAGGAGACAAAAGAAAAACAGTGGAACTTCCCGTATTAGTTTGAAATGTAGAGGGGGGAAATATATTGAATATATATTTTCATCACCCACACAACTTCAGCAAATAACAGTTCTGTTGATATTAATACATCTTTTTAATTATGACACCAGTTGCTAAACCTTAACCCGTTTTTCGGGGGAGGAACGATTTTGATGGATAGGTGATTGTAATTATGATGGAGTAATATGAATATTTTCGGAGAAATAGTGGTATGAGAGGCCCGAGAAACTGGAGAACCACGAGAAAACCTCTTCGAAAGTTCTCTACGCTTCTTATCACCCAATTCTCTCCCCTAATACACACACATTTACAAGCACTACACTACCACACATGCCGGGAAATCAGTTGAGAGCTTAGAACAGATCCTGGATGGCTGACCTCGCTGTGGGAGATACATGGAGAGCGGCAATCACCGGCAAACCGACATGAACGTCGATGCCTGCTCTGACAAAGAATGGTACACCGCTACCTCATGGAATACAACATTCACTGCACTTACGGGACCAAGGACCATAGCAGTTGCCGTACCCGGACATCTGTACCAACCAACCAACCAACCAACCAATCACTGAAATTAGCTTCTTTTTTTTGAAATAAAAAGGATGTTAAAGGGGGAAACCTTTGTCGCCGTGGAGGTTAACGCCTTGCCAAAAAAAGAGCACTTCATGCGACTAATCCCAAATAGGATCCCATCGCTTTAAGATAACGGTCTGAGCATTTCAGCTTCACGAAAAACCCCTTTCCACGTCCCTTACACGCCGGCACCCCATTCATTAGCCTGTAGGCTTCGACCGCGTTAAACTCCCGGGTGCAAACGGTGGCCGTCGCCTCGTGAAGCGCGCTCACCGTTGCCACCTGCTTCGCCGCGAGGCAGAAGACGCTCGGGCGCCACCGCCGCCGCTGCCACTGGCCGCCTCGTGACCGCTTCCCATTCGAAGGCCAAGGTGGCTCTCTCTTCCGCTCTCCGACGCGCCGCCACCGCCGCCTCCGCCGCCGCCGCCGCAGCACGACGAGGCCCGGAAGCGCGGGAGGCTCTTTAATCGCGCGAGAGGAGAACGATCTGTGAGGAGAAAGGGAGGATGAAGAATGGGACTTCGGCATTTCAGAGAAAAAAAATGTTACGTGGAGTATTTGGAACCTTACCAGATGGTCAAGTATGGATGATGAAGATGAAGAGATGTTGAAGATGACGTGTTGAAGTTGACGAGTTGTTGAAGATGAGGTGTTGAAGTTGAAAGGATGTTGAAGATGAAAGGATGTTGAAGACGATGAGATGAAGATGTTTGAAGATAGTGAAGATGATGATAAGCGCCATTCTCGACTTCGATATTTCAAAGAAAAATGTTAAGTAGATTATTTGAAACTAATTAAGTAAGGTAAAGACGAAAGAGAAAGAAGATCACTTTAATGATAGTGATGATGATGATGACGACAATGATTACGATGATAACGAGTGTCAATAATTGCGGAGCATAAACAACGGAGGATACTTACGTCTATATGCTATCCCGTTTCCTGGGAAAATTATCACAGCAGTTTCCCCATTTCCCTTCACTTCATGCACGTTAATAGGGAAATCATGGAAGGTGAATGATTATAGACGAGATTATGTTTAGACTAGATATATATTGCTATGGGAAAGTCAACCATGCCACATCCTCACAGTGAAAACACGCGGCACACTATGACACCTCACAGTGAAACACCTTACGCGGCACGCTTTAAAAACGAGGGAGAAGATACTGAAAAGTTGAAATTGAAATTGATGATGCAAATATCAACAATCAGATAAATATAAAAAAAGAGAACCTACCAGAGGAGAGAAATAAAAGTATTATTGAAAAAATTAAAGTACGTTAATTGAGAAGACGCTAGGGCCAAGAGAGAGAAGAATCTATTTTCAGAAAGCGAGTCCGACGGGAAAAGTAAAGAGTATGTAGGAAGCAGGTTCCATTGACTGTGAAGAAGAGCAAGGTCGAGACCCGGACGAGAGGTTTAAACCAAGAAGTAACTCGGCTATACGAAGAACATGTCTTGATGAATAGGGAAAGTGGTTCTGTGAATGAGCACCTGTCCTCCCGTCATGGCATTGCTTAAGAATATAGGGTATTTCTTGCTCTTGTTTTCTAAAAGTACTTTCTTTTCTAATTGATGACCTTACTCACATATAACACAGGATCTACATTTATTCTCCATTCGTGTTATGAAATAAAAGCATGCATTTTGATGTGGTTTCAAGAGATTAGACATCAACAACCGAAAATACGTTCTATGGTATAATTCACAAAGGAACTGAAAGATGATAAAGAAGGCGTGAATGACCACTCGTGGCGATTCGAAAGGAAAAACACAGAATGAGAGACCTAGAAAAAAGTCAGATGTAGAGAGACGTAAACACACGCACAGAGAGAGAGAGAGAGAGAGATACATAGATAGATAGATAGATAGATAGATAGATAGATAGATAGATAGATAGATAGATAGATAGATAGATAGATAGATAGATAGATAGATAGATAGATAGATAGATAGATAGATAGATAGATAGATAGATAGATAGATAGATAGATAGATAGATAGATAGATAGATAGATAGATAGATAGATAGATAGATAGATAGAGAGAGAGAGAGAGAGAGAGAGAGAGAGAGAGAGAGAGAGAGAGAGAGAGAGCGAGAGAGAAAGAGATGAGGGGGAGAGATGCAGAGAGCGAGAGAGAGATAGAATCAATAAGAAAGAATCTTCGGCAGTTGAGCGTTTCCCACGAGCCCTACAATGGCGCTTTTTATTTTCTTTCGCTGAAATGATAATTTGAACTTCCCAGAGAGGGTCCCCAGAGGCTTCTAAATCGCGAGAAAGACGCGAGTTTTCGCTCTACTTGGAAGCTGCTTCTTTTCAGATGTGCCCGAAGTAGCGTAGGTTCGGATGGCGAGGCATTTGATGGTAGCACTTACTGTCATTTGCATTCATGAAGTTACGCGGCCATTTTATAGCCAAGTAATATTCCAAGATCGCCACCCGATACTACGAGAATATTAAATACAATGTTGTAAGATAATCGTATTTTAAGGTACCCGGAATTTTATTTTAATAAGGATACATCAGCTCTTCGCATCACACACAGACAAACGTACCGAAGATTAAATCGAATAATATCCTCACGTCCCGAAGACTAAATTATTGCATTGCTTCAGAGGCGATTGTAAAAAGCCTTTGATTCTCAAGTTACAATTTTTTAACTTGTACTAAACTTTTAAGAACTTTATCAGAACAACTAGTTAGCACTTGTTCAAGAATGAAGAAATTATCTACCCATATTAAATCTCGACATTACACTACATCTGGATGAGTGTGTCTTCCTATCTTCTTTAAGTTTCGATCTGGCTGTTTCCAGTTTGGCAACGACTAAACATCTTATGCTGAATACTAAAACTCATTGACTTTTGATTCCATAATTCAGAGTAATTTTAGAATATGGAAATCGTATTTAATAAGAAATGTCCATTAATGTTAAACGAAAATATTTTAATCACGATTTAAAATTGCTATAATATAATGAATTGGTATAATTTTTCGTCATTACAGTGTAATTAGAATACGAATACACAACTAGTGTAGTTCGCACACATACCACTTTCTAAATACATTTTAATTTTTCAAATTTTTCTTCTCGTAATATCTTGTCATTAGTTCAAGGTGTCGTAATGAATATGTTTTCAGAGAAAAAATGTTTAATAAAATGAATAGGAAAGGTACTGATTCACGTAAAGTAGTAATGTTTATATGATCAACAAATTCGTGTGGGGCCTCAAGCCATTTTACATATACGTTTTCTGCCGTGAAATATTAACCAAACTATTAATTAGAGAATCTTGCAATTTTTTAAAATAAAATTATAGCTTGTTGGCGAGAGAAATGCATGGATAACACTCCCAAAATCATTCGTTTATTGTTAATGAAATTGCACAACAGGATATTCAAAGATTCATAAACCTAACTTAGTATCGTACTTTTTCTACCTTTTTTTTACAGAAAGAGTGTTACTTTATCGTTGAAGACAGCCGCCAAATCGCATAATCATGCATTGCCATAGGAGTCATTTTCACCTAAAAAATTAATAAGTCTATTGTAAATACATGACAAGTTTATGTTACAATATTTGACCTATCCAGTGCAAGTTAAATAAAACCGTTTAGAAAGGGATCAGCGAATGAAATCAACTTAAGTGCGATGCACACTCGCGTGTCAGGCCCGACGACCCTCGCAGCCACGCGACCTGGCATCGCTTCGCCTCCGGCAGCAGGCGAAGGGGAGGGGTGGGGTGAGAGGTTGGCCGTCGTTGCATGCCGGTCGCGGCGAGGGTGTCTCGCGGCTTAGGTGCCATGGGCGTAACCCAGTTGCGCTACGCCGCGCCGCGCCGCGCCGCGCCAGCGCGCTTCTCGTGAATATTGCAGCGCCTTCCCTCCACCTCCTCGTTTCGTTCTTTCGCCGTCTCCCGCCCTCGCCCGCCCATCCGCCCGCCTCGCCCTTGCCTTGACACACCCTGCCCTGCCCCGCCTCGATCTACTCCGCTTTGCCCCGCCCCCCTGCTCCGCCGCGCTCCGTCTTGCTTCGCCCCGCCACCGCCGCGCTCGTTCCGTCACACCCTGTCCCGCCTTGTCACGCTTCTTCCTCGCTCCGCCCTGCTTCGCAACCCTTCATCCCATCCCACCTCACTCCGTCTTGCTTGCGCCGTCTTGCTCGCTCCGGCTTGCCCGCTCCGGCTTGCCCGCTCCGTCTTGCTTGCTCCGTCTTGCTCGCTCCGGCTTGCTCGCTCCGGCTTGCTCGCTCCGGCTTGCCAGCTCTGTCTTGCCCGCTCCGTCTTGCCCGCTCCGTCTTGCTCGCTCCGTCTTGCTCGCTCCGTCTTGCTCACTCCGTCTTGCTCACTCCGTCTTGCTCGCTCCGGCTTGCTCGCTCCGGCTTGCCCGTTCCGTCTTGCCCGTTCCGTCTTGCCCGTTCCGTCTTGCCCGCTCCATCATGCCCGCTCCGTCTTGCCCTCTCCGTCTTGCCCGCTCCATCTTGCCCGCTCCGTCTTTCCCGCTCTGTCTTTCCGCTCCGTCTTGTCCGCTCCGTCTTGCCCACTCCGCCACGTTCCGTTCCACCCCATTCCCTCCCGCCTCATCCCACTTCTCCCTCGCTCCGCCTTTCTCCGCCACCTGCCATGCCATCCGGCCTCACTCCGCCTTCCCCGCTCCGCCCCACTCCGTTCCACCCATTCCGTCCCGGTTCGCCCCGCTTCTTCCTCGCTCCGCCCCGCTCTCCCGTCCCACCCCATTCTCTCCCTGCCCCGCCGCCTCGCCACGCACCGTTCCGCCACGTGTCTTCCGGTCCCGTCCCGCTCTGACTTGCCCGCTCTTTTTCCGCTCCGTTCCCCACCACTCCACTCTATCCCGCCTCGCTCTGCTCCGCCACGCTCCATCCTGTCCCACTCCCCTTCGCCCCGCATCGTTCCTCTTCACGCCTACCGGGAGCGGTGGCCCAGTGCATCAACTGATGTCACTGCAGTGCCTCTAACCGGGAGGTCCTAAGCTCGAGTACCGACAGGATTTTGGACAGTAGCTTTTCAGCTGTCTGAAGGAGAATTCTAACGGCCAGCTGCTCTGGTCGATAGTTTTCTGTGGTTCCTCCGATCAACACCAGACGAATGCCGGAGCAATACCCTAACAAACGAGCCACGGACCGCGCGCGAACTTTCCTTCCCCTTCCTTGTCCTATCCTCACCACTTACACTAATATGCACACACTACCATACATATCGGGAGACCGGTCGAGGACTTGGAATTTGTCCCGGCTGGGGCGGTGCCCCGTTGGTGGGAGATGCCTGGTTAGGGAAAACCCAGCTAGTCGACGCTGGGTCGGCGCCGGATCTCGCCATCCTGTGGGGGAAGACCACCGCCACCTCCCAATGAAAAACATGCCCTACACTTACGGGACGAATGATCTCAGTAGTTGACGCGCCCGGAAGCAGTAATCAATCAATCAATCAATCTTCACTCCTCCCCGCCTCTTCTGTCCCACCCCGCTCCGGCATGCCTCCGGTCCGTCCCGATCCGTTTATTCCCCCTCCAACCCGTCCTGACCTCGCCCTCCGCGGCTCGGCCCCTCCCAACTCCTCCGCCTGGGGCCTCCCCCACGCGAGGAGGTTCCGCCTGTTGCGGCGGCGCCTCGCGCGGGGACGCAGAAATTAGGACACATTCGATTTGGAAAGCGGCGTGGCACCCGGGAAAACCGAGAAGCTGAGGGGGGGGGGCACGAAGAGGGAGGAGAAAGCGAGGGCGGCGGAAAGAACAGAGGAGAGACGAGGTAGATGCATCGTCTAAAGGGCAGGAAGCTTTAAAGGTAGTAGTAATGTGTTCAATTTCAGGCAGAGAGTGATAAGAATTCTCCTATCGAATACTTCCGAAAGGTTATTTCCTGAGGTCATTATCGAAGCGTAATATTCGCCACGATATTGAATTCCAATAATATAACCGTTTACTACCTGCGGCACAATGGTCATATGGATTCCATTTGTGTATTAGAGTTCTTCGAACAATTACTTTAAATTCTCTTTGCGTTCTAATACAATTAAACTGAAAGGTTTAATAGAATTTCGATGCAAAGGTAAAAGAATTGTTTGCACGTCTCACACGTGAATGACAAGAATTCCAATTAAAGCTCAAAAAGAAAACTAAGTGCATTAGTTAGCCCTTTCTTCCATCACTATTTTTAAAAGTGTTTCGAATAATTGGCGAATAACAGCACTTGGTGGTATAATTCTTCAATTTTTGTATCATAAATTCCTGTTTTGAATGAAAATGAACTAATAAATTTCATCAGGACATCCTGATATGTTTTTAATGCATACCTATCATCGTCTAAAATAAATATTACGATAATAATATTAATAATAACAGTGGTTACATAAAAATGTAATATAAGACTATTTGCAATTATAAAAAATGATATCGTTAATATAGCACTACTTTAAATTTGATATTGTTCCCAAATAAAAACTAACATAACAATTAAGCAAGTTCTAAATTTGATCTTCTCGTGCCTGTAATTTTGTGACACAGGGAAATAGAAGTTGTACTAGTGCAAAACATTCATTTTAGATTCGTATCATTGAAACATGTGGTTGATACGCCTATGAGAATTATGTTATTTTTAACATAAAATATTAAAAATATACTTTTAAAAACGAAAATAACATATTTAATCTAAATTTAATAAACTAGAATAATTAAATAACCATTGAGGCCCACCTTTCATACTTACACTCTTTTATTCTTTTTCTGTCATCTGACAAATGCGAGATAATTTTTAAAAAATCCAGGGAAACGACCGAACCCTTTGTCTTTGGTCTTTTCACACGAGGTACAGAGCGGACTAGCTTCTCGTAGTCAAACACAATGGTGAAAAAGTCCCATTAAGATTAGGAACTTTTGAATAAAAAGACGCGAAAGTCTGAACAGTAGGAAACGATTAGTATAAACTGGTTAGATCTTAAATAAGAAAAATTGTAAGAAAGAAACATTTGAAAATGAAAAACGTCAGTCACTCCTTAAAATTTAATTTGAATATGAATATCGAAACAAACTATCAGAGGTTATGCACCTTTCAACAAATCATCTAATTTATCTAATTTGATTGATTTGTCGTTTGTCCAATAGTCTCTTACAGCTTGTGTTAAAAACTGTATGAGATTTATGGAGGGAAATAATAAACTAAAGTACAACCAAGTTCACATACTACAACGTAATTTTTTTTAATCATTGTGCATTTCATTTTTGAAGCGTATATATGATATAATACTTAATTCAGAGATGCTGGAATGAAAAATTGATGTGCGGATTTAAGGATGGTAGAAACAAGATCGAAGGTGGGATGGTATAAAGAAATAGATATATAAAGGAGATCAATGGAAAGAAAAGGAAGACAAGAAGATAAGTAGAAGGATCATATTGAAGCAAAGAAGAAATGATAGGCGAAGAAGGGAAGGAAAAAATGTGGAAGAGGAGATGGAAGAAAACACGGCAGATGAAGAAGAATAATGAGTACAAATTGTGTTGTCGATTATGATGTGAAACATTAAGTTGATACACAACTCCTATCTATCTTCTTAGATTCTTAGAAAACATTTTATTTTCAATTTAGATACCACTGGTCAGTACTGTACGGGACAATAAAATAAAATGTGCCGTTGTATTATTAAATTTGGATAAACATACACAGTCAATCTATATATGCTATCAGTATTTACGATTGATTTGATGAACTAAATAAATATAGTTCATAAAAACGCTGAATTTGTTTCGAACTCTACAAATGTATGGCCCTGAAATGTCTATTTTTCTATCATCTTTCTAGAATGTTCATTTATTAAAAAATATAAAAAGGTAATGAAAACGCCAAGTATTTCTGTCTGACACCTGAAAACGAGAGTAAATACATCGTTGAGAATCTTCCCTTGTAAAAAAAAACGTTCGATTTACTCCTATTACCTTGAGCGCTTACAGGAGTAGTTCCCGGCGTCGAGGAGGGCGCTCGCAGCCCTATGACAGTCTGGCGAATCCTCGAGGTGCGATAAATAACTCGCGGCGACGGTCGCCCGCCGATTTCCCAGACGTTTGTGCATCATTGCCATCCCGACGGCGGTCGCGCCGTGGCCGTAAAGGAGAGGACGTCTCCTTCAGAGTCCCCGTGAGGTCGTAAATAAGGAACGACGCGGCGGCTGGGACGGCGCCGCCCCTCCCCCGCGGTTGGGACGGTGGCCGCCCCGTCTCAAGCTCCATCACCACGCCCTGCCTCGACCTGCTCCTGCCTCTAAAGGGAAGTTCTGCGGTTCGAGTCCCGACGGTGGCGCGATTTTCGACACTAGCTAGATAGCTAGGTCGATTTCGACTGCTGTCTGGAGGAGAATTCGAGTGGCCGGCTGCTTTGATCGGTGGTTTTCCGTGGTTTGTTCGATGAACACCAGGCGAATGCCGGAGCAGTACACTAACAAACGGGCTAACATCCGCGCGGGATCTTTCCTTCCTCTTCCTTGTCCTATCCTCACCCCTTCCTTACACACATTTACACTTACATTTACATGCACTACACTGCCATACATGTCGAGAGATCAGTCAGTAGCTTAGAGAGAGCTTGTCCCGATTGGGGCGGTGATCCGGTTTGGGGAGATACCTTGGTGGAAAAACTTCGCAAGATTACGTGTAGGTCTGCGCCGAATATCATCCAATGGGGGAAGGACACCGCGACCTCCCGCGATGAAACGTGTACTACACTTACAGGACTAATGATCATAGCAGTTGAAAAATTAAATGTATCAATCGACTTGCCCCGTTCCATCTCATCACACTCCACATCACCACGCACCCTCTCGCCTTGCCTTCTCCTCGATCTTTCTTCCTTCTCGTCTTTTTTATTCTTATTCTCTTTTTTGTTTATTTTCTTGTTTCTTTTTCTTTTCATTTTTCTTCTTTTATTTATTCTCTTTTCAACCCCTTAATTTTCTTCATTACCAGAAATCGCTAAGTTATTAAATTCCCACACTGTGATAATGCGAAGGTACGCCCTCTAAAAATCGCTCAAATGATGCATAATTAAAATTGTGTTCGGAGTTTTCAATTATTTACTTCATTATCTGTGTATAAGCAATTATTTTACTGGTTAGTTATAATTAAACCTTTTATACTTAACTATTTCTATTGGCAAAATTAATGATCGCACGCACACGAAGCGAAATGTGAACATTGTCAAGGATATGGGGAAGAGAAATAATGAATAATCAATTCCGTAGAACTACGTTTAATGCGATGCTACGTCATTTTTATTATGTGCAGTATTTTAATGTTAGTTGACATTCATTTTCAGTTCACTTTTCCATCCGGACAGTCGATATAAATATTACATTATTAATTCCTCAGGTGAATCGATATGCTGACAATCAAAATCTTCTCGAAGGATTTTATATCCGATGTAGAAAAGATAGTTTGTGGAGAAAACGTCAGCAACAAAAAATTCTTACTAAATTTTCGAAGAGTTCTAAAATAGAGAAAACCGATGATAATACGGGGTCGTTTAATTTAAAAAACCAGCAAAACGTATTTCATTTGTAATAAACTATCGGAATATTCAATCTATACGACCCAATTTAAGAAAGTTATTTCTTTACAAAAATCATTCAATTCGCATTTAAATCCAAAAAACATCACAAATTTTACATGTAAAAAATTGAAGTAATACATTGTAATAATTTTAGCCGAATTGTATTTTACTTGCATTCTACATATCTTATTTTCATAAGATTTATTTTTGTCAAAAACAATGAAAAGTGTGTGTGACTTATGAGGGAGATTTTAATGATATTATTGCTTCGAATTTTATGACATCACTCAACTTCTGTCAATCTTTCTCCAATTGATGGTTGGAAATTTTGAGCATCAAATCTTACACATTCATGACGACAATTTTTTCAGTGTAATATAGCATTCAATAAATGATAATTTCTAAATATGTAAGAATAAAAGTGTTGGAGCTGTTCTAATAATTGATTGCCTTGGCCCGAAATCGAAATACAGTCTCCTGTTCTACGCCTATTTGTTCTACCACCTAAGCTAGCTAGATACCCACATGCAGTTCTTAGTTACACATACTCTTGATTTCTACTTTCAACAACGCGTTTTAATAATTACATCTGTTTACAAGCTGCATGGTACGCATTTACGAAATAGTAAGCATATTCCTAAATAATTATAAAGGTAACAACTCTGAACAGGTGGGAAAAACAAAGTATATAATAATAACAACAATAATTCAACCAATATAAAGGGGTTATGTGCTCATATTTAGTGGAAAAATCGAACGACTCGCCGTGACGAAAATTTGCTGAGGTCTGCGTGCCAGTGAGCAACATAAACCAACTCGCGCAACATGTGGACCAATTTTTTACAACCCCGGCGAAATCCAAGTGGAAAGGCCCACTTCATCACGAAAACGCCATATAATAACCGCACCGACTCTCCCGCTCCCCACTTCGGAACGCTTCAAACATGGGCACTCATCACGCGGCGCCGCAGCCCCGCCCCAACGGCCCCAGCCTCCGCCCGACCGCCCGCTGCGCCATCGACCATAAACTGCTCACACCGCCCCGCCCCCATTCCCCGTCCCGTCCCGCCCCGCCCCGCCCCGCCCCACCCCACCCCACAGCGCCCCGCCCCGCAACGCCCCGCCCCGCCCCGCCCAACCCAGCCCCGCCCCGCTCCCTTTCCCCGTTCCGTCCCTCCACTCCCTTCCCCGGACCACCCCGCCCCACCCACTCCAACCCATCCGTACATCCGTCCCGATCCACTCCAACCCATCTTGTTCCGTCCCAGCACGACCTACCCTGCCCTGCCTCGTCCCGACCCACCCCGTCCCGCCCCTCTCGTCCCGTCCTGCCTCGACTCGTTTCATCCGTTCCCACTCCGTCCCATTATGCCCACGCTCCCGTCGAGCAGTCCTGCTGTGCATCGCACCGATCTGCCCGTCCCATTTTACCCTCCCCGTCCAGCCCCCTCCACCACACCCAAGACAAAACAAAAGTCTCATTTCTCCCCGCCTCGCTCGACCAGCTGTCTACGCAAGCGCTTGCCCGCCCTGCTCTGCTCCCTTCAGTCACCCTCCCCACCCCACCGGCCTACCCTCCCCGCCCACCACCCTTGTCCCCACCCCTCGCAGCACTCTCTGGAGACTGCTACTGTAGCTAGCAGAGCCTGCGCCTGCTCGTACATCTGCGTCGGACGGGGCGGAGTGGGGTGTGTGTGCGGGGGCGGGGCGGGAGCGGGGGCGGGGTGTGCAGGTGGGCGGTGTCGCAAGCGCGGGAACGCGGAAGGTGCGCGGTTTCCCAGGCCTACGGGCGGGCGTCGCTGGAGTAGCGACTCGCACCATCACCGTCGCACCGCAACACGCGGAAAACCGATATAAAGGCGCCCATGTAAAAAAGCGTCGCGTTATGGAAACTCTGCCCCCGCCACGCCCCCCGGCAGAATCGTCCGGCCCACGGCATTTCAAAAGTTGCGCCGCGCGGCGCCACACTGTTCGCGCATCGCTGACGTAGTACCCGACAGAACGCGCTTCTCTCAAGAGAGCATGTCGGTTGTGAGTCGCTTGGCGAGATGGACATCGTTCTTTGCAAACCGCGTAATAATTAGGATACTAATGTAAAGTATAGGCAACCATAAAGGAATTAAGAAAAATTATGTAACCTATTAAGAAAATTAAGTAACCTATCATATTAAGAAAAAATATGTAATCTTTTTCATGTAATGATAAGTATTTTTTCTGCAGATTCCTGCTTATTTAAATTTGTATTTGGCCATTGTACGTCCCGTAGAGAGCAATTGGTCTCGGCACCCTTAGACCCCTGGGTTCCTAGTCGGTCACCCAAACAGGAATCCACGATGTCTCGAATTTGCTTAACCTTCGTAACATATTTAATGAATTCGGCTTGACACTCCGTTTTCGCGATCGTGGCCTTTCAGTTGTACTATTGCAGTATTCGTCTGGATGATTTAGGGAAACCACGAAAACCCCGGTCAGGATGGCCGGTATGGGGATTGAACCCGGGTCTCCCGAAGGCGAAGTCAGCGCGCTATGCCCTGAGCCACTTCACACGGTAAATTTAAGCGTTAAAATTTAAAAATAAGCATTATTAAAAGGCACTATTATAGGCATAATATAAAAAATACCGAAAAGTGTGTAGTCACATCTCTTAGACCTGGGTTTCTTCAATAGATTTAAGTCGATTGAACAAGTTTCATATACTGTCAATCCGATGAACCAAATCGAAACGATTTATGTGATAATGGAAATGCGCTGTAGTAATCCACAGCATTTCACCTCTTTAGGTGCCCTGGATTATTCTAGAAACATTCGTTTCTTTTAGAATTCTTCCAGAATATTTTAGAATGATCCGATAAAAATAGTGCCAAAAGATTCGTCTTCTCAAGAGTAACTATTGTTTACTTATGCAAGTACTTCTCCCTCCCCTTAAATCGCACATTTGGAGATGAAAACTCCCCAAAACAGTTTTTTCAAGCTTGATATGTATCGATTCGTTACATCTCATGTTCCCACGCCACCTTAGTGGTAGGAAACCGCATCAAAATCACTCTCGAAGAGTTGCACTGAAGAGTTCCTTCTAACTGAGGCGTTTTAACAACTTTACCGATGAAAATCTAACGATCATTTCGTGTATGCATTTCATTTCTCTTTCGGAGTACTAAGAACCGTGTGAGAAACGGCAACAAGATAACCTTCTCTCTGATAGGATCCACAGGATTACCTTCTTTCCTGGTCTTATAGGTGCCGGGACCAAATAGAGTGCAGCTCATTATCGTCTGTGCTTCTCTTTGTTTTGTAATATGAAAAAATAACAACTTTCCCCTCTGGAATTGTACGTTTCCACTGCTTCAGTGAACCTGGTGATACAACCTTTTCATTTACAACTAACAAGTGTTCAACAATGTACTGTAGTGTGCGTAAATTGCGTACATTTCTACACGTATGCTAACCGTGACGAAATCTTCGCTTTCGAACTTAGCGATAAAATCTGGCACGTAACCTCAAATGCTTCGTCCTAGGAAAGGGTCATGTTTTGCAGTTGCAGAGAAAGGTGGTAACTACAGAGAACGATGATATATGCAACTCTCACTATCTTCGGAAATAAAACAGGAAAAAAATGGAGCGCTTTCTTTCTAAAACCGGTGTTAATAGCAGCGGTTGTAACCAACATCGGTTTTACAGTAAACTCCCCGATTTTTTGGCAATAAATGTAATTACTATATTGATACTTTAAACGATTCCCCAGACACGCTCTATTCGTGGTACCTAATTAACAATATAATAATGTTCAAGTAGGATCCGTTCAAGAACGATCAGTTCCCCTTCAAAAGATGACATGTCGACTGTCACCTCACTGTCTCGAATGGAAGTTTGGAAGGGGTCTAACCGACGGACGGGCAAATGCAGGTCACCCAGTTACGATATGCAGGATGAAAATAGTGTTTCTTACAAACACGAATATTATATGAATGCATTACTGCCGGCCCGAGCAGTAAGCGCACATGGTATGTGTCGAATTTGCTGAGATTCTGGCCGAAGTGTAATGGTTTCGAGGTCTACCTTGGGCTTTCTGTCGTTTCGTTTTCGTTTTGTCTTGCAAGGCCACATTCGAGGAGCCTACTTATGTTTTATATTGTTATTGGTTGTGCAAAGATCATACATACGGGGAAAGTTGTAACAAATTCGTAACAAATATGTATGCCTCTAGGATGGCTCATGAGCAGCGCACTAGCTTTCGATTCCGGGTCGAGGCAAAAATAGTTGTAGCTTTCCTTTAAAAACGTCCCAGTTTCTCTAAACGTATGACGAAGAAAATCTCAGCCAGGCATTTCTTGATATTTACGGTGATGAGAATATGTCATGTTCGCTGTGTGTCGCTCTTACACCCAAACAAAGGAATTAAACTAGGCCCAGGCATGAGAGATACGTTAGCTGGCGGCGATAAGTCGGTCTATCGAACCAAAATGCCAAATACATGCATACAAATATATGTTAATGCTATTGAGCTATTTAAACGCTATAGAGTGAGACAGGGTTTGATTTCTGGCGGAAAACGACGGAACGGCCCTCCGCTTCCTCGGGAATACTTATCAAATTATATTATAAATATATAACTATTTGTTTTAAATTAACAATTAATTTGGGGTGCGTTCCGGAACCTAAAATTATATAAATCAAGTACTGTAGTGAGACGACTCATAGGGTACAACTAGCGAAACACTACGAATTCAATTGATTTCCAAAATTAGTTTTTACTAACTATATAAACATATCGCTATTTAATGTAATGTAATGGATAAACAATACCGATCTCGATAATCCATTGAAGTAAACTTTTTTTTTCTAACAATCCAGAGAGTGGTTCCCACAAGACAGTTCCACAAGACAGTTGACTGACTTTCTGTATTGGTGTGAGAACGGGTGAGAACATATGCAATTGGTGCTAGTTTGCTGTTACACCACGTGAAACTAGTGATGTTCACAGTGGCACGCAGAGTACATGTGAGTGGGAAGTGTAGCGTGTAAGAGGAGCTCACATGCGCTTCCCGAACACAGAGTTACGCAAGAACATTCCACAGACTATGTCGCAGAAGCAAAGTTAATTTTATTTTAGTAGTTTTTAATGCCCCTTTGGAGTTAAAAACCGAACAAAAACGATCCAAATAATTGTATATATAAGCTTGTCAACAATATCTCTAAGCACTCTTTTTTTCCTGGAGCTCTTTCCAACTTCAGAGAAATGCCGATTTCGACTATCTGCGCCGGGTTCCACTATGTCCATCATGGAGACATATATTAAACTTCACACTACACACACATTTCACACTCTTTGTTCAGTGGTCAGCAGACTCACGAGGCCTTCCGCGACAACACACTTACATGAAAGGCAAGGGGACAAACCATGCCCACGGTGGGAATCGAACCCACCACCCTTCGGACCGAGGCGCTGGGTCGGCACACGCTCTAGCCACCTCGGCCATATCTTCATGCACTCTGTTATTAGTTATTAGGAAATTTGCGTAATATCAAAATTTGGGATAATATCTTGACTGTTGGAGTTAGTAGTGAATTGAGTAGTTTCCTGAAACGTTGGTAGGAGACACGTATGCTTACTATTACGCATTGCTAATATATCAATAAACCACCTAATTCTTGTATTTGGAAATTGAATATAATAATGTTTCGAAACATACATGATGAGCACAAATAAAAAATAATTGTAGTATACCATTTTGCCCTTTAACAATAAAAGTCATACGTGAAAGGATTAAATATTTGAAATCTACAGTTTTTGTTTGGATTGGAATTTTGCTGTTCAATAGGCAAAGTCTGTGCAATGAAACACATTGCGTTTTAAAACAACCATTTTTACAACTCATACTTTTCTAACTCACACGTTTTGTTTTTTTGACTATATGAATTCAGAGTTGTATATTTATACAATTTTCTCCTGTTGTTCAATGATCGATTAGAAGCAAAATTTTACTGAGGACGAACAAATTTGCCGCCCTACCTACTAATTCTTACGATGTCCGATACAAAATGTATTTTTCAATAAACTGAAGGCATTTTCTAAGAATATAATTTAGTGCTTCTGGTGATGTCACGGAAGACGAAATGTTTACTTTTAGAACACCTATCAAGCAATAATTTTTGTCGTCAATAAGTTATTAATGTTAATGCCCTTGCGATACTTACAACGTTACAACTTCATTCAGTGAACTTTGTGCATCAATAATCCATATCTGTCGTTTTTCGGTTTCACATCGAGGCATCAAAGCCAGTTCTCGCCACAGATTTCAAATAATTATTTTTTAACCCATAAGATCCTATCAAGACAGAACCCTTAAACTTGACTGAGCGTAGAGGGTTATGCTTTACAGTTAATTAAAATTTTCGAATACTAAAGGCATTAGTTAATATAGTAATAATGCAATGTTCTTTAAAACACTTGTCTTTCGTCCAAGAAAAAAAGTACTATTCTCAACCAAAGCAGATGCATGTAACCATGCACAATCAACCAAATGAACGCGCAAATCAAACTCAGAGCATATCGCATATAGATGTCATTTACATGAATCAGGATTTCGTCCCTCAGTTGTACAATAATCTTTCGAATATAATTATTCTACGCGCGGGTTCAAAGGTACTATGAAGAATTGCCAATTCCGCGCGGAGTCTAGCCTGGTAGGATCGAGGAGACCCGAAATTCCTTATCGGCCCCGAGTGCGTTTCGGCGTAGCCCTGCGCAACAGCAGAGAGTGGCGTGGCGTCCCACTTGCCGCCAGATAGCCCGGGCCGGGCCCACCCCGCCCCCGCCTCATACCCGCCCCCGCCTAGCGCCGTCGCTGCAATAGCAAGCTTCTGAGCCTTGTTTACTGCAACGTCTGATAAGGACACTAGTGCATGAGGCATTAACGCGACACGACAATTTATAGAACCGCTAAAACCCTCCAATATACGAGGTGATGTTATGGAAGATGATTTGATATGCAGTGGGGAAAATGTCTTCAAACGAAAGATGTTCTCACGTCTAAATTTAACTTACTTCTTTTTGTACTTCTTTAATTACTTTTGATGCTCACGTTAGCTTTACAGAATAAGTAGATTTACAATACATCAATTAGGTAGCTTGAAAAAGAGAAAATTAATTGATTTTTTGCAGTCCATCGACACATATTTTTCTAATTTAAAAAATTGTATTATTTTGCAATTTCAATCTAAAAAAGTATGAGATTAATGTGGAAAAATAAATTCATTAAATTATGAATAATATATGTGACAAGGCTGTAAGAATTTTGGGAATTTTATTAAATGTTCGTTGGGAAATTCAATACAATACCATTGTTTATGACATGCTTATATTAAACAACTCGTAATTTGGTTGGACCTGTCCCAGTTTTCAAAGCCATCAAATAAACATTAAAATAACTGCACCAATAAACAGAACGGCTCTGAAGAACACAGGATGAAAGCGGCAAAAAGGAAGTTCTAACGCGAGTTCCACTTTATATTCTGGGAACATTGTTTCTTAATTACATAGTCATGAGATCTCTGAGAAATTACAGCTGCATTCCTGAGAGAATGAGGCACATTCCAGACAAAATGAATAAAATTCAGAAACCAACTTCTGTACCAAATTGAAACACTGTTATTTATAAAACCTGTCACTGTTGTTTACATGACATGCTAATAGCCTTAGAGACATAACAAGAAAGTGACTTTATGCCCAACTCTTAAAAAATGAGACGCTACACTCGAGTCTCTGGCCCTTCACTTATAATGTTGAATGAATATTTTAGAAAAAAAAATTGGTTAAATAATCACAATTTAACAATGATTATTCGCAGTTATTATCCCTTAAAATATTGAATGATTAATTGTCAATGGGGAATTTAAGATGCCCATTGTAAACAGCTATAGAGAGTTTATGAAATTGAAATAAGTAAGATATGTACATTTATCATGATTCACGAATTTTGTTTTAATGTATAACATGTCTAGCCAAAGACCCAAAGATCTAGAATATAAGATTTTAGATAGTAATGATCATAGGGAATTTAATGTTAAGGTCAGGTCTTGTACTCAACTTCATGAGTAAAAAAAGACGAGAAACTTCGATGCGGCGACGTCATTTTTCCTCATAATCAATAATATGAGTTAATAAAAGCCCATCTGGGTGGCCGATATCGCTAAGGCAGTAGTGATGTGGCGATCTCGGGCCGAAAGCTTGCAGGTTCGAGTCCCGCCTCACGCATGGTTGTATTTGTGTTCGTCCTTTCTCCCATCATCACCATATCATCCTTCATTCCTTCTCAAAAAGACTTTCTGATACACAGAGACTAACCACCTCGATAGGCTCTGACTCAAGAGAGATTGCAGCAGAGATGACTAATTTGTATCAAGGTTTATTTAGACTAAAACGATATTGTTTGCATTATTTAAGCACTATATTTGAATACTAGTGAACATCTGTGACCCATGACCCTTAAGTGGAATGATATTTCCAGTGTAAAACCGTGATCCTTAAGAGGAATCTCTTCACGAACCCACCCCACAGCTCTCCTGTCAGAAAAGTGTTCTCTCCAGGCCCCCAGCAGGCGCGGCGACCGGGGCCCGGTGCGATTCGTCTAATCTGGGAGGGCTGCAACGCAATCCGCTGGAAGCGAGCCCGACGGGCCGGGCGGCGCGTGGGATCAGGCCGGGAGCATGTCGCGGCGGGGGCGGGGGCGGGGGCGACGGCGCGCGTCACACGGCGGCTCGATGAGCGCGTTTGCTCTCCGCCCCCTTGGCCCGCCTCGCCCGCATCGCCCGCCGCACCGTGCCTCGCCCGCGGGCGGAAGGGTAGCGGGCGGGCGGTTGGCAAACGGCGCCCCGGGGGCCCGGCGGGGCGGGGCGCGGCGGGGCGCGGGGGCGGGGATCGACAAGTGTGTCAGGGACGCCGAGGGGGCGCCACGAGCAGCAGCGGCGGCGGTGCTGGTGGCGACCCTGCGTCCGTGGGGCGGAGGGCGAAAGCGGCGAGCGCGCAATGCTTTTGAGAGATGTGGTCGAGACGTGGCTATTAGTGCTGACGGGGTGGCATTGAGAGCGGGTGGCGCGAGTGTGGGGACGGGGGCAGCGGAAGTGCCACATGACACAGGCGGCTGACGCGCGCAGTACGTCGGCAACTTCGGGAACTGCTGTCGGAGGTGTCGGTGGTTGCGGCGGTGGTAACGGCGGTGCGGTGAAAAGCCTCGCAGCTGCCGAGTTCACGCTCGGGCTACCGACTCCCAAGAGCGCCTCCGCGGCCTCTGCTGTCTCCGTCTCCTTCGCCTAAGCCGCCTCCTCTTCATCCTTTTCCTCTTCCGTTTCCTGTTTCTCCTCTGCCTTTCCGCCGACTCCTCCTCCGGCACATCCTTCTCCGTCATCTTTTCCTCCTCCTCCTCGGCCCATTCCTGCTTCACTTTCTCCGTTTCCTCCGCCACCTTCGCCTCCTCCGCATCTCCATCCTCTCCTTCGACTCCGCTAAGTCATTCTCCCTCTCTTTTCCTCCTCCGTCTCTGCTTCCACCTCCTCTTTTTACTCTTCTTTCTCCTGTTTCTCCTGCTGCCTTACTCTGTTTCTCTCGTTGCCTTTCCGCCGTGTCCGCGGCAGCCTCCTTCTCCTCCGTCTACTCCTCCGTCATCTCTTCCTCCTCGACTCATTCCTTCCCCGCCTTCTCTGTCCCCCCTGCCACATTCACCTCATTTGCCTTCACCTCCGCATCTTTATTTTTCTCCTCTCTTTCAGTTCACTTCTCCTCATTCATCTCCTCTTCATCTGTCGACTTCCTCTACAACACCTCCTCCTTCTCTACCTCCTCCTTCTCCGTCTCTACCAACTCCTCCTCGTGTGCCTCCGTCTTCTCGTACTCCTCTTCTTCCACCTCCGACGTTCTGTCTACTCCTTCTCAACCGTCTCTTCGTCCTCCGCGTCTTCTTCCTCCCCCTGTGTTGCGTCTATTCCACCATCATCACGTTCGTCACCACTAGCACAGAGAAAATAATTATATAGGGGGCTTATCAAGCTTGTTTTCAGTTACTTCCTTTGAATAGTTTCTGGTCCGCCGATAGAATACCTCTTTAGCCTATGTCACTACCTCTGCCACCGCCGTCACCACCACATCCCCCCCTCCTCGGCTTCGCTCCTCGCTCATAGGTCACGCGCAGCCGAGCGCCTCCCTTTCGTGCGCACGCACGCACGCACGCACGCGGTGGGAAGGACTTTCCCCGCCGCGCCGGGTCGTCACCTTCGCCCGCGCCTCAGCCGGCGTCGAATTTCGCGGCCCACGCTTCCGCAAATACCTCGCTCCATGCGTCTCCAAAGCAGCCCGGTGCGCCGCCAGCCAGGACTTTTTCCACATCAGCCATCCTCCGATTTCAATATACTAGCATTTTCGTAACGTGGCGGAAGACATTAGGTCATTTTTACACCTCCTGCCTTATAAAATGAATTTTTATAACAATGATAAGCACATGTTTGAGGCCATGAGTTCCGTTGAGAAGGACGTTCGCGAATGAATTAAAAAGATTCATTTTATAAGGCGGGAGGTGTAAAAATCACCCAATGTCATCCACCACGTTACGAAAAGCCCAGTATAGACTGACTTGTGACGTACGAGCAGCTGGGATGGGGTTATCCAACCGGAAGCTTCAGTACTAAAAATCAAGTCGCAACGAAGTTCCCTTATGGATAACTGCGTCCACCTGCTCAAAAGTCAAAAGTCACTCTATTTAAGTCGAGGTATAAAGTAAATGGATCAATGTAACACGTGTGGAGTGCGCGTGCTTAATTAAGTAGAAATACGTTATTAGTGCTGAACTGGAAGGTTGAAGTGGCCAAGAGCGTGAATAGACTCAGCGCTTCGGTCCGAAGGGTCGAGAGTTCGAGACCCGCCTTGGGCATGGTTGTTTGTCCCTCGTCTCTAATGTATGAGTTGTCGCGGAGGGCCTCGTGTTCTGCTGACCACAGATCAGAGGAGCCCGCAAGTGTGTTGGTGTCTAGTGTATCGTCGAATATGTATCTCGTAAAGAGGATCCGGTTTTAAGGCTAAAAGTCCTTAAAGAAATATGTTAAAAGTAGATACGACGAGGAAGTGAGAATATTAAATCACATATGTATTTTGGTGTAAAATGCGTTGGAAATTATTAGTTGGCTGGACTCAAGCATGTTTTATATAATCGAAGGCAGGAGTCTCGCCGTCGACTTGGAAAGGGGTGTTGGATGCGATTCAGATTAACCACGTCAAATTGGTGATTCTTTTTGCAAAGCTAAGTTAACCCAAACACCTTAACTCGTCAAAGATTTGAATTATCGTCGTGTATACAGTGCATTTTACACGTTTTCCGTTTACCAATTTGCTTTAGCTGTTTGTCAAAAAATACCCACGAGCGCCGCGGCCGGCCAATCCTCGGAGTACACGACACGCGGAAGCTCTTCATCTCTCCGTGGTCCACCGCTGCAGGCATCCAGCCTCTCTGTAAACGCGGCTTTAAAAAAAGGAGCGCGTAATATTAATCAATGACACATTGAAACAACTAAGCATTTTTACCCGTCATCCGACATATGATGCAAGAATATACGTGTCTTCATATCTTTATGCATTTAAAGTTTTTATGTAATATCTTACGCTCTTTCGTAAACTTCTTTGTAATATTCCCTATCCTAAGATATTCTTTACGTTTTTATTTAGGTGGACAAGGTTTCGTTCTTAAATATCTATTATTTAAAACTAGATATTTTATCTTACAAAATGAGTAATAGTTTTATTATTAGATCGAGTGTTTGTATAGATAATAATACGAATTATATCATATTTTCAAAACTAGTGCTTCAGAATTTAAAATGCATTTTATTATTCAATTATAGTGTTTAATTCAATGATGATTTTTAATGAGACAAAATTGAAATAAATTTTAGTAAAATGTTCAAAATTATATGATTTATATTGCTTTTCTTCTAGTATAAAACTATTGCAATACTTGCCTTGTTCAAATTTGCTATGAAAGTTATGCCATCCCTCAGTAGCTCTGAACGGTATGGAAGAGACAAAATCCGATACCAAGGCAATGGCGACTGTGGGGTCAAATGCTAATAACTCGCATTACGAGATCTATTTGTGAAGAATTGTTTTGCATATCTATTAAACAGATTCAATACTTTACGAATAATGTGATAGAACAAAATTGTGCTGTGTGAAGAACGTACAGTTGAGAGAACGTACTAGTGGGTATGTCTCGCTGGAAATGGAAGAAAATTTCGATAATTTTCGCTGTCACTAAAAAACCCTCAAGGTGGTTGGTTATCGCATTCTTCTTTTTCCCAGTGATAAACCACTTTAAGGATGTATTCTAAATGCTAATCAACAATTGAAATTGACTGGTGATCTTCGTTCTTTACGCAATTTATTATTTATAATAACGAATTACTTGAAATGTAAGCATATTGAAATACTCCAAATCACAGGAAATTCTTAAGAAGTGGTTCTTATCGTCCAAGAGACTTTCTTACGTTTCCTTACCGAAGAGATACTTACTATATGTTTGTCACCAAGAACGGGAAGCTTGTGTAAACGACAAATATGCGGGCATAACATTGCAAAACAGTACTTTCACGATTCAAGTTCCATCAATCACGATTTGTTGCTACAACCATTATAATTTCTCTTAGGCAAGAATATGAACGTCTCCGAGAATTTTCGTGACACTCCTCTACCCACCTTACGAAAATAGACACTTTCAAACAGACGAAAGTACCAGCATTCTTCTGGAGAGTATCCTTCGAATATCTTGAGGATGTAACATCTGGAGATGCTGCGGGGCCTGGGAAGACTTCCCCGTCAGAATACGTAATCCGCTGCCACTCTAACTTCTCTCGGTGCTGGTGGCCTTTCACCAACGACGGCCGCGTCGCACCGCGAACAAATAGCGCGGGGGTAATGAATCGTGTGGGAGCGTCGTCAGCGGCCGGGACGGCGGTGGAGGCGGCGGTGGAGGCGGCGGGGGCGGGGGTGGGGGCGGTGGCAGCGTCGCCTCGGGCGCCGCGTCGCGGAGAAAGCAAACGAAGACCATTGCTTCACACGCCGACGACGCACAGTTAAGCCAAAATGCCTTGTAGGTGGGGTACGAACGACGCATTAAATGTTTAAACCATACGCTGGCGCACCTACAACAGACCGGGAGAGGTGCTTCAGGGCATCAATTGCCGTCACTGCAGAGCCTCTGACCGGGTAGTTCTAGGTTCGAGTCCGAACGGTGACAGGATTTTCGACACTAGCTTGTCAGCTAGGTCGAGTTCAGTCGCTGTCAGGAGGGGAATTCTTGCGCTCGGTTGTTCTGATCGGTAGTTTTCTGTGTTTTTTAGATCAACAGTAGGCGAATGTCGGAGCAGTATGCTAAAAACGGGCCGTGGACCGCGCGCGATCGTTCCTTCCCCTTCCTTGTCCTACCCTCACCCTTTTCTTACACGAATACGCACTACACTACACATGCCAGGAGGGAGCTTAGACCTTGTGCCGGCTGCGGTGGTGCCCTGCTGGTGGGAGATACCTGGGTTGATACCGAAGGTAGGTCGGCGCTGGATCTTGCCATCCAGCGGGGGAAGATCACAGCTACCTTCCGAGTACAAAATATGCACTAAACTTACGGAACAATGACAGCAGTGACAGCAGACTTTGCATTTGATGCGTCCGGAATCACCAACAATCAATCAAACAAACAACTGAAAGAAGAGGGGGCAACTACATTACTACATATCTGGCCCCTCACTACCAACGAGCCTCAAAGATGGCTCATGGGTAGAGGACTAGCTCCTTGTGGTGTGATTCCGGGTGGAGGCAAAAGTAGAGTTGAAGCTTTCCTTTAAAATCGACTAAGTTTCCATAGTCGAGTAACAAAGAACAGCAGAAGCAGGCGAAGTTTGCTAGTTACGATGAAAGATATACGTCATGTTTACCAATTGTCTCTCATACCCCACAAGCGTGGAAATTAAACCAGCTCAGGCATGGAGGAAACCGTCAGATAGCCGGCAAAGTCGGACAGTCGACGCAAAATGCTAAATACATATATTTAAACAGAATAACTTAGTAGTGAATGAAACATAATAGAAGAAGAATTAAATTATTTTAATTATACACTTAATAAGTTCGGATGGTTTCACCTCCGTGCACCAGTTATATTATAGTGTAGTTTAAATTTAAAAAAAATAGGAGTAGTGACGTTGAAAATGTCCTTGTCAAATCCTGAGAAGTGTTTATTAAAACGCAATAGTTATTTACGAAAATAGTATCGTACGATCTCATTACAATGCGATATTCGATAATCAGCAAAAGAGGCCGTTGTAGCGAGTTTGATAACCAATTGAGTATTGTAAAAAGTAATGCTACGTGTATTGGAAAAATATATTTCAATTATAATTCTTGTTTATATGCATTAAATTTGACAGTTAATCCTGATAAATGTAACTGATGTAGGTAGCTTTTAGGAGATCACGGATTATTAGGATACTTGTGTTGTAATAATACTTATTTCAAAACTTATTTCAATTTCGAAAAGCTTTACTTTGCATAATCAAAAAAGATAAAGCCCTTTTCAAGATTCAGTCACCTTCAAAATATGCATGTGGTTCAGGTAGAAGATACTTCTTAGGATGCCAGTACATCTTCAACTTTTTCACATTGTTTGTTGTATTGTTGGTCCTGGAATTTGGATACTGAATTAGGTCTTTCATTCACTCCTGAGAACACAGAATTGAATCTCAATTGGAAAGGGGGTGCTTATTTTGATCAAAAGAGAGAGAAACGTTTAATAAACAAGTAAACCGTTTAGTACATTTCTTTCATAATTATTATGACAAAAATTATTTATTCCTGTATTCATTATCATCTCTTTTATTATGACATCGCTTTGTGAATCCTCACAGGCCAGATATTTTTGTTGCAAACTTGGATACGAAACACAGATTTGCAATTCTTTATTCTTAAATATGCGGATTCTAATGCTAAACAATTAATGCTTATTTTGGGGTAGATATTGATTAAAAATAATATTTTAAAGAAGACTTAATACGTGAAGGTTAGTACGATCGTTTTCATCGTGTTTATTACTAACACGATTTATCAGTTACACTTAAAATCATTGAAGGAGCCGATCATACACTACGCGGAAACCCACGGGCGGAAACTCATGGAATCTACCCAACGCAAAGCTCTTATCGGCACAGCATACGTAAAACGCATTAGTACACACACATTAATTCTGGATTTCGAACCAGGACCTCGGTGATACTACGCTAATGGCACACTTTAAAGCTATCTAGGACAAATTCCAAATTAATAAATTATAGTGTAATTTACAGACGCACGTGTCCGACCGACTCTTGCCGCCTTTCGACAGAGAAAAGAAACAATAACGAAAAATAAGGTTACTTAAAATACATTACAGTATATTTTCGATATAATTATGGCATCGAAATCTTACCTAACCAGTAATATCTAAATTCCAGTGTCATATATATTATGAATCATACTCATACGAAATTTGACCTTCTTAGAATGAATTGCGGATGATTTAATTACATACTTAATTGATTCAACGGTTTCCAGAATTCATCATTATTATATTTCATTTAGAATCAATCGTTATATCAGCTGGTAGGCTAGTATCACAAGCCACATCACAACGAAACCACACTAGGAACTGTACTACCACACTAAGAACTGATCCACACTCGTGCAGTTAGAAAGGCTCTCAGCCACTGCGGGGTGGTTGACCCTACCTCACCCAACTCTGACGTTGCAGATGCACCGACAGCCTTGGAAGGACGAACCATACACGGCAATGCGATGCCTGCAGCTCTGTGGAACGTCTTAATAACGAATCTTACGATAGATGGTTGCTACATGCTCAGCGGCGGGTGAAGTAATGGCTGGCTAGTCGAGTGTGCATTATACCGTAATTGGAGTTAATAATTTGTTGGACGTTTCCTTGTTCTTTTTCTTCATACACCTGCCACTGTCGGTATTTATCTACTATTTTGGAGTAGCGACGAGAACAATGGAGACGCTTTGGATTCGGGAAATGTAATGTAATCTTATAAACGTAATCACTGAACTACAAAGTTTGGCAGTTATTATTTTCGAATTTTTAAAACCTGGAATACTTATTAGTAAATGGAGAAAATGCGATCCTGCGAGTTCTTAAAGAGTTAGGTATTCATAATCTTGTTGTTCAATTTAGATGATTAATTTACGATTCTTTACGCTTTCCAGCGACTATTAATCTTCACGGATTTCATGACCTCCACCAAACATTCAACATTTTTTACACGACTGTTTTTACAAGTAAGTCATGGGAATATGATGAGTGGTATCGAAAGTTGAATTATCATTTGCACTTGCAAGCCAATTAATTATCAAACGACAGACATATATTAGTAATATTGGAGCTAGTCAACGCATGATTTTTTATGAGAGATCCAACAATCAATGAAATGACTAATTTTTTGTTTCTTTCTATATAATACTACATTCGCTCACTGATTTTGACAATAAATCTTGTATCTACATGACATAATAAACTGGAGGACAAAATTAAGAAAAAACATGTTAGGAAGTGTAAAAGAAGAAAAATAATGTCGAGTTACTTATTCATTTTTGAGAATATTATTTAATTACACATTCAAATTTCAATGTGTATTAAAAGGTATAACCAGCAAAAACAATGTATTGCTCTGAAAGGATTAATACGCTTGAAATTATTGTTTCTGGAGTGTTTCTAATGCATCTGCTTAAATATTATGACTATATTTATTCTTTTTACACTCGGTTGAGAAAGTATCTTGTATTGCTTCTTTTTCATTTTACTTCACAATTTTGACGAGATCACTTATTTCATTCACATTTTCTAGCCTATTAACGATGAAACGAATTCACAGTAATTATTTCAACGTTTATCTTTTTGTGATAAGAGAAAGTTCAGCGCCAAAGTGCTTCAGGGTGGTGAATGCCAAGACTGAGATGGCACTTTCATAAGGAGATAAGATTGCACTAATTAGAAGTTGACAGTATAACAATCGCCACAACGAACTGTTGAGTCATTCTTACTTTCCTTACAAGCTTATTTTCTTACCGAACATTTTCAACGAGCGACTATGAAAAACAGAATAAATAAAAAGGCAACTTCTGAACAATATTGTTACGAAGTGTCATTAATTACTCGCACTGATTTAATGTCCTGTACTACGGCAAGAAAATCTTGCAAACTCTTTTAGTAATAACGTATTTGTAATAAATATACAATAATAGAAATTAAAGGGATGAGACAATTAAAAATACGCCACAACAGACACAGGAAGCCTCCCGCTATTCCTGACTGTTTATAACTCGATTTTGGTGAAAGTATCTGTGACCTCTGAGAATTATTTGATAAGTGCAATATTATAATATGTAGACTTAGCAACTTACTTCCAGTTCCTTGTTCATATTAATAAAGAACTTGGGTAGTAGCAAAACGAGATACTCCCTAACTAAAATCGAAATATTAAAATTTACGAATAGCGAGAGAGTTTTTGTGCATCCGGTATGTGTTTATCTTGACCAGCCCTTCAAATATACATTGTAATTTTCCATCAGTTTTTGTAAACCAAAAGGTGACATATCTACCACACGCCGCTACTTCTTCGTACATAGTGCCACATGGCAAGATGACTGTTGTGATGTCACAACAGTCTTCACAGTCCAAATGTAAACCGGAAGCGGTTGCTCAGTGCATCAATTGATGTCACTGCAGTGCTTCTGATGGGGAGGTCCTAGGTTCGAGCCCCGACGGCGGCAGGATTTCCGACACTAGCTTTTCAGCTAAGTCGAATTCAGTCACTGTCTGGAGGAGAATTCTAGCGGCCGGTTGCTCTGATCGGTAGTTTTCCGTGGTTTCTCCGATCAACTCCAGGCGAATGCCGGAGCAGTACCCTAACAAATGGGACACGGACCGCGCGCGATCTTTTCTTCCTCTTCCTTGTCCTATCCTCACCCCTTACACACACACACACACACACACACACACACACTTACACTAACATGCACTACACTACCACATATGCCGGGAGACCGGTCGGGAGTTTAGACCTTGTCCCAATTGGGGCGGTGCTCCGCTGGCGGGAGATACCTGGTTGGGGAAACCCTGCTATTCAACGGTAGGTCGGCGCCGGATCTAACCATCCAGCGGGGGAAGAACACCGCCACCTCCACGCACTACGATTACGGAACGTTAGTCCCGTAAGTGTAGTGCGTGTTTTTGCCATAGTAGTTGGCCATAGTTTTGACCATAGTAGTTGACGCGTCCGGAATCACTAACAACCAACCGACTAACCAATCCAAATGTAAGGTTAAAATTCACACGGCGTGCGATTCACTTTTCAAGCCAAGGAGCTTAAGCCTCCATCGCCCGGCGTCGGCAAGCGCGGCGCGGCGCTGCGCGTCGCACGGCGAAGAAAATGCACTCGTGAGGGGAAAGCAAACAAACGCAGTTCCCGGCGTTATTACCTCACGCCGTGCGGGGAGGGCGGGGCGGGGCAGGCGCGGCGGAGTGCTGGCCGCCCGGTGAAAACGGCCACGACGCGACGCGACGCGGCGGCGCGGGCGGCGCGGGGGCGCTGTGAGGAGGACGCGTTAATCGTGGGCGAAAGGCGCGAGGTCGCAATTTCGCCGACTTCCGAACCGCACCTGCCCCCTCGTCCTCACTTCCTCCTCCGCCCCCCGCTCCTGCCTCTTCCTGGAACAGACCGTCCTCCTCTCTCACGAGGTGGGCTTCTCTCCAGAACGAGGATATGGTTAATTGGCAATTTCACACTTGAGGTTGGTTTTGAAGAGAATGAGATTTATAGGAGGGAGGAACATGAAGTTAATTATGATTTGCATAGGAGTTTAAGTAGAGAGTGAAAAATAGAGAAGAGGACAATGATTAAACATTCAATGTCAAAATTGCAGTCTATTATTAACAGTTTTATAATTTGAAGTAATTAAGCGTACAACAAGGTCTAAAAAATTCAAGTAATAATATTTTTATGACTTTACTAAAAATTGTATTGTCGATCAGAGAAAGAAGCCAATCCAACTCTTTATTCACAGAGCTCAGTGAATTTCACTATCAAATAACTATACAAATTTTTAATCATAAGTAATGAAAATTACAATAGAAGGAAATGACCCAAGAAATCTTTTTCGCTTATCTGAAGGTATAATTTTTTTATGTTCTCATACATTATTTCGTTTGCTTACTTGTCTTTTCCTACTACACTTCCGCCCTTGCACCTTCTCTTCCTCCCCCCTCTCTCTCGTTTCTCCTGCGAGAACCCTAGAAAGCAACATCTCCCTTTACTTTAAACGAAAAAGATACATGAAACATAAGAACCGTAAGATAATCATGATTCACAGAAAAGATGAATACATGAGATAATATATGAAGTGCTGAGTTGATACAAAACGATGACAATCGCGAATTACGTCAGATTTTGCTTAGATTTTTTATTGCTTGAAGTATTTTGGGTGTGAGAATTAGGAATATTGAAGTAAGGACACTTTGATTGATTTTCCGAAACCTCATAGACAAATGAAGAAAAGTAGCTAACACGCCGAATGTTATTGAAGTTTAAATCATTTGAAGTAAAAAAGCCTGCATGAGGATATAGCTGATTGTGCTACAACACGTCAGAATGTTTGTGGCGGGTACATTCATTTTATTACATTAATGATACTGCAAATTATTTATTTTTAATATTTTAGTTATCGTGTTCAAATCTTTCCTCGTCAAATTGCTTAAAACACAACTTCTTGTTTATTTTCTAGTATCTCATAGAGTCGATTTTATGAATAGAAAAATATCTTTTGTATGACCGACTGCGCGCTTAGATATTGAATCTTTCAAAATGACATTCAACACCGTTCTATGCCGCAATAAAACATGCTCGAAACTTTCTTCAACTTTAAAAACTTTCATCATAGTATTCATCAAGCAATGCGACCGAAAATGTTACTTTTATTTCCTGTTATGATTATATTGCATACATTTGTTTTTTTAAACACGGTCATATTCCAGGTTTCCTCAGTATTTACATTTTCTAATAGTTCAATCAGGTTGCTGAGAAGGGCATAACCTATTTTCATAAGGAAATTTTCGGATACATTTAGGGCCTTGCTCAAAGGAAACGTCATTTGAGTGTTTCAGAAAGAGCCGTTTTGAATTTATTTACACTGTGTAAATGAACTTAAAATGAATGTATTTACACTCAACATCTTTTGATACCTTTAGACACATCATATAATTCAAAGCATTTGTATCCACAATTTTAATGAAAATGGCACTTGTGTCATACCCACTTATCAGCGGAAGTTTTCCTGTTCTAATTCATTTTTCATTCAATTCTCTGCCTGATTCTAAGCTTCTTTCATTTTCGTCTTATATTACTCCTTGCCTTTACCTGGACGCCCGTACTCTGCGGGGTCGCCGGGTATACTTGGGTTTTCGTAACGCGGAATATAGCACGACTTTTCGCGTCTTTCTCGGTCGTGCCGCTAGATGTCGCTTGATCTGCAGCACTGCTTGATACGATCGCGTCCTGCGACATCTGGCGGTACGACCGAGAAAGAACCAAAAAGCTGTGCCATATTCCATCGTTAGGACAAGTCCCTCACGCGCTACGTTAAAAAAGCTCAAGAATAGAAAGCCTCCGCAACGGGTGGGCGGGGCCAGGAGTGGCGGGGAGGGCCGGGTCGAGGCGGGTGGCGCGTCACTTCATTAGAGGAGCGGCGGCGCGCGGCTAATTACCGGTAACCGCCTGTAATAGCGCGGAACACGCGCGTGCACTTGGCCGGCGCCGCGAGGTGCCGCCCGCGCAGGTGCGAGCGTGACCTTCCTGGCGGCCACCGCTTCGGACACCAACACACAGTGGTCAAAATGGCCTCAACCCGCTCATGACGTTCCTTCGTAACGGGTCCATTTCTTTAAATTTCTTCAGAATTACCTCAAAATATGTTTTTGGTAATTATGGATATTATGGACATGAATACAATATTGAGTACAAAGAAAGCAAGTATGAGAATAAAAATTCTATGAAATTGATGTTCAATTTGCGAGAGAAATAACGGTATTAGGTCTGGCAATGAAAGACTAAAGTAAGTCTTAAAAATAGTGAGGTTTATTTTATTTACTTAGTTTATAATTTTGACAAAAAATGAGTAAGAAATTATGCGTTGTACTGACTCAAGTTTCTTTTTCTGTTAATTGCGGAGGTCTGAGCCTCGGTATCAATTTTGACGTCCGCTCTGTAGCGGCCACTGGTCCTTAAACGTATTAGACGCACTCTGGATATTCTCTTACAAAGTGAATGGTTAAAGGACGTCATTAGTTTCACGGGATCGCATTCTTGTTGTCCATATTCTCTCGGTAATGAGTCAATTCATTCATGAGATGAAATAATAAGAGTATTACTAAACACTAGTTTTATTCGGTCGGCTATAAGGATTAAGAGCCATATTTTTTATCCATTTACATTATTTAAATGCTACGAAACTGAAATACAATTTGCAATGAGTTATTAAAACAAGTATTCCAATAATCCAAGGGCTTATATTATCTTCTTCGACATTAGTGTCTCACCTTTTGGAGGACGAATAGTCATATTCAAACGAAAATGAAAATATTTGTACATTTTTCCAAAGTGGATAAATCGTTGAACATCATTCGTACCATAACGTGTTATTGCAACATTCGAATAAATAAATATGAAATTCGGTCAAAAGGCATCATATGACATTTCTTTAATCTCGAAATTTAATAAGATTTCCGATTACTTTTTTCGTTACTTCTTTCACAAACAACTATTTTTTTTAAATTACTACATTTTTCACTACTGTTTGTACATGTAAGCAACTATAACTACACACATCATAAACAACATCAAAACAACTGTACTGTAGGTATTTACATAATTGTACTTTCAACATTCTTTTCATTCTATCAAAACTGGGAGTACTATTGTATTATTATTATTATTATTATTATTATTATTATTATTATTATTATTATTATTATTATTATTATTATTATCTTGTACTACTATTGTATTACATTTAGAATATTGTTTTAAGATTATTGCGTTCGCAACTTGCCACCGGTCAACAGTCCACTTGGAAGGAATAAAAATTATTATTAGTATTATTATTACTAGTATTGTTACTATTATTATTATTATTATTAGAATAATCTTGTATTACTATTTTGTTACTTTAGAATATTGTTTTAAGATTATTGCGATTGTAACTTGTCACCGGACAACAGACCACTTGCAATGAAATAAAATTATTATTATTATTATTATTATTATTATTATTATTAAAAAACGTTTCGTTCTTGCGCGCGTTTGTGCCCCGATTCAGCGCAGAGTGCACCGGCCGTGTCCGCTGCCGCCGCCGCCGCCGCTGCGCGCACGCCCTCGCGTGACGGCCGCGCCGTGCGGCCTCCGGAGCGTGCTCTCGCGCCGCACGCGCCGCCTCATTCAATTATGAACGCCGCTGCTTCGTACTAGCGTTTCTTAAACGACGGCTACGCGCCGCTTGCGGGGCCGGAAGCGCCGGGAAGCTGCACATTCACGGAAAGAAGCTTCGCGTATGGTTTAGGATGGGCTAGCACTGGTTTCTCTAAAGCACTCTCGTTTGCATACCACAGCTATTGTTTTCTTTCGGAGGGAGCCAGACAAAACCACTTTTCAGAAAAGAACATGCAAGGAAAAACTGGCCGAAATATTCTAACCAAACACTTTTTTAAAGCTTCGATTCAAATATGTAACTCATTTTCCTGTCGATGAGATTAAATCACTATGATTACGTGTATTTGCATACACCTTTTTTGCACAGTATTTGCATTTAAGATATATTAGCCGACTCACTGGGCAAGCATGGAAGCAAGCATGGAAGCAAGCTGGCCCAATGAGTCAGATTCAGGGCATCGTGGTTCGCAAAATGACTTGGACGTACCCAAGTTCATTTTATCTGACAGCTGCTATAGCTCAGGGCAACAACAGCTGCCATTACAGTGTCTCTGAGGGGATGGCCTTAGGACTCTACTCCCGACTGGGGTGGATTTTCGACACTAGCAACGTAGCGAGGTCGTATTCAGACGCCATCAAGAGGAGAATGTTCGCGAACGGTGACTGCTCTGAATCGGTACTAGTTTCCTTTACTCCTTGGATCAGTAAGAGGCACATGCCGGAGTAGTACAAACAGATCACGGATTTCCTTTCTCATCCTTATCTCCTTACACACAAACTTACCTTGCATGCACTACATGTATGTGTAGAGACCAGTCACAAGCTTAGAGCTTCTTCCGGCTGAGGCGGGGCCCTGCTGGCGGAGGTGCCTGGGCGGGGAAATCCCTACAAGCTGACCTCTACGTCAGCGTCGGATCTCATATTCTTGCTGCGCAAGATCACCGCCACATTCCAGAATATAAAATGTATTACACTAACGGGACTAATTTCCATAGTAATTGAGATGGCCCGAGCAAAACTCTATAATTCTAAAAAACTAAATGTGTCTGTAACAAAACTTGTACTTCAGCTTCTAGGTTAATGATCTCAGTTTCAATAAGATTTATCGTCTAGATTACCTTGATCCTTTAAGCAAAGGCTGAGATGGTTCCTTACTTTCGTTCTGTACATAAATGTTGCTTCAGTACTGAGTACATTTTGTGGAGCTTTGCGTTTCCTAGTTGCTTGAGTAGCAGAGTGCGGGTTGTTTGTATATTGTCAGTAGTACTATAAAATCAAAATATAGAGATTTCCTGATTGAAGTACGTGTTCTATTACTCGGAAATGAAACAGTCTAGATCTGAAAGGTTGCCAATTACATTCGTTGGTACTGATAACTCAACAATATATTTATAGTGAAAGAGAGAAGTAGGGATTCTGAAGTTTCAGAGAACACGCAGAATATACTTCTCCATAAGTAACATTACGTTTTTACTGTTTTTTAGTAAATGAATGACATTACATTATTTAAAAAATCAATTATTGGATGTGACCTCGACGCAAACGCATGTCCTCCCGGTTGCTCTGGACCGTTGCTCTAGAGCCACTGTTCTGGGCGAGACTCAGCTGCATTAACACAAAGCTTTGAAAGCAAAATGTTGAAGAACCTTGCAAACTCTTGGAGAATCTTGCGAACTCTTAGTTTTCTCTTTCAAAAAAGTTTTCTCTTGAATGTTCGGTGGGGTTGTTATTGACAACTGCAGGAGGACAAAAACAGCAGAAGCAAAAACCTTGAAAACAGCAGAACTTTAGAAGTGGTGGAGATATGATTGGAAACGAACGTAAGTTGCGAGTGCGTGATGTTTTCCTTCAACATGAACAAAGAAATGACAAAGTGAGATAAGAACTGAAGGTCATTTACACATACGCTCCAATACGTCTTAGTTGTGTGTTTTAAAGCGGATACGGTCGTGTTTTACGTGTGCGTGATGCGAATACATTAGATAAAAACTCATACGTAAATAATTATGTTGATATTAATTTGTGAAATTTGTTTTGAGGGAAGTTTGGATAGAATTCTCACGAAAACAATTGATTAAATGGAAGATATTAAACATTTTGAATTGATCAGCATAAAATATAAAACTTCAGCATTTCGCATATCGTGACGGCAATATCTGAATGAAAAAATACTTTCGAACTTTCTCTTACACGCACAAGGCATTAATTATTGCTTTTCGTGATTAAAGCTACTAAGTACTACCTTTTTTGTGAAAACGTTACCTGACCTTTCCGATTCACGTTTCAAAAGTATTCAAGTATAAATGAATCATAAGAATTTTGTTCAAGCAGTGACTGAAAACTGGGACATTTTTTACTCATCTCATGGATTAAACAGATTCTTTGAAACCTAATTGTTAAAATTTTGTTACAAGTATATTCATTCTTTGTAAATAAATAGCACATACCAAAAAAGCCCTCATTTTAGCATAATTTTCTAAATATTTGCAGTTGTGTTCTACACAGATTTTAATCTAACGATTTGTTTAATAGAAAAGCTTATCACAGAGACACGTAAGGCGGTTTGATAATATCACGTAGTATGCTTACCATTTTGGAAACATGAACGAAACTTTTTTTCTTTAACTCAATGATCAGTCAAACAAATGAACGTCTGAGGCATATCAGATAGAAAAAAATATTTCGTACAACGTTTAATTCCAATTTCCCCATTCCATAATCCACGCAATTTTGCTGTTAACGATAAAACATTCTTCAACGGAGCGGCGATATTTAAGCTAGTATTAAATGTTCCTGTATGCTTTTTCGACAAGGCAACGCCAATTTCCTTATTCAAAAATTTAAACCTGTTAATTGAGATCTTATTATTGAATTTCGTTATCACAGTAATGTTATGAACGTTATTATTATATGGTGGGTAATTCTGTATTACCGAATTCATAAAAATTAATTTAATAATTTCTTTCTATTCCAATAATTTCTGTCCATTTAATAATTCATTAAAAGGACTTAATATTAAGAAATGAATAGTTTAATATTATGAACATCACGAAAACAACTGGAATTGTAACATTTACAATATGAGTTACTTAATAGTTATTTAAGAAATAAGTATCGTGAAACATAACAACACGAGAATGGAGTCTGATAACCAATTGAGTGTTTTGATAAGACATTTTTATATATATATAACGTTCAAAGTTTTATTCACTTTGTAAAATTTACAATTTACTGTTATATTTTTTGGTTAAATTTGACTAATCATTCTGCCAAAGGTTACATACTTACATTGACAGTAGTGAATAGAAGGTCAAGAAGGTTATTACGAAAGTGATCCCATCTTTGAAAATTGTACTTCAGATACCCAAAGTGAATAAATAATAATCTATATTGCGATTATACAGATAATTTTTACGGGAAGACAGAAGGTCAAATTATTTCTCATTAGGTTCCAAATAACTCTCTCGATAACATTCAATCTCCTTAGATGTTTCCATTATTTCACTTACATTCTTCTTTGTTGTCTCGCTTTGGAGTTGTCTCTACTAACTAGTAACATATTCTTGAATATTAGGTATTCTGAGCTGTAACCGAATTACTTTATTTTGAATCAATTTCAACATGCTACCCTGAGCGTTAAACTTTACCTTGTGCGAAACTTTCTTCCATGAAAATTTTGATATATGTGTCGTTGTGCTACAATACATGGTTGCAATCGTCACCCGATTTTAGAGAGGAAAAGCTGAAAACGTTTCTTAGATGGTATTTTTTTAAGTTTGTAAATTATTAAGTGATGAATGTATAAAGGAAGGAGCTGTGCGCTTTTATTTACATCTCTTCTCTGCAACTCTAAAGCATCCCCTTTTCGTAGGACGCTGCATTCGATTGTACACGCAAGAGTTTATAGGTAGAAAAATTGCGCACATTTCTGGAGCGTATAGTTATAAAGAAATGAACGACAGAGCCATGTACAGTGAAGGACTGGGAACGTTTTGTTAAGAAATTAGATGGTTTCGTTATTATGTATACTTCAATGCCTTGCAGGTAGAAAAGTAAGACAGGCGAAAACGGGTTCCATTAGTTGTTGATAATTTCTTCAGACTACATGATTAGATAATTTCTTCAACTAGATAATTTCTTCAGATACTTCTCTGTTCCATACGTTACATTCAACCTTTCAGGATCAACTTGTACGTTTAGGTAAGTTTCGCATTGTGTCGTTGAAGCAGTAAAGATCGAAAGTTTCAGGAAGAAATAAGGTGAGAAAAATGCTACATGCATCCCAACCGATTTCAAGAGTGCTATTTTCTCATTTGCGCTGGGGAAACCGAGGGAGAAATGAGGAAAACTCTCTGCCGCAGCACCGACCTCTAGAATAGTCTCTCTGTAATACATCAATTCACAATGTCAGTCATTCGCTGTTTGACTTCCCGAACTATCTCAAGAACTCACTATAGAGAAATCATTTAATACCAATCACCAATAATTTATACTGTACATAATTACAGGGTCCTAAAACTGAAATTTATTTTCCCTGTAATATACAGTGCTTTATAAAATAATCACATGGCAAACATTGGCAGTATTGTGCTTAGGTTTTTCTCATTGCCGGTATGCTATTTATGTTTTAATTGTAAACATTACAAACGAAAATTATTATCATTAACCATATTTATGAATGTCTGTTTTTTTTTTCAAGTTTATTACAAGGCCATTTAGAATATGGTTTTACCATAAACTTTTCATCTTTTGTCATTAATGACAAATACAATGTTGTATTTCATTTTAACAAAATGACAGTTGATAAATCATAAATAAATGAAAATTGAATCTTGGCTTAATATCAAGATTGATGTTATCTTTCGAAATACCAACGACCGCAAGCTAATGATTTCATATTGATGAAGTTTACATGTATTAGATCATGTACGGTACTTACAATCGTTTCGAGAAAACCATGTCTCCTTGGCAAGTACACTGCGTTCAAACTCCAACCAAAACCATTCTCCAAAATCATTCTCCACCACTGAGTGAAAAGGTCGGATCGGCGAAAGAGCTGTTCAACAAAACGAGACGAAGCTAATCAAATCAGCAACGGAAGCTAACATTTTGCCACACAAATTCATTATTGTTGATGTATTTGTTAAGACAAAGTAGGGCAAACATTTTCGGGATACAGAAATATGCAAAGTATTCAGAAAGTATACAGAATATATAGTATACAGAAATATTCAATATACACAGAAAATATAATTCAAATATTCAAAGAATACAGAAATATTCAAAGAAGCAATATATTTTGAAATGAATTTTTGTCAGCAAGCTCAGGAATGTTAATTGCGCATAGGGATTTAGTTATAAAAAGGGAATGCTTACATTCATGTCCAAAGAGTTAGGGCTAATACGATACACACAGGAGAAAATAGAAGCCAGGTTGCATAGTTGAACTTCAAATTCGATTCAACAGCTCTTCGTCGAGGAGGAAAGATATCATCGTAAAATCCTAGCCCTAGAGTTCAAGGAGACACTTTGTCGCCTGCATTTTCTGAATAAACACTCGAGAAGACACGAGGCGTTTCCCAGAAGCCCCGTGCAAAAAGCGGCCGCTCGCGCCGGGTCGCGTGGCCGGGCGTTGGGTTTTCAAACGCGGGCAGCGGTGGCCGCTGGCAGCGGGTGGGCGGGGCGGGCGCGGAAACAGCGTCGCATCGCCGCGTCGCGCGCAGACGGCCCCCGCGGCGCAGCCTGCGTCATTGCGCGCCGCCCCGCGGCTCCGCGCCCCGCGCCACGCCGCCCACCGCCCACCCCGCGCCGTTGTGGCCCGCTCCGCTGCGTCCTGCCCCGACCTGCACCGGTGTGAACCGTTACGATTGTGCTGGTGTTACCTACCCTGGCCCGTCCTTCCCTGTGTGAGCCGTTACGGTTATGCTGGTGTTACCTACCCTGGCCCGTCCTTCCCTGTGTGAACCGTTACGCTCATGATGGTGTTACCTTCCCTGGTCCGTCCTCCCCTGTGTGAACCGTTACGCTCATGATGGTGTTTCCGACCCTGGCCCGCCCTTCCTCGGTATGAACCGTTACGTCCATGCTGGTGTTTTCTGCCCTGGCCTGCCCTTCCCCGCTCTCCACCGGTCAATCCTTCCCATTGTTTCCTGCCCCGTCTTCCCTCCTCCGTGCCGTTCTACTCTTCATGCTCTTTTCCGCCCCGACCTTCTCGCTCTTTACCGTCCTCTGCATCTCATACCTCCCCACTCCGCTGAGAATGCTCCTCCCGGTCTTCCTCGTCCTCCCATTCCTTTGCGCCGTCCTGCTCCTCCCGCTCTTTCCCACCCCGCTTATCCCCGCTCCGCTCCATCGTGTTCCTCCCGCTCTTTCCTACCACGCCCTTCACTTTCTCCGCTCCCATTCCTTCCCTCCCCGCCCTTCCCACTCACCCCATTCGGCTCCTCTCACTCTTTCCCGCCCCGCTCATCCTTGCTCCGCTCCAAGATGATCCTCCCGCTGTTTCCGTCCTGCCGTTCCCTGCTCTGCTTCAACCTACCCCTCCCACTCTCTCCTACACAGGTACTGCCCTCTCCGTTCCGCCATCTCTCTCCTGTCGTTTCCCGTCCCGCTCAAGGTTGCCTCGTCCTCCCGAGCATCGCCCACGCAATTGCACCTACAAGCCACCACAGACTGGCGGGGCGGAGAGCAACTCATTCCGCTTCGATACATTTTCCCCGCCCCGCTCCTCTACTCCGCCCCCCCCCATTCTGCTCCGCCTCGTCCATGGCAATTGCCCCTACGGGTGTAGCGCCACCACCGGCACACAGTGGAGAGATTCCTCCCTGACATTCCATTCTCTCTGCCCTGCTCCCGCAGCCCTGCCCCGCCCTTCACCACTCGTCAGTCCTGCTCTGTCTCGCTACGCCGCAACTGCATTTACGGGCGTGGCGCCACCGCAGGCTTCGGAGCGGAGCGACTCCCACTCCCACATTACGTGCATCCCGCCCAATGACGCCGTTCACCGCTTCGCCCGGCCCTGCTCCCGCAGCCCCGCCCCGCCCTTCGCCGCTCTTCCGTTCTGCGCTGTCCCGCTACGCCGCAATTGCACCTAAGGGTGTAGCACCACCGGCTCGGCACCGGCTTGTAGTTCCGCAGGCGCACAGTGGACAGGATCCCACTTCGACGTTCCATCCATCCTGCTCTAACCGGCCGTTCGCCGCTCCGCTCCGCCTTTCTCCCCCAGCCCTTCCCCGCCCGTCATCCGTCCGTCCTGCTCTGTCCCGCTACGTCGCAAAAGGCCGCCATGGGCTTAGCACCACCGCAGGCACCCAGCGGACAGGATTCCACCCCCACATTCCATCCACCCCGCCCTATACCGCCGACGCTCCGCTCCGCTCCGCTCCGTCCCGCTCTCCCAGCTCCGGGAGGAGTCCCCTTCGCCTCTCCCCGACCACTCGCCCCGCCATTCTTTACTCCGCCCAGGCCTCGCCCACTGCGACTCCTCCACTGTCCCGCTCCGCGGAATTGTGCCTGCCGGCGCCACGCCAGCGCAGGCGCGGGGAGCGGAGTGGACTCTTCATCTCTCCCTCAGAGACTCTTCAACGCGCAGGCAGCGCCTCCAGCGAGGAGGTTCCCCGCCGGCTTTACCGGCTGACGTGTCTCAGAGCATCAACTGTCACTGCAGTTCCTCTGACCGGCAGGTCCTAGGATTCGAGTCCCAACGATGGCAGAATTGTCTACACTGTTTACATAGCTAGGTTGAATTCATCCGCTGTCTGAAGGGAAATTGTAACGGCTGGCTGCTCTGATCAGTAGTTGTCCGTGGTTTCTGCGATCAGCAACAGGCAAATGCCGGAGAAGTACCCTAAAAACGGGCCACGGATCGCGCGTGATCTTTCCTTCCTCCTCTTTGTCCTATCTTCGCTCCTTACTCATACACTACATTGACATGCACTACACTACCACACATGTCGGGAGACCAGTTAGAATCTTAAGAGCTTGTTTCTGCTAGGACAGCGCGCTGCTGGTCGGAGATATCTGGATGGGAAACCTCAAGCTGACGTGTAGCTCAGCAACGGGTCTCACTATTCAGAGGGGACTAATGACCATAGCAATGTCACGCTCGGGAACTCGAAGTAATTAATCAAATTATATCCCGGGTAAACTTTTTTTGCAAGTTGGCAACACTGGCAAATGCATGTTGGGTCAATGAGGACATCCCCAATTGGAATAACCCACCGCGGACCGCGAATGCTTATTAAGCCATCGAATTCGAATACGCGTAATTTTCGTACGGGATCAACTAATGTTGTAACATTATATAACAATAAAACGAGTACAAATAATACGAGCAATGCTGAAGGACCACTAGTTATTGTGTGGTGAATTGAGAGGATATAAAACAAGTGTTCACAATCGTAGTTCCGCAACTGGAAACTCAAAGCGGCAATCGCTGGGTCTCCCCATTTGACAATATCGTTGTGATGCGATGTTCATGATGATGCAATGGATGCAAAATAAAAATAATAGGAACAAAAATCATTCAAAAGAATGAAAAACCAGACAATATTCGGATTATTTTTGCTTCATTATTGTGTTATTAGGACTAATACCGATAAGTTGTTGGGCTCATATATTTCAGTGATGTCAGTCGACAGTGGCACTTTTTTATGAAGGCTTGAATGTTTGATTTCGTGTTTCCGGATGGGTCAGTTGCTATTGTCATTAATTCTGAAAGTGTAATCTGCTTGTTTGGGTTCCGATCTAGCATTCGCCATGTATCAATGAGAGAAAATACGGAAAATTACCGATCAGAGCAGCCGGTTGCTAGAATTCTCCTCCAGACAACGGCTGAATTCGACCTTAGTATCGAAAATCCGCCACTGTCGGGACCCGAATGCCAGGACTTTCCGGTCAGCGTCGCTGCTATGGCAACAGCTGCTGCTCAGCCGGTGATTACGAGTAAGGACACCCAAACTGCAAGAGCTCTCGTTCCCTCCTCCACACGCCGAGCGGCGGGCCTGGGAGGCTCGGCAGCCTGGCGCATGCGCGGCACGTACCCCATCAGCCACCTTCCAGCTTTCCATTAAGGAAAGGGTGGGGCGGGAGCGGCGGGGAGCTGGGTCCTGAACTCCGGCCCCTCGGCCTCCCCGCCAGGCCCTGTACGCAAGCGGCTTTCAACACGGCGACTATGCAAAGCGTGGCCTCTGTGTCTCCATCGTCTGAAAAACTTAGACGATGTCGGATTAATAATGCACGCTTTTCTCACAAAAACTTTCGATAATTGATTTCATCATAACGTGCATAATCTACTTGAAGCTTTCAAAAGCACTTCTGTACTGTTTTCTTGGTATTAAGAATTGTTTTGCGTAACCTGTAATTTAAATCAAAACTGTAATTCAAAATAGAAATAACTTACATTTTTTACTTACACTATCTATGGAATTTTGTAACCCATGGAAATAGTTTCTAAAAATTGTTAATATTTGATTACTTCCACTTTAAAGTGCCATGAATCATTCCTTACAAATCAATAATTCATTGAGCAAATCGGTAAGCTGGCAATACACTGCAATGCTAGCAAATAGCAGCTGCAAATACGTATATCATCCTAGCGCAAACCTGCCCAAAAGAGTGACACAGGGCCATTGTCTTGGACAGCTGTGGGTATGTGCTTGTCACCGAGGCCGCGTCACGCCACAATAATTAAATTTGGTGGAATAAATAAGTTGTATTTGTTTGATTGTTAGTGTGATGGGGCTACGAAATATGAAAATAGACTAGGATTAGATACCTTATTATGTAAATGGATATATAAACCCAAAGAATTTGGCGGTGTTTTAGTCCTTTCAGAAGAATCTTTTCTGTAATTGATAATACACGATTCATGTAACTTAGTTTTCGTATCAGTTTATGTACTGCCGTCAGTAAGATTATCTTATGGCCAGTATAAAATTTCATTATATTTTATTTTATGTCAGGTCAAGGTGTAGCTAATAGTTAAGTAGAAATGGGTTACAATACAAGTATTTATGTGGATAATAATTTGAATAATGTATTTGAAAGTGGATTTGATTGTAAATTGTTGTAGATTGATTAGTTGATTGGGGCTCTAGATTACGCAGTACTGAACACTCATGTCTGGGGAGAGAAGTTTGCGGCGGCCTGACCGCTGGTGGTGATGTGTTGGGAAGAGGGGTAAGCGGAAGAAAAATGGTTCCGGCGATGCCCCCGGATATTTTCCGAGTCATAATGCCCTGAATCCAACTTGTTGGGCAGACCTGCACTAGCGTCTTAGAGGGTTTTCTTCGTTACTGCAAGAACCAGTGCGTTTCTTACCCTTCTCCTCAAGATTGATTATTCAGTGTCTCCGTGCGCGTTCACTACAACGGTCATTATTCACGGCAGTTTAGTGCACGTTATATTCTAGAAGATGGCAGTCTGCCACTTCCCTCTGGAATGGGAGATTCTGCATCCACCAACACGCTGTCTTGCGGGTTTCCCTCTCTTGGTCTCTCTCCACCGGGACAACCTCTAAGCTGATCTCTCAAAGTGTGTGCAGTGTATTGCAATGAAGTGTGTGTGTATGTGTATGTATGTGTGTGTATGTGTGTGTATGTGTGTGTATGTGTATGTGTATGTGTGTGTATGTGTGTGTATGTGTATGTGTGTATGTGTGTATGTGTGTGTATGTGTGTGTATGTGTGTGTATGTGTGTAAGGGGAGATGACGGGCAAGGATGAGGAAGGAAAGATGTCACGCGGTCTGTGGCTCGTTTGACAAATAATGCTTCGACATTCGTCTGATATTCAACGGAGAAACCACTGAAAACTACTTATCAGAACAGCCGTCCGCTGGAATTTTCCTTCAGGTAATCATTGAACATTTTCTTCAAGAGCAGAAGAATCATTGAACAAGCTTGACAAAGTGAATTTTTTCCACATTGGAGCATACAATTACAGGCTAAGCGAAATTTAGACTTTCCAAATGAACCAATGTAAGCGAAGTGAAGATGAGAATGGCATTGATTGGGTTACATACGCGCACGGGTCATTTGAGGTCACGCACAGAAGATGATGTAGAGGCTGGTGACGTGCGGATTGCAGACGCAGTACTTTCTCCTCTTTCCGGTTCTCTTTGGTGTTCCATATCTTCGAACCCCTTCCATTTACGTGTTAGTTACTAGTAAATTTGTAATTGTTGTGTAATTTGTAATTTGTTTTACTGATAATACAGCTGATTCCTGTTGCTGAGTAATTTCCATAAAAGTGTAATCAAACGTAAATTCTGGAAATATATCACCAATTTCATTGCCGTTTGAATAGTAGCTACCAGCATCTGATGTTACTGTCATTGATAATCTGAATAGTTCCTACCTCATGGTCACAATCACTATCATTGTCTCGCCGCCTTATTGTTATTATTATTATTATTATTATTATTATTATTATTATTATTATAATAATAACTCTTTTAGCCTATTGGGTGACTTAAAGACCTCTCATTCTCACTTTTTATTGTCACAGAAATTTCTACTATTATTTTCAACTGTTTCACCAATTTTACTATCTTTGCCGTCTTTATGTCCGTCACTATCACTTAACATTATGTTAACTTTACGTGCAATTTGTATAGTCAACTCCTAACTTGCTTCCGGTAAGTCTCGCCTTGGTTGTTCATCAAAATTGACATTGAGTGCCCATACATCGTCTGCTTTGACTTAACAATGATTTGGCACATTATGTCAAAAGAAACCGGAAGCTTTCTAGGAGCATTACCTTTCTTCAAGAAACACAATATGGCTAAGACATTTGTCGAATGAAATGTCGACTGAACAGAGAGGATAATTTTCATGAAATGTCTATTTGATCAGTTGCTTTCGATTTTTAGTCCCAATGAGAAAGTACTGCCTTGATGCAATATTATTTTGCGGTTTTGTTGTCGCAAAAATGCATATTTATCAAAATTTGAAAGATTTAGAAAAACAATGGAATCGTTGTTTTAAAAAAGCTTATAGTATATTTTGAGTTTATTTCAAGATACTAAATTAGATATTGCCAATTATTTTACTTGTCGAATATTGAAGACAAATCTCTTTCCGTGTGATATCTAAAACTCCTTTTCTCGGATAACGTAATATAATAGAAATGTGTCGATTTCTATTGTTTTGGTTTCTTCTCTTTGATCTTTTCGATGCAATGCTCACAATTGGGATTACATAAAACTCTTTCAGGAAAACCAGTTTTTTATTTCACGAATAAAAGATCTTTGTTCTGAGTGTCGACACTCACTCTTTTTTACTCCTAAATCGATTCAAATCTGAAGACAAACGTATATTTATGAGTCTGTGTAAAGTTAATATGATTGCAATTACGCAATACATGGCACTTTAAATGTGAGGTAATATTTCAATTTTATTATAGATAATAAAATATCTGTGAGAATAATTAGGGAATATCGAGTCAGTGCCAAAAGCGCAGAACATTTGTGTATTCGCGAAGGCTATAAATAAAATGATCACTTATTCAGCCATATTTTTCAAAAGAATCCTTTCTATTCGCAATTGTGTGTGCACTATGTATTCTTCTCTGTTCATTCAGTCCATACTGCCCACATCTTTATAATCAACCAATTTAGATTGAACATTTGATTGTACAGAACAGTTTTTCACAAAATACAGCCAATATTACGAGTGTTTCTTTTATTTTTAACCCTCGCATCGATACTGATTTAAAATTTTATTTATACTCATTTCTGTTGTCAATGTGTCCCAATAGCAGCGTAAAATAGCTATTGTTTCTCTTTTTTAGGCACAAATTAAAGGCGGCCATGACACCCGCCAGCATGCTGCTCCTCATGGTAAGTGTTCTTTCTCCAATTAAGATAATAAGGTGCAAGCAAGCCTTCTCACATACATTTCTCGAATTGAGAAAATACCAAATTTTCACAAAAACAATCCAATGGAAATAAATTAATGACAGATTTGGTGTTATATATATATATATATATATATATATATATATATAACACCAAATAATATAATATGTTAATATATATATAATATGTATATAAACATATTATATATATAATTTGAATATCGTGCACATTTCTTGGCAATAAAATGTTTATCCTACGATTTGTTAGTAGCGAGACTCCGTTTTGCAGGCCGCGTAATTTTTTTATGTTGTTTGTGAATGACAAACGTGGACGTAGACAGTTAATTTCTTTTTACACTCAGAATTAAGGGGTACAATTTACATACTATGCATTTCATACATGTATAAATACATGTTAGAACTTGGATAACAACAATGGAGTTATTAAATGAATGTTCCCACTATAAATGTCGCATTTATTCTGACCTACATGAAGGAAAAATAATCGTTTATATTTTAACGATCTATAAAGAACAACAACTTTAATTTATTAGTTACCAATCTTATCAATTTTTAAAGTTATATTACACCGGTCTGTTTTGACCAGTTTGTACAGAATTCGTGAATTTTTATGAACTTTTACCATATGAGATTGCAATTTTATACTTGCAATACATTTAGCAAAGAATGAGGAAGTACAAAAAGATTGTTTGCAAATAAGATATGTAACGAATACTTGTGAAAATCAACAAACATCTCTCATACAAACGTCAATGACTCAACGTGTTTAGTATCCCATTAAATATTAAACCGGAGTTCTATCTGGAAAGAGTAGTTTCTTTGTCAGCCGCAAGTAGGTGAGGCGAGCTACGTCAGCGAATACAAAAAGTGGAGAGAAACTTCTTTTTGCCTCTGAATATTCTTTAGATCTTCGCGAGTTACACACAGTACTTGACTGTCAAGACGAGGCACAGCGCTTCAAGAACATGAATGTCTGATGAAAATATAGTTACTTTCAAAAGGACTTTCTCTCGGAGTCGAGTTCGTAAATAAAACAACTTCATCGTGTGTCAAGGATTTACCAAGGTGTCAAGTGAACAATGCAGATGTATGGATGTATTCAAATAGTCATTATGAAAAATAATGCAGAACATTAAATTCTGAGCGGAAGAAAAATGCCGTCCGAAATGAGGGCTGAGGGCAATGCGGTGGTTCATTTTAATAGTATAGGAAACTACATTACGCAAACCACAATACTGAGTGTATATCATCTACCAGGTATATATTGGGCATATTTCCTATTGATCCATAGAATTATTCCAGAAAGTATGTAAGGTGAGGACGACCCGTGCTGTAGTAATCACAGCACACTCCTTCTACCTCTGTTTTTAAATTCCGGCCAATCAACGGAATTTGTAGTGGGCATAGCGGTTTCTTGGTGTTTTTTTCAGTTTTTCGGTTTCTTCTGACTCTCATTTCTCCGTAGCTCCTTTATCATTCAAATCATAACATCGCCACCCGTCGAAAACAGTTTCAGATAATGTCGAAAACGCCAGTTTTAACCAATTTGTTTCTATCTTCTTAAAATCATTATTTAAAAACAATATTCGTTTCATTCATTTCTGAGCCAATATAGTGAATTCTATAAATCCTAAAAAGTCTAAAAGGAATTTAAATCAAATAAAAATGCGGAATAGGAATTTCTTAAAAATTAATGCAAAATTGACTTAAGAAAACTCATTTCGGTTGATCAGAATTTTACGATGGTCTGGACTCAGCAACTAACGTTGCCGACTTTAATTCTATTAATTAGTTTAATTCTAATTTCCTGCTAAAAATTAGAAGATGCTTATCTTCTTCGAAACGAAGCAATGAACGTCATTTAAGCTGATTCAGGAAGGAAGTACCAGGTTCTGTAAGTGGTGTGTTCTCTTGAAATCTCTCGAAATGCCATCGTAATCCTAGTTATGCAAAGATGGATGACATAAATGGAATTCTTGTAGGGGAAACGTATCTGTAGAGTTATCTTACAGACCTAGAGCAGATGCATCTATGAAGTATGCCCCTTCATGTTACGTTGATCAAACCTTTTCTCGTTTCAAGTGTGCGTTGGGGGTCCTTCCCACTACATATTCTAAGATTTTATATGCTTGTTTATTGCAGTAGCACATATTAAAGTTAATTTTGGATTTGGATGCTAATTTTCAAAGAAATATTTTAGAAGTTGAAAAATTGATATTAAATGGAATGTAAACTTTTAAGTAGAACGTTGCTCAAGTTCAGAAGTAAAAACATTGAATAAAATGAGTTACTAAATGGAATGTTATTTAGTGCAATTATTGTTCTGCCTACGACTAACATGATTTGAAAAGAATACAAAAAACTTAAAGGGGATAAACTTTTCAAAAAGCTTAAAGTGACGTTTATAAAATCCTAAATATCCGGATCCTAAACACAACAAAAACAGAGCCATGGCATATCGGACAATTTCATGACCAAGGAAGACCGGTGGTTCGCTTGCGAGCGTGTTCTTGCTCTCATACAAAATAACAGATGAGTGGGAGGGACGACTCTATTGTGAGTCTAGCGAAGGCCTAAGGGAAGTGAAATGTGGACCTGTTCTCTGCAGTCATTCTCATCACCTTCTCACATCAGCAATATAAATGTCAACTCTCACTTGCAGTTTCAAAATAAAATTATTAATAAATCTATTTTTTTCTTTCAAGTTCACAGTGAAACTTCTCTTTTTACAATATTACAATTATTTCAAATGTCGGTGTAGTTTTTCTAGCAGTTCTTCTTTGTAGCCTGTCTTTTGGTTCCTTCTGATACATTTACATGCAACTTACTGTTTTTCTATTTCTCTATAAGATGATCTTTGCTTTGACACAGTTCTTATACATTTAAGCAGATATTGCTTTTCTGCAGTCATAGTTGTTTCGAGTTCGTAGAGAGACCGTGATGCTCTTATTTCAGAGTTTTGTTAGGTCAAAAGGTTTCCAAGGAGTGGGTGTTAGTCTCCGATTGCTCTGACCTTTCACCTTTATCCTGACTTCGGTCACGTAATGGAAACCACTGATCCCTAAAGAACCCACCATAGACCGAGTAGTTTGAAGATATATCATACAGCGTACACCATTATGCTAACCAACCTCGGTGCCTAAATCTGGACAGATGTTCGTCATAGGGAGGTAGAACGGATTTAAAGTAGTCTATCAATTTTATAATTTACTGTTCTGTACACGGGACTGTTGCAACTCGACAGATGCACTTTTTCTGAGAATGCAAATTTAATACGCTATTTTAATTAATTAGTATATAAACTGAGAATTTTGAGAGTTCGAGAATACACAAATAAGATGTATATTCCTCTTAAAGGTAAAATTGTTACAAATATTCACTTGCTAATATTAATTGGTTGTCAGTACTAATCAATTAAAAGCTCGTTAAAAGTGTACTAAGTAAGGAATATCAACGCAGAGTATGATTTATTACCATTTTTCGAATTGTTACAATGATTCCCAAATCTATTTTAATTTACCACTCCTTAATAAAATATTAATTAGTTGTCGATTTTTATCTTGTAGTTAAGTATGTAGAGCATATAGTACCGCAAAATAACTTATTTATTAAGTTAGAAACAATATTATGTTACAGCTATGTTTCGATATTTCGGAAAGTATCTTAAAGTGGTCCAAAATTCGCTTATTTTGAAGGTTTTGTTTTTAGTGTTGAGGTGGGGGATCTTATTTTTCCTTGAGCCTCATTTTTGAAATATTAATGTAGAAGTGTTTGGGATAGAAAAAATTGTTTTAATATCTAAAATTAGCCCAAAATTACACCACAAAAATATACTTTCTTTTGAGAACGTGGGTAGGGAATAGTAGTCGCTGGTCGGGGCTACGGTGGTCAGAACAAGGGAGACTAAATTACATTGGTCTTATTTATAGGAAAATAATTCCGTTCCCAACAAATTGGTCGGGTAGAGGGTGGTATTACTAAAGGGGTTGTCGTTAAGAGAGGTAGGTATGTACTGTATATACTGTATTACGTGAAACTTGACTTGTGAAAATAGCTACTATTTAAGATATATTATTGGTGAAGTATTCTCAACACAGTTCTACGTTTTAAGAGAAATGAACCTCTGAACTTTGTAAAAGAAAGAGAAATGGCTTTTGGAACAAAGCATAGAGGGACGCGTCCCCGCAACGGAATTGTCCGCCCTACGACGGGCTCTCTCTCCCTTCATCGGAACGACCGGCCCTCTCCCTTCTTCGTTCGCGGGGAGAATGCAAGAAAGCCCTGCCGAGGACGGGACGGGATGGGGGTTTGCTTTACACCAGCCTCTTCCTCCGACTTAACCACAGGCGTATAGCAGCTAAGCACAGTTTTAGATGAAGATTCGAACCGACACAAGTAATGTGTACACCCTGGCCGGGAGTACACAATGCCTTAGTGATCACGGCTAAATCGACATCTGGCATTCAAGAATGAACAAAACTTGCTTATATGTTTCATTTAGGATGTTTCTGTCTATTGAAGAAATAAAATTTGTAAATTAGGGCAAAAGGTGCAAATACGAGTTGACTAGCAATGTCGTTACATACTCGTGTATGTAACAAGGGACACTAGAGCAGATCCTGTGGCCGAGATCGCTAAGGCAAAGAAAAGGGACACTAGAGGGTTAAGATATTGATAAAGTAGTCTCAGCACACTTCTGCGTTTTAAGAGAAATGAGCCTCTGAACTTTGTAAAAGAAAGAGAAATGGCTTTTGGAACAAGGCAAGGGATGCGTCCCCTCGGCGGAATTGTCCGCCCTACGAAGGGGCCCCTCTCCCTTCATCGGAACGGCCGCCCTCTCCCTCTCCATTCGCGGGGAGAATGCGAGAAAGCCCGGCCGAGGACGGGACGGGACGGCGGCTCTTGACGTCAAGCCAGAATGATGCGCGCCGCCGCCGCTCGGCGGAAGTGGCTAGCGACCGACTTCCGCCGACGAGCCCTCCGTAAACGAGATCCTCGCGCCGCCCGTCACGCTCCCGCCGGAGATTCGCCCCTCCCCTCCCAACCACTCCCCTCCCCGCCCTTCCCCCTCGCCACGCCCCCTCGCGCCGCGCGGGGCCAAATGCCGCCTATGGGGTTGATGTATCTCCAACCCAAGCGCCCGAAGAGCCAATTTAGTTTTCTCTCTCAGCAGTTTCTTCAGTTCAATGACCGGTCACTCTTGTAGCTGAACGACACTAGCAAATAGGAACTTTTCTCAATTTCACGGAGTGTGAACGACCAGACAAGCGCGCTACCGTACACAAAGTTATACAAGCGAATACAAAATTTTTGAACCGTCACTTCACTTCGAATATTCTCAATTAATATTTTCTATGAAAAACTATGAATATTTTCAAAGTATAGTAACATTTCCCTTTGTAAGCGGACGTAAATACGTGGATATTTTTCACATTTAAAGGGAACATCCAGGAACGGCAATTAGATGAACGACGGATTGCAAACTCGTAAAGAACTTGGGGGCACAAGTTTTACAATCAGAAGAAAGAGATACTGTAGGCGGAAGTAAAGAAATAGGTACAAATATGTGCAAATAGGTATTTTTAAGTATGCGCCAGAAAAATAACATATAAATGAGTGGGGGGGTGTTTTGAATTTTGTAATTTTTTGTTTTATATCATAACTTTATACATGATTTTAGAATTGACTTTAATAAACAATAACTGTCACATATTGATATTTAATAAAATGCCTTTGGAGGAGACAGCATGTCCTCAATTGTTCGATGAAATGGCCTCTTAGGCAGAGTTTTCTCCCAATTTGTACCTATAAATGTTACCACTAAATTTAAACTACCACTAAATGTTAAAAAGGTTTTATAACCGAGAAATAAATATTAAAAATCCATTGAATCTGCTATAAAAGGATGATTTAAACTCCGAGAAATTGAAAACTTACGCCGAGAATCTCAGAATTTGTTATCAGAATTGAAAACTTTTCAAAAGATATCTTGTTACGAGAAGTAACACAAAAACCGGTAGGTAGCAAGAGTTTCACATTCAGATATGTTATTGACGTTTGTGACATACATGGAAAAGTTAATTCCAATATCGGGCACTAAATTGTCAATGAGTTAATATTATTTTCGCAGAAATGGTCAGTACGTTTTGTGGAAAAAAGCCAGAATTCTTCCAATTATACTCAAAACACTCGTCAAAATACACCCGTCAAATGAAAACTGCTGGGAAGAAATGGATGGTACGGGTAAAAGAGTATTGGATCATATTCCATGGAATTTTGTAAAAGTTCGATTACTACTCGAGAATGCTAATATAATAGCACGAATTGGGCATCTGCATTTCTCGAATATCGCATTGTAATAAATTCCATTTTATTAGATGCAGCATGCGCCCAGCTGCTGCAAGCATTCTCCAATTTATTTAGAATGACTTGTATGGCATGTATCATCGCAGATGTGCAGTGAGCGACCAGAAAAGTGTGCGAATATTTATTTTATTTTATTAAGAAAAGTATATGCGAACATGAAGCTTACTATTATTTAACTTTATTTAACATACAATGAAATAAAATTATTGTTGCTTCTAATAAATGTATTTTATTTTGAAAGTAATCTTTTACCTTTTACTTCAGCTAGTATGATCTGATACCAATAAATCCTTTGAAAGATTTTTTTTTCTTTCAAATTAACCTGAAGAATAAAAGTAAATTCTCCCTCTCATCGGAACGCCTCGCCTAACAGTATTCCAAATTACGATTACATCGTGATTGAAATATTGCACATTTAATACTTTTATCACACAGATAAATGTGTAATGCATATTCTCGCGAGATTTTAAAATAATTTATTAATCCCATAGGGAACTTTAGATATTGTATCTTACATTTTTTATTACTTCCCATAATTTCAAATTACAACTTTCATGAGTTATATTAGATTTGGCAACTCATAGCGTTATTAAAATAATCTGTTGTTTTAACTACGCTGTAATTTACTTGTAATACATCTTTGTTTACAATTCCCAATCACGCTAATTAATAACTGGCGCGTCCTCGTGATTAGAATGCTCAGAATATACGAACAAAACGTGATTTAACAAATTTCTGCTGTGATCAACCTTAATTCATATCATGCCTTGCCATCGAGGTCGGTCATTCGGGGTCGCATTGGAATCGATAACACCCGCATAGCGCTTTCGCGACGTTTGCTCTCAGCCACGTGAAAGTGAAAAGTCCATTCACAAGATCGCTGCTTCAGCAGAGCTGCGATGGTGAATTTGTCCCCTCTCTCTTCCACACACAGTTTAATAAGTCGTCTATTTGCGTAGATGATTGTAATATACCGTTCATTCCATACTAATTGATAATAAATCCACAAGCTCCCAAAAGCACATTTTAGAAAAAAACATTCAAAATGTGACATGTCCACTTGGCAAAAATTGAGTTCTGTTTTTTTTTACCTGCAATTTTATTTTCAAAAATAAATATAAGATGTCTTACAATACATTAAGTAGTACTCTATTCGCTGAATTAAAGACAGTGTTGAAAACTGCATTATTTGGGCTACATTTTCATTTTTATTAGAAAAGTGTGAAGTGGACATGTCACGGTTTGAATGTTTACTCCTCATTTACGTGGTGGTACTTACTCTTGGACAAGCGCTTCAACTTTTTGTTCACTGTTACACCTTTGATCTCTCTTTCAACCGTGCCCTTGGAAATAAAACCTACTTTTTATGTGACAACACTCCGTCACTCGCGTCATGTGGAAAGTACTGTTTAATAGGCCTGTTTCACTCATCACCGAGGAAAAAGGCATGATATAATAGAACGTTAAATATGGTTTATTATTTTGTACATGGTTGTACTTCTATGCAGAGCTAAGAATGCGTAAATGTATTAAAAATTGTAGGTCAGAAGGTTGGTCCAAATTCACGATCTGGGACTCGAACTTACATTCATCTCTTCGGACCTCGGTCTGAAGACACAATAGAAACTCAATCTTTCATCTTTAATTCGAGATCTCAAAGATCCGCTTCATACATTTGTTGAATCAAAATTTAGATTTAGAAATTTAGATTTAGAATAATTATGTTAAATCATTTCTATACAATTTAAAATTACTTTATACGTAATTTAGAGAAAATAGTACAATGATGCAGAGAATCAATATTTAGATTTTGACAGCAATACATGTTTTGGTATAACCTGAAACCCAAGATGATATTTTTAGAAACCAACAGTCTCTCCATTCGCCTATAAACAGTGCTTGCGCCTACACCGTTCACATAATTTTTACGATATGAATATGTGAATATTTACCCACTAGAAATGCTCACAAACAAGGCCCTGTGAATTAGAAATCTTTTACAAGACGCCTCTAGGACATTTTCAAAATTTTCTCAAAAATGACTCCAAGTGTTGTCTTTAAATTGATTCCTCAAATAAATAAATTGCTTTTAGACTATAAGTTTGATTTCGAGAACTACTTATTCAAATCGTGCATGCTTCGTCTGCTAAAGAGTACCATCACTAGACGATGAAGCATTAGTAGGATGCACGTTGCAATATTACGATATTAAAAAACAGTTACACACAGTACGACAAAGCAAATACTGTCGTAGCTCCACCACTTTCATTCATTTCTAGGTCCTACCGAGTCTTCGAAAATATACGCGGCAATCCATTTTATGGCAGAATTTCGGTGTAGGACTAGGAGTGTCGGAAAAACATCGGTTTTGAAAACATAGTGTATGACTAGGGATGGCAAAAAAAATCGATGTATTTTCGATTCGAAATCGAATCGATTTCTCTACATACATCGATATATTAACATCGGTATTTTACTTTCGATGTTTTCTTCATATCATTATTTTGTCGCCAAAACATCGATGTTTTTTTTATTTTTATTTTTTAAATAAAGAGTTTAGGCACGTTGTAGAGTAGCAGCAATCCACATCAAAATCGTTGTTTTGAGTCATCCTCTTTATCACGCTGCACATTTCGCCTGTGTAATCTGAGAGAATTTTAGGTGGTTTTACTTCGATGGTGTATGAATGGAAGTGGCTAAAGTGAATGGAAGTAGCAAAACACGATGTTCTTTATTGTAAATTTTATTCATTACATTCGATAATAGTTTTTATTAACACACTACTAACATGCTGGTAACCAAACAATAAAATATATCCCTTTTAAGTACTGTAATTAAAAATGGACAGGAAAATAGAATGTTTATTAGTCTATAATTAAAACATTTATGTTTTAAACATCGATGTTTTGTCGTCGATGTTTTCATCGACATCGAAAACCCTTTAGCGATGTTTCGAAACATCGATGTTCTGGTAAAATTTGCCATCACTATGTAGGAGCGCCTCGCTGCGGGTCCAGCCTGCGGCGATGACGCAGCGTCCGCGGCTGCGAGGCGCGGCGTCGCCAGGCGACCGCGGGGTTTCCGCGCCTCGACGCCGCGCGACCTTTACACACAAAGCGGCTGCGCGCCGCGCCGCCCCGCAGCCGCCCGCCCGGTCGCGCGCCCGCGTCACGCGTTTTCTCGCCCCGCCCCGCTCCACCCCGCTCCGCCACGCCCTCGACCCCCGCCGGCAATTGCTCCGCTCCGCTGCGCCGCGCCGCACAGTGGGTTGATAGGGTATCCATGATTCACAACCAATAAAAATCAGCACCAAACACTCAAGGGAAACTCGATTGTGGATTCTCAATTATGTCGATATTACTAATTATTGGTTATATCGTGTTTTCGGGGGTGTCAACTGCTATGGTCATTAGACCCGTATCTCAAGTGTATATTTTATCACTGGATGTGGGACTGTTCTTCCCCGCTGAATGGTGAGATTTGGCGTCAATATGATTGATTGTTAGTGATTCCGGACGCGTCAACTGCTAAGGTCATTAGTCCCGTAAGTGTAGTGAATTTTCTCCTCGGGAGGTGGCGGTGATCTTCCCCCAGCTGGATGGCGAATCCTCCCGGCGCCTAGTAAGGTTTACCCTAACCAGGTGTCCCAGCGGGACACCGCCACAGCCGGGCAAGCTCCAAGTGTAGTGCGTGATAGTGTAATTGAGGGGTCAGGATAAGACAAAGAAGGGGAAGGAAAGATCGCAGGCGTTCCGTTACCCGTTTGTTAGGATACTGTTCGGACGATCGCCTGGAGTTGATCGGGGGAAGCACGGAAAGATCAGAGTAGCCGGCCGCTAGAATGCTCCAGATAGAAACTAAATTCGACCTAGCTGATAAACAAGTGTCGAATATCCTGCCACCGTCGAGACTCGAACCTAGGACCTCCCGGTCGGGGGCACTGCAGTGACATCAGTTGATGCCCTGAGCCTCCTCAGTCGGTTTCTGCGAGTTTCCCCAGCCAGATATCTCCCATCAGCGGGGCACCGCTCCAGACGGGACAAGTTTTAATTTCCTGACAGGTCTTCTGTCATACGTAGTAATGTTGTGCATGTGTGTCTGTAAGTAAGGTAGAGGAAGAAAAGAAAGGCGGTTCCTGGCCCGTTTGTTACGGTACTGCACCGGCATGTGCCTAGTGTTGATCGGTAAAAGCCTCGTCGGCAATTGCTTCCCTTCGCTGCGCCGCAAAGTGGGTTGATAGGGCATCCATGATTCACAATCATTAAAAATCAATACGAAACATGAAGGGTAAACTCGATTACGATTCCCAATTACGTCGATATTACTAAAGATTATTTCATGTTTCCGGACGTGTCAATTGATATTGTTATTAGCCCCAGCACAATATTCATGCCATCCTCGGGTTTCGAACCCACAGCCTTAGTGCTCACGGTCCCGGCCTCACCTACCCTAAGCCCCAGTTTTACGAGGACCGATCGCTTGACCATACAATTTGAGAACGGGTTACATTTATGTATCATAATAATAATGTTATAAAACTAATAATAAATCTGAATCTGGCATTCTTAAACGGTACTTACTCAGCCTTAAATGTGCTTTATAGAATTGAACCTAAGTATTTTAATGGTTATGACAACATTCATTTCCAAAGCAACAATGCAAACAAAACTGATTTTCTGCCTTAAAATTCATCAATATCACACTCAGTAGTGATCAATTTCCCAAAAACTAACTCTATAAAAATCTTCAAAGACACAATATTTGCTGCACGTATAAATTAACGGTTTTGTTTACCTTCATGCAAAATTTATATTGAGAAAATATTGTTTTTCAAAGAACATTCACATTTTTCAGACTCGATTTTCTCCTAGCATTTGTATTTTGTAATTATCCAATACATGTCCCGTAAAAGGCAATACCTTGGCGCCGTTAGATCCCGGAGTTCCCAGTCGGTCACCTAACCAGGAACCCGCGATGTCTCGAATTCGATTAAACTTCGTGACTTCACGTAGTTAACGAATGTGTCTAGTGACGCCGGTTCCGCGGTCGTGACCTTTCAGTACAACTAACTCAGCATTCGCCTGGCTAACTGAGGGAAACCACGAAAACCCCTGTCAGGGTGCCGGCACGGGGAATGAACCTGGCCCTCTCTGAATATGAAGTCAGCGCGCTCGCTCGATTTTCTCCTCGTAGTAGAATTGAAATACGACTTTCAGAATATTACAGAAGAGGAAATCATTGTTTTACATTTAATTTTTATCCACAAAATTGGATCTTTCGTTTAGAAAATGTCTGAAATGGGTAAGTTTTAGCTCATTTTCACAGAAAACTTGAATTTTTGAGAGTGATATAAGAAATAATTTGAAGTACCGGTTCTTATAGTCACAATTGCAATATAATGGATAAAAACGCGCGTAATGTAAACAATAACGGCGTGAGAGACATTTAAAAAAATACATGTAAGTAATTTTTGAAAAATTAAAATATTACGTTAAAGTAAACTGTACGTCATGTTACTCAGTGCATTTATCACAAAAATTTAAAGAGAAAAATTGAAGAATTTTTTAAAAAAATCTTGTTTTTACTATTGCCCATATTTCACTCAAAATTACGCGAAAATTACTTATCTTTTCAAAACCGTTTACATGTCATTAATTAAAGAGCTATTTGTAGATATAAAAAATTGATTTACTATAAAGTACTATAAAGTAGCTTAGTTGAAATACTGTAAAGTAGTTGTACAAGGAGGTTAAAAAAATTTCAAACGTTTGATATTTTCGAAAACTCAGAGTAATAGGATCTGTGCCATCTTTATAAGTGATCTGTTCCTTCAAGCAATTTAATTTTTTTTAAATGTCAGTCTTTTAGAGAATATTTTGAAAATGTCCGAGGGACCTCACGTGACGATCTCACAAAATATAGAGTTATATTCAAAAAGGGTTTTGAACCGTCGGGTCAGTTTGACTGAGAAAACTAAGTTCGAATGTGTTCATTTTGGAGAAAAATCCTACGAATAGTTTAGGCACTAGTTAGGTTTGCAGACGGAAAGACAGTCGGAGTATCATTTTTAAGAATATACTTTTTGGGTATTAGGGGAACCACAAACGCGTATTTAAAAAAATGTATTTACCTTTACCCACTGAAAGAAGTTATTTACATAATATAACGTCAATTTCGGAAACGTCTATTGTTTCGTACTTTTAAAAAGCTCTTATTATTTGTTGGTTTATCTTCTTAGCATTTATCATTCTACGAACTACGAAAAACCACTGTTGAGAATTACACTATTTTCTATAATTTCCTATAATTTAAGAGTATAAATGAATGTCTTGTATAGTAAGAATTTAATTCTTTTTATTGTAAATGCGATACTTAAAAAAGGGGGAAAATATGGTTTGACACAAATATTCTTTTATATATATATATATATATATATATATATATATATATATATATATATATATATCATACATACTAGTGTAATTAATTTTAACGAAATAATGAATTGTCAATCTGTGAATTTTGAAAACTTTTAAGGAGTTCGTTTCTTTGTTCCAGAAGTTTAAAATTTCGAAAAAGAACTGTTTCAATATATGCGAAGAAAATGAAGTTCATTACAAAAGTGACAGCTCACATAAGTGAAAGGCTTATTATTATAACGATTATTTGCAGCTGCGGTCATTATACGTAATGGTTATAACAGCCGCGTTACTGCGCTGTTAAACGACGTTTTTACTTTATCTACGTAAATGAGTGTCATTAAAGCCCACGACCTACAAAATATATGCCTATAAAAGATACCATATGGGTGTACTCTGTTTAAGCATTACCTCTCCAAAATAGACAAAATTAAATATTTTTAGAGTTTTTTTTTGGTTTTCATAGTTGAAGGGTATTATTTTTTCTGTGCGTGCTTGTACACCAGAACAGAGGATTTGCTTTCTGAAGGAGATAGGTAAACATTTGCCACGGCAACACTGGAAGGAGATGAACTACCGTCCAATATTAATGGGATTTGTTCATTCTTTTGGGAAATACCCTGGCCCTGTTCTTAGCCGCGTGTCTGCTTCTGACCCATTTCACCCGTGCTCGCCGCAGCCTCCGCAGCCGTGCCCGCGCCCCGTGTGGAGCCGAGGCGTCTCAGAGCTTCGGGAATGCAGGCTGCGTGTGAAACCCGCGTGGGAAGGATACGCCGATGAGAATGAAATGGCGGCTTAGGGTGTGAGAAGGAGAATGTTCTCTTCAATTTTCTATAAGAGCCTTCCTGCAACAGGCTCCACTGGGGCCAATATTTTCCCAGAGGGTGAGAAAATGTGATTGCACAGTTTTGGCAGTTCTGAAACGAAGCGAAATCAATGCGAGGTTTCAATTTTATTTTAAAGGTGATGTATGTTTTTTAAAGTAAACCTATGGACTAACAATAATAATACCAATGTTGATAGAAGTTGCAGATAATTTGCTTAATTATCTTCAGTTGAGGAGGAAAGTAAATCTAATGAAAATAATATAATTTTTGTAGCGATCTCCTATCCCGACAACTAGCAAACTCAGAATAAAATGTTTTTGTAGGTCCGTCTTGATAATTATTTCTAGTAGAAAGAATTGTTAGTTTTTGATAAATACATTAAAATGTTCAAATAATAAAGTTTTCGAGATATTTCAATCTCATATAAGAATTAGAGAAATACATCACATTTTACAAATATTTAAGTATTCTCAAAATGTACATACCAGCAAGCATGATTTTAGATTAGTACCCAAAATTTTCTTTCTGTGAGACATCTAGAAGTGAATCAGACAACTCAACCATCATTTGTACAGTCAAAAATGCAAACAACTTGAGAAGTAATTTTGTATGTTTTCGTATAACATGTTAATAGAAGTTCATTTGATAAAAATGTTTGATGTGAAGCTACTTAAGAAGATAATACAGAAAATTATGAAACATATAGAAATATAAATATTCAGAGTATGCATGCAATACCCATTTGCAATGACAGGAATTCAATAAAGCCACATTGAAATCAAACCATCGTCAGCTTATATAATAATCAAATTCTGGCATGCGCTCTATAATTAACAATCTCATAACTCAGGAACTTTTTGCAGAGTAATTTACATGATATCAATACTGAATGATATGATCTTATGCATCATGAATTTCTGAGTGAAGAGTGATATCTCTCAATATTTTATTACTCGTTGAGCAATTGAGTAAATCTATTCAAAATCGATAATAATTTCAGATGATGAAAGGCGAGTAAAGCCAGAGAGCCATTTAAAGGAGCTGAGAGTTTATTATATTAAAAACAAAACAGAAAGAACTTGAATAATTTTATTTAAAATTGTATGATATTATTTTAGAAAAAAATAAAGTACTGCCTGCAGTAGCCTTAGATAATCACATTCCCCCAAAAATGCAAACGCAACTGAAAGAACATGAAAGTAATTAGAAGGAAACTGAGGAAACGAAAGGCGAGAACCTAGTCTGCTGGCCAACTAGACAAAGTGAGTGACTGACGAGAAGCGGCGTGGAGGAGCGAGGGTGGGAGAAAGGGGCGGAACCGAGGCGCTCTTCACGAAGCACTTGCGGGGACTAACGAGGGAGAGCTTAGGCGCGCCGCGTGGATTTTGGACGGGCGGTGGGCATTGGGGCGGTGTTGGGCGAGCGGCGGGGTGGGGCGGGCAGCGGGTGAGAGGATGGGCGAGAGGGCGAACGTGAGGGCGGGAGGCGGAGAGTGGGGGGCGGGGGTGGAAGGAGGTGGACGGGGGGCAGAAGGAGGAGGGCAACGGGCAGGTCGGGTGACGGGCGGGGCGGGGTTGGCGGGGAGTGCGGTGGTCGGGGCGTGCGGCGTGCGTGAGGACTGGGGCAGAGGGGGGGGGGGGGGGGGGGGGGGGGGGGGGGGGGGGGGGGGGGGGGGGGGGGGGGGGGGGGGGGGGCAGGCGGCCGGCGAGAGAGCGGGCGAGAAGGCGGGCGAGAGGGCGGGCGAGAGGGCGGGCGAGAGGGCGGGCGAGAAGGCGGACGGGCGAGAGGGAGGGTGGGGGCGGAGGGAGGAGGGAGGCGAGCGGGGCGTGTGGTGGGCGGGGTGGGCGGGGCGGGCGGGGCGTGTGGTGGGAGGGGTGGGCGGGGCGGGCGGGGTGGGCGGGGCGGGGTGGGCGGGGTGGGGCGGGGTGGGCGGGGCGGGCGGGGTGGGCGGGGCGGCGGGGCGGGCAGCGGGCGGCGGGCGACGGGCGGCGGGCGGCGAGGCGGGCGGCGAGGTGGGCGGCGAGGGCGGCGAGGCGGGCGGCGAGGCGGGCGGCGAGGCGGGCGGCGAGGCGGGCCGCGAGGCGGGCAGTGGCGAGAAGGCGGGCGACGCTGTTGCGCAATGCTCGCCTAGCGGTGAAAGGCTCCCATCCACCACGCGGCTTCTCCTCCGCCTCGTCCTCTCGTTTTCCCCTCTCCTCTTGTGCTTCTCAGTGCCCGCCCCTCCCCTCTTTGTTCGCGGCATCCGAGCAAACAAGAGCGGCACGGCGGCGCGCACGTTGGGCCAAAATGGACGAAAAGACGAGCTCAGGAAAGAAAACAATATTAAGAAATAAACATATTAAACGTATCTCCAGACGTGCAACATTTCAAAGAGGGGGGTAATAATATAAAATCGACAGTAAGTGAAGCTTATAGGTAATGACATTACTTTAACAAAATTGCTCTATATTGCTAATGCACTATGGACATGGAATATCCAAAAGTAATAGCATGAACTGGAATATTAATTTCATTGCTGTTGAGAATGAAAAGTCCCCTTCAGCTTTCACGTCTGTGTTAAATATTTATATTTGATGATTGTAAATAATATAACAGTGCAATTCTTAACTTAAATTCTTTGAAAAGTATTAACTAATGGCACGAAGGCCATAAAATATCAAAAAAATTACAAGGAATGGACCATTAGAATTAATGTTATGTAAAAAAAGCTGTGGTCGAAATATATAAACAATTCATCGCCATCAAGTAGAAAAAAGTCATATAACAACATTGTTGCAAGAAATGTTGGCAAGATGGACACTGGTGTAATACGATGATAACAAATGCCAAATGATAACAAATGCCATAAACATTTACATCATATTGGCACTGAGGAAAATCGCGAAACATTTACATCACAGAGGCGAACCGTATGCAGACCGAGGGAATATTTTCCACAGAGCGCGTGTGTCAAAATTAAACGTACAATTTAAACAGACTTCGGAAAATACAACTGATTTTATGACTGTTGCACTTCCTCAAAGAGGTCCCAACTCTGTGTTGAAATAGGAACTAAAAGCACCACTCACTACTGTGCAATTGATGACAGTCCTCTGGCACCTGGGCGAATGAGGTGCTTACCACATGCCCGATCGTGGAAAACAAGCAGCGAACTGATTCAGGTGTATTTCGGGCCGGGGCAGAGAATTGCTCTGAAGAAGGATGTTTGTGAAATTCGTTTAGCAATGTTCGTTGTGTTGTAATAAGTATCATTCTTACTTGGCGCTCGTGACAGTGCAATGCTCGAACACGCCATCTAGCAAACAGCTCATGGTTACTGAGGAGCGCCGGTGCTTTCAAGAGAAATTGACGGAACTTTGTTTTCTTTCTTTCGAAAATGGTGATAAATCTCACATTAAATTATTTCACAAATCGTAGCAAAACAATTAAAAAATAATGTTTAAGGTACGTATAACTTTTGTTACGCGTTTTCTTATTACTTTCTCGTATACTTTTGTGTATGGTAAAAATGTGTTGAACTGGTGTAGCAAAAAGTGCAGAATTTTCCACAGAAGGACGCTTGCTGATTACTCCCTGATTCCGAAAACGGCGATTTTTCGTGCTCTCATATGAAGCAAAATTACGTTTGTCTAAATTATATTAAAATATGTGGTGTAGTCTTAATCCACGTTTTGTAGTTCCTAAAAACTGAAAATTAATTCATTCGTCCGTCTGTTTGTGAACACTATCACCTAAAACGTAAACAGGATTTTTATCAAATTTGTTATTCCTTGATCGATCTACGTCATGTCGCGACCGCTTCATTCTAAAATAGAAATTTTATTTTTTACGTGTCCTTTACTTGAAGACCCAATGACTTTTCCAAATTTTCTCAAAAAGTGCTATATTTTTTTGTGCGAAAAGAGTTTATACGCTTAAAAAAGCGCAGGTTCAATTGTTATTGAAATCTGTAATTTTTTGTCAATTCAAACGTAAAAAATCTTGTAGACCTCCTCTAACAACTACATGTGTGAAGGTAAATATTTCTTTCGTAATGAAATCGCATCTTTAATTAACGTCTTGTACCTATCTTTCATAATATGAGTAGTTTTCGCCCAAATTTGAATTATCTCTCTTGCATTTTTCAAGTGATGGTTGAAGATTTAGTAGGATGGAAGGTGCATTACAATAAAATTACCAATGACACGAGAAAATATTGGATGTTGAAGTAGTACGATCTATGTGAGCATCGTATACCGTCGCTACGCCTATTCACGAGAGTTTTACAGGTTGGCCCTGAGGCTCTTTCATTTCTGGTACGTACATCGTATGGAGTAACATAGGTAGTAAAGAGAAAGTTATGTAGTGCTGCTGAAAATTGATTTCGATATTTCAATGGAAATACACGTTTTGGGGTTCCCTCATATTTGGGATTGGGATTTCTTAAAAAACGTCCGTCTGTCCGTCTGTGAACACCACTATAAAAATATATTTTTTCCAAAATGGATATTCCCTGGTCGATCTGGCTCCACTTAAAGCTTTGCGATTTTGAAAATCAATCTTTAAAATCTGTGAGCACTTTACTTGAAGCCCCTGAGACATTTTCAAATTTTTCTTAAAAATAGCTTCAATTTTTTATTTAAATTTCTTCAAAGCATGATACACATATAAAGGTGACATAGGTCCGATTCTCACTGTTAACTCTGATTTTTCGAAAATCGCAAAAAATTCAATTTTTTTCGGCGTCATCCTATAACTAAAAAATTGAAGGTAGAGATTTTTCTAAGACAAATGAAATTTATCCTCCATAATTAGTTCTCTCATTACGATTGATTGATATTTCGTGTTTCCGGGCGCGTCAACGGCTTCGGTCATTAGTCCCGTTAGTGTAGTGCATGTTTTCTTCTCGGGAGGTGGCGATGATCATCCCCCGCTGGATGGCGAGATCCGGCGCTGACCTACCGTCGGCTAGTGGGGTTCCCCCTAACCAGGACTCTCCCACCAACGGGGCACCGCCCCAGTCGAGACAAGCTCTAAGCTCCCGACCGGTCTCCCGGAATATGTGGTAGGGTAGTGCATGTTAGTGTAAGTGTGTGTGTGTAAGGGGAGAGGATAGGACAAGGAAGAGGAAGGAAAGATCGCGCGCGATCCGTGGCCCGTTTGTTAGGGTACTGCTCCAGCATTCGCCTGGTGTTGATCGGAGAAACCACGGAAAACTACCGATAAGAGCAGCCGGCCGCTAGAATTCTCCTTCAGACAGCAGCTGAATTCGACCTAGCTGAAAAGCTAGTGTCGAAAATCCTGCCGCCGCATCAGGACTCGAACCTAGGACCTCCCGGTTAAAGGCGCTGCAGTGACTTCAGTTGATGCACTGAGCTACCGCTACCGGTCTCTCACTAGCGTCATGCACATTTTTTTGTTGAAAAGTTTAGTAGTTTTCGCGCAATAGTGCGTCAAATATTGTAAAAGCTTTTGGTGGAGGGTCACTTGGGTCCCCCACACTAACGGCTATATTTCAGTATTAAGCTTGGCCACGCGAGGGTTAATATTCTTTAACCTAGTATTGCAGTTCTAACATTAGGAAACCAAAAAAATAAATGAGAAAATTTAACAAAAGGTACTTTAGGTGGCGATAGATTGCAACTGGCACAAGGATCAAACAAAACCGAAAAGCTAGTCCAGACCAAATAAATTGGAAAACTAGCCAGAACGAGAACGTCTGTGCCATTCACCACTAGTTAAGATCGCGGCCCTTTGCTCTAAGAGGCGGAGTGCGTTTTTTGAGGCGGTTTGGGCGCACTGTGCGTGGCATGGCGCGTGCGACCCGCTCCCGCGGTCCGCGCCGCCCGAGCACAGGCCGGAAGCACCCGCCTCCGCCCCGCCCCCTCCGGTGCCCCGCCAGCCCCGCCCCCCGCCCCGCACCCGCCCTTCCTCCGCCCCCCGCTGCCCCGCCCCCGCGCCGCCGCCGCCGTGTACGCTCTGTTTCCACTCGCGCTGCGTTTTGGCTTCTCACAGAGCGCCCGACACTGCGCGCGGCGCGATAAAGCCCCACACAATGCCGGCTATCTTCTTCCCGAGCCATCTTCATTAACGGAAGACGACGCGCTTATCACATTACCAGCAGCAGCGAATTGACGGAGCGGCAGGCGGGTGACGGTGTGTGGATAAGGCATGTGGTTAGCGTTCACATTTTGTTCGTGGGATGGGAATGAGTTTACGTCAAACAAAATGGGATGGCGTCTCAATTCACTGAGCTTCCTGTATCGATGAGGTAGGGTGTACTCTAGTTCAAACGTAAGGTCATCAACCTTCGATCGATGGGTTTATGGATCGCCATGTTTAATTTGTAACAGGTTTTAGATCTACTTTTGAAGTTACCGTGTATACAAGTCTGTGGAGCAAGTTCCGCACGGAAATGAAGGGACGGACGCAATGGTATGAATACGAAATGCTGGAGAAACTCTAAATAGAAGTTTCGTATTCAGAGGTAATTCCAGTGAAAGGTTATGCAGGTGTAATTTTGCATATCATTTTCTTTGAGACAGTCGTGATGTTATGTTAAAATTGCAGTTAAGTAAAAGCACTGTGTAATGAAAGGTCTTAATAAGAATCCTTTCATAGGAACATGTATATTAACTTACTCATAAAACGTTCCAATAGTGATAATTGCCATATACAATATTATTCATATACAATTTTAAGTTTTTAAATGCATATATTTATTTTATACTGTTATTAACGTTTCAACGGTTATTTTTTAAACTCAAACGCATTTACTAATAATGAAAGTGACCCAAATACATATTTAATTAATATCACGGTTCCTAGATTAACACAGTTTTGTGCTTGACTTTCCTTCAATTTCTGTTTTATGTCTCCTCATTTTCTTTTTCTTTATAGATCAGACAGGAAATTAACGAGAACACCGTTAAAGCAGAAGGCGTCTGATGGTTTAAACCGCTGAGTGGAACAAGACAAGCCAACGTGCGCTCATCAAAGCAAGCGCGTTAAATAAATAAGCGAACCTATCCAATAATTAGCGTGGTCCCTCGGAAGAGCCATTACATTCCTCACACGTTCCGTTCGGAGGTACTAAGCGCATCGCGGTGCACGTGGCAGCCATCGCGTTGCAGCTGTGCACCACGTGCCGCAGCTCCTCCGAGCCAATTCCCCGGACTGTCACCCGGCCGGCTAATTGGAACGGAGTGTAGTTAAAGCGGATGAGTCGGTTGAGTTCCGGAGGTCGGGGCCACTCCACCTGGGCGGCCGAAAATGCCGCTGCGGCGGTGCCTCGCCCTCGCTCGCCCACCCGCCCGCCCATCCCGCGACGCCCGCTCACTCTGACCACCCTCTCCTGCACACTCGCTGACCGCCCATCCACCCGCCCGCCATCCGCTCGCCTGCATCCTTTACTAGTGACATCACCTACCTGCGCCCCCCAGGAACACCCATCCGCTTAACCAACCACCACGACAACGACGTCGCTCTCTCGACTGCCCTCCCCCCCCCCGCCGCCGCTCGCTTGTTCACCACCTGCCCGACCGCCCTTAACCACCGCTCACCGTACTCCACCTGCCCATTCATCCTCTACTTGCCTATTCCCCTGCTCCTGCTTTCCCACAATCCGCTGACCCCTGACACTCGCTAGTGCCATCCACCCTACCCCACCCACCTCCCACCACACATCAGCCTACCCACCCACCCCCGCCAATGAGGCTCGCTCGACCTGCTCCCCCGCCTGCGCATCCCTCGCCCTCCCTTCCCCGCCGCTTACTTTCCCTCCACCGGACCACATGCCCCATCCTTCATTCCAGTCGCCCAATCGCCCCGGTCCGTCCGTTTGCCCGACCGCCCTTATCTACTGCCGTCCGTCCTCCACCTGCCCAAATCCAGGCTGTTCTTCTTCCGCATGTGGGTACATGCCCGATCCTCCTTCCCCGCCGCCCGCTCGATTACCCCTCACCCCTGGGTGCTCATTTGCACGCCGGCCCGCCCTTATCCACCAACTGCCTGTCCTCCACCTACCAGAATACCCGGCTGTTCTTCCGCTTACCCACATACCCGACCCTCCTTCCCCGCCGGCCGTTAGTCCCCCCTCCCCGGATGCTCATTTGCCCGACCACCCTTATCCTCCTCCCGCCCGTTCTCCATCTGCCGAAGTGCCCACCCATTCTTTCTCCACTTGCCCATTCTCCCGTCCGCCCTTCTCCGCTCCCCGCTCGCGCTCCGCCTGCCCATATGCCCGCCCGGTCTTCCTCGCCGTCAGATCACGGCACTCACGCACCACAACATCCAATTCCACCATCTCTGTCACCCCCCCATTTGCGCTACCCACCCCCGGACGCCCGCCCGCCCGACAACTGCCCGACCACGCGGCCTCCGGGGGTGGCGCTGCAGCGGAACGCCAAGGCATGCGGTGTTGCATCGCACACATTTTATTACACATTTTTCACGAGCCCCATTTAATAACTTTCGTATTGACGTTTTTGCGAGCTGTATGAGGGCTTGCTATCGATATAATTGTGGCTCTCGTATGTTCCAAGGGCCAGAGATGTAAAATGTCACTTCGTTGATTTATGATCTCATGTCTATGAGGTACCCTAAACATCGAAAATATTATTCGTAAATTTCTCAAGTACATTTTACTTTGTTTTCAATATAAATTTTCCCTTCCATCGATGTTATTATATTTTCGTTTAATCTGAAATAAATGAAAACATTATAGTAGGAGACACATTTCAACCTCGAAAATGTTGTAACATTAACTGAAAAGTATAGGACTAGAGGTATTCACAAGGAAATAGAACGAGTAATATGACCTACGAATTTACAAATGATTCTTAATTATTATAATAATATAATATTTATTTGTCTAGAATTAGCGGATTGTTAGATGGTGACCATGAGCCTACAGATTTACAATAATCTGCATTTACAAAACAAAAACAATTTACAATTAAAAACAATAAAAAGAATTACAACTACGTCTACTACTACATCAAAAGATGATACAAGCGCTGCCTTTAGAGATCCATGCAAAACCAACATTAATAATACTTTTTAAAAGGTTCATATACATACGTACATTTCTTACTGACTATTGATATGCAAATTTACCAACCTTATGATTAATCATGTGCGTACATACATACATACATACATACGAGTATCCACCAATTATGCACACATACATACACAAACATTTATACACGAATGCTCACTCATATATTCATATAATGTTGGTTAATAATATTGGCGAAATGATTCAATATTGGCGTGATTGTTTCAGTTTTGCCTATCCGTAAGTCGCGAGAAAGGAGTTGCTAGTATTGATTGTTATTTGGCATTGTAGTGAAACATTTTTGAATCAGACCCTGGCAAGAAACACCGAGACAAGTAGGCAACCGAGCGCGCACGAAACAGTCAAGTTATGCGGATTGCCTATCTTGACAAAGGCCAAGCTCGGTGCAGCTAGAGATGCCGTGGCATGCGCCACGTTTTTAATGTTCTACTTCCCTCAGGCAATTCTATCGTAATGTCATCTCATTTTTGAACATATTCATTTACATAAACTTCTACAGTCTATGCAATATTCGTGAAACTAGTGCATGAATATATTTTTCTCTATGCGAGGAAAGTAAAAATAACCGTTCCACATTCATAAAATCTTAAGCATCTAAACTTTTAACGCCATCTTTTTTGATAGCTTGTTTATAGGAGTTCTTTAGCTTCAAACTTTCGAAGAACCATGAACACATGAAATCGAATTTTACACCACTTCAGAAAAGGAAGATAAAAAATAGCACGAGAAACTTTTCTTTCTTCTCATTAAAATGTAATAGAAAAAGAAAACATTTATTTATCAAATTCTAGACAATTTTGTTTAGTAAATACCATATTTAGTTAGCTCTTCCCTTAAAATTCTCTCTTTTTTATTGTTAATTTTGTCTTGAAATTTTGTAATACTACACGCTGGACGTCAGATGGTAAGAGCTCGTATTTTACTTTCTCGTAATTGTGAAGTATGAAAAAACATTTATTAATATGTCATATGCACTTAAATAAGTTTAGTTGTATGAAAACTGAGATAGATGATGGAGAGTGTGTGGTGGAGCAATAACTTGTATTTCGAAGTAATTGAATTGTAAACTGTTTCTATTTCCGTTCTGTTTTGTTATTTTCATTCTTGGATGTTATCCCTTAGTATAGTCAAACCTGCCGTCAGCTGAAACTTCTCCCCTTTCTCCATTGCTTCGCTTCGCGAAAGCGTTTTCTTCTCTCGCGCATTCTGTGAGCAAGAGCTGGTACTACACTGTTGGGCTATCGAGCCATCAAAGTTAAAAGCACCCGGAATACCCCAACAAAGGAAACAACGAAAGGTGATGTTTATCAGATGTTTAATGACCTTGTTATTGGTTTGACAGCACCAAAGGTGACAGACAGGCACGCCAAAAAGACATTACCTTATTTCATTACGATATTACGATGGTACGGAAGATCAAGAAGATGATGTAAGCAGGAATGCGAGTTTTTTCTTTTTTATGAAGAATTGTTCAACAATAAAACAATAGAATTGTTATAAAAATTCATTTTGTCATCAATACATAATTTTTCACTATTTTATGTTTCCTAAAATAATGAAAAATCGTTTTATTAAGTTGTATAAGGTATTTACAAACAAACTCATACATTCTCATATTCAGTAATAAGCAATATGAGTAGAACTAAAGCTTTGCAATGGATTAATGGGTCATTCACTATTTGATTTCTTCTGAAATTATTCTAATTTATATTACATTTTATAATCATAAAATAAATCCAATTGAAAATATTATTTACGACTAAATTTCGAGAAACTAAATGTTCACTTGTGTATTAGTGGTCACACAGTAGTATTTTTTAAGGGTGCCGAATTTGTCAGTGTAACGCATTTATTTAATTGATTATAATTACTATTTCCAAGAAAAATGTGTACTTGCCAATTTATCGTTAATTTTTAGGGGTATTTTACAAGTAACTTATTTTGTGATACATTTTTAAATATTTTGGATTATCAGTGAAGTAAGGGTTAATAATTATACTATTCTAACAGTTATGTCAAGATTATCTTACGAAAGACAAATGTTTATGAAACGTATACAATTAAATGAGAACTTAAGTAGTTATTGATGTACGTAAACGAGATTCAAAACACAATGAACCAGAAAGCAATTACTTAGAATTTCCCATCAATATTTACGGCTTTCCCTGTCCAAAACGCTCGGCGGTCAATCGATGGCCCAGCAGGACATCGCAAGCGTGGTAACACTCCATGGTACAAACCGGGATCACTCAGGCTGATTGAAATGCGTGTTAAGCGAGCAGTCACACGACCGCTCTGTTTGTTATCCAAGGCGATCTAATGTCCCTGACCTCGCCGTCGAAGCACCTAGTGACCGCCACCTCTCTGTTGCAGAGCATACTGTGCATGCTGAACAGTGCGGCCAGCGGCCAGGCGCTCTACTACCGCAACGACGTTCTGGAGCCCGCCACACTGGATGCAAAACTCGGCGAAGGTAAATACAAACTTTTTTTAACAAATATAAGTAAACCTTAACAAGAATATTGCGTTTTTAAATACACTTCGTGAAGGTTAAATCATTATTTTAATGTCGATGAATAAAAATACTTTCGTAATTAATGTTTGTTTTATTTACCAGCATTATACAAGACCTTTTCTGCTAAAAGAAATCGTTCATAATCGGGCACTTTACGGCACAAATGATGAAGCATTAGTATTTACGACACAAATGATTGCGTCATTACACATTCAGCCAATCGCAGCGAGATAATTGTGGCGAAGTACAGGTAAACGGAACAGCCGACCACCGTTTTCTCACACAGATGTCAAATACCCGAGAGGCCAAAAGAAAGTTGTTTCGCAAAATTAAGTTTGATTCTCTTATAAATTTCTAATGATGTAATGCAAAAAAATGTGTGTATGCAACTCGTTTATAATGTTACTTTATTGCATTAAAGAAGTTACACATGCGACCCTTGATTGTTATGCAACTCTTCAATCACTGGAGTTATAAAGGAACACGAAATCTAATTGACTGCGTCAGAAGGTGACCCAGCAAACACCTGCGCGTAATGAGTTCCAATCTGGAACAAATGTCATGTGTTCATCTTCGACTCCCCATTCAGTTTCAAGAAGTTTGCATCATTTAATCTAGACACCTGTGTATGGAAATTATTTTGAATAAATTGAGTGCAAGTACAATAGTGTTGGCATTGAGGGGGGCGGGGGCGTGGCTCCCACTAGGATCCGCCACTGACATCGCGCGCTTGTTGCAGTGGCCCGCCAGGTGCGGGCGGCGCAGTCCCAGTCGCAATCACAGACCGACCTGACGGTGCGCACCATTCTGGAGTGGCTGCAGGGCCGTTCCGTACAGCCGGGCCGAAAGGGTAAGTAAGCGATGTTGTCCGCAACTGCGGCAGCTTCAGCAAACGACCTTTGCACTCAACGCGCTCTACAATATTAACCAGACCCCGTGAGCCTCGAGAGGTGCCGCTATAAACCCACAGGGTGTTTCTCAACTCTACGGGGAAAATATTTTATTCTTAAAGGCGACTATATTTCTGAAAGAAGGGAGAAATGTGAAATGCATGACGAAATAATTGCTTCAGAATTAAGAGATAAACTTTCTTACGAAAAGATCAATAGAAACAGTAAATGTTATTTTTAAATGAAGTTAAGAACAAAAATGTACCAAAAGTATTATTATTATTATTATTATTATTATTATTATTATTATTATTATTATTATTATTATTATTATTATTCGTTTTTTGGTACAAGATTTTTGAATAATTAAATCGTTCCAGATTTAGAGGTCACTATACGATTGTATGATTTGATTCATTGATTTCAAATTCAACCATTACTTATAACAAGTATATTTAAGAGAATTAACATAAAAATTTCATCAATTCGTTTATGAATTTTCTTTCTAACAGAAGGAGAATAGCTGTACAAATTTTGGACTGGTAGAAGCTACGATTTTGGGCCAGAGTTCCCAGAGTTACAGGGGAGACGTCCGAAAAGCTGTTTTACGAAACCGCTCTAATTTGTTTGAAAATTGTATTTACTTCTGTTCGCAATAGAATAGAATAGGTGAAAATTATCAATTTAAATACAAATTAATCTAACTAAAAGGATGTACTAATTTGATTCTATTAAAATATTTTTTAAAAATCCTAATAGTTGTAATGAATGATGTTTTAACTTCACCTCTTAGAAGAGAAATGTGTCAAGACTTCAAAATCAATAGTATAAAAGAAGAGCTACATGAAGCAATGGGGCATAACTCAATGGGGAAAACGCAAGCTTGTGTGTAGGTCTGCGACGTACGTCAAGTTCCAGCGGTTTAGGAACATCGCCTTCTCTCCCCAACAACGCACGCTGCACTTACGCGACTAATGACCATTGCAGATGACGCGCCAGGAAACACGAAATAATCAATTAATCATTCCATTCCATCCCGAGCAAACCTTCTTTCATGGTCAGAACACTCACACATGCACGTGTTGTGTCAATGGGACAATCCCCAAGTGAAATAATCGGTTGTTGGCCGCGAACGTATGTTATGCTATTGAGTTCAAATGTAATTTTCGCACGGGATCAGCTAGTATTATAACATTATATAATAGGTACAAATAAAACGAGTGGTGATGCAGGATCACTAGTTATTTTGTGGTGTGAATTGAGAGGACGTAATGCAAAACTACACGACCGTAGTCCCACAGCTAGAAACTCAACGCGGTCATCGCGTGATAGCTGATGCACCCGGGATCAAAACTCACTCACTATATTCCAATTTAAACACAATAGCACTTCAAGGTAATAAGCTGGAAGGAGAGGGGGCACTCTCATCCAATCGGGAGCTTTGTTGCGACTTAAATTTTTGGTACTGGAGCTCTCGACTCTGTCCAGCTCATAGCTTTGAAGTGCCACTATGTTTAAATCGGAGCACAGTCGACTCCGTTTATAGTGAACTTTTGGGGACTAACTCTTTTGGTTCACTATATCAGAGGTTCACTCTATCTCTAATGATGTCAAAATTAATTAGAATTTCTCCATAACGATTGGTTTTATTAATATAGAAACAAAGCAAAATTCATTAAAAGCATCGAACCGAAAATTTCAATACCTTGTCTTTAAACAATCAATTATTTTCAATTGTTTGCTTCGTACATTTTTCATTAGTAATTTCTCTAGATCCTTCTTCAGAGTTCGTGCTCTCTCCATACTTGATTCTACATTGTGCTCTGTCTCTAAATATCGAAATGCGGTCTTGATACCTTTCAATGCCTCTTGCACTGTTGGAACACCGTAACTACTCTCTGAAAGCCCTTCAACTCGCCTAATAATATTTCAGATCCAATTAATTTTCCAGACTTCTTCCGTACGTTCCCTATATCCGAGGTTCAGGTTCACTACAACCGACTCTTCTCGTGGTTATTTGTAATGTAAGTAAAACGGGACTAGTGACTTAAATTCATTATAACCGAGGGTTCGCTATATCCGTGTTCACTATAACCGGAGTCGACTGTATAACCACAGTACACGTATTTATAAATACGTATCTTGTGGTTTAACACTGCAATGCAAAATATTTGGGAACCGCTGGCTGAGGCGGCTGCAAGCAGATGCAGCGGTGCAGCGAGCGCGCTTTCTCCGGCGCTTCCCCAGGGAAAGCGTTTGTGTTTGGACTGCGCGCGGCGCCGCCTGTGCGGATTGCCTGGCAAACAGACTCGAGCACTTCCCCGGACCAGGAACTCTTCCGGGAACATCCTTAACGACCCCTCGTCAAATCCGGCGTTCCTCTCATCCTCGAAGCTTTGGACATAAATCATCTCGAAACTTACGGATGCAGTGTTTACTCTGAGCACTTTGTCTAAACCAATATGCCACTTTTTCTTTCTCGAACCATACAAAGAACGAAAAATGTCGATTTCAAACTTCTTAAGTACATTTTCTTGTATTTTAAACATGTGTTGCGTAGGTATTATAGCTGAGAAAGAAAGATGTATAGATACGAATAAGTACTGCGTGTAATGCATTTCAGAAACTACGTTATTTCATTACAAAAAAAGCTTGAACGTTCGTAGAATTATGACTATTAAATTAATGAGTGAAGTCCGAATAACAGTGTTCACTACGTTAGAGCATATATCCATATTCACTTCGACCATGCGAATATACGAATGTAATGAGAATAAAGTGGACAGTGAATGCGTTGGCAGACCGTGTAACAGGGTGCCGGCGCATCCCGCGCTAAACTACTTATTCACGCATCGATAGTAGGGAGCTCGAATATCGATATTCACTACGTCCTTGCGAATACTGATATTCATGATGTGCTTGCGATTATATGAAAGTAATGGGTGAATGCGCTCTGAGCCTGCGACAACACGGCAGCTCGGCGCAGTCCGTGATAAATTATTTCTAGGCATATGGATAATAGCCGGAAATCAGTGTTCACTACGTTCTATCAAATATCGATATTCACTACGTTCTTGTCAATATCGATATTCACTACGTTCTTGTCAATATCGATATTCACTACGTTCATGAGAATATCTAAATCACTACATTCTTGCCAATATCGATATTCACTACGTCCATGCGAATATCTAAATCACGTTCTTGCGAATGTCGATATTCACTACTGCTTGCGAATGTATACCAATAATGAGTGAATGTCTTGGCAGCCCGCGACAACACGGCGGCGTCGGCGCAGCCCGCGCGCAACTACCTGCCCGCCGACGACGGCGACGCGGCCGGACGGCCCCGCCCCTTCCAGCCCAACCCGTCCGCCACGGCGCCGCCCGACGCGCCCACCGCCCCCGACGGCGCCACGGGCTACCCGTACCAGCCCAGCCCGCAGCCGCCCTTCCCGCAGCCCACCACCTCCCAGCAGCCGCCCTACGAGCCCCCGGTGGGCGACGACGGCGGCACCGACCTGCTGGGCGACGGCCAGACCTCGCTGCCCGACGCCACCGTCAGCGGCAGCGGCGACGTGGAGACCAAGGAGCCCGCCGCCGACGCGGGCGAGCACCCGCCGCACATCCACAAGATCGACGTGCAGTGCGCCAAGGACCAGATGATCATCGAGATCGAGTTCGACCGCGCCTTCAACGGGGTCATCTACTCAAAGGTGAGGGGCTCCGATCAAAAGTTGGAGGGCCCACTTCGGCGGTATGTAAATTGCGGAACAAATAATCTAATCCCTTCATCTTATCTCGAGTAACTTACTTTCTAATTCTGAATGTGAATTGCGGACCAAACCTTCTCAGGTAAGGAAAGGAGGGAGGCAAAGGAAATGCAGCTAGTCGCGTTAAGGAGCCGCCGCGCTGCTGTCAAGCATTTCCTTGTGCCTTTCCCTTCACGTATGCACTTTACATTGATATAACATGTTTACAACTCTAGAAAAATGCCGTTTAGTATAGAAATTAATTTTATATTGTGACAAAAGGAAATTACCCATCTTTACATGTAATATTTTTGCATTTCTCGGCGATTTTCACTAACAAGTCATTTTTAACTTTTTCGCGACATTTTTAATGTACTCGTATTTTTCACTGGTTTCATCGATTTCAAGATATTTTTAAGATACATTAATTTCATACATTAATTGCCCATGTTTCTGCAGCGGCTTTGACCGGGAGGTCCTAGAGTTCGAGTCTCGACGGTGGCGGATTTTCGACACTAGTTAGATGGCTGGGTCAAACTCTTCTGCTGTTTGGAGGAGAATTCTAGTGGCTGGCTGCTCTGATAGGCATTTTCCATGGTTTCTCCTTTCGATTTCTGGAGAATGTCAGAGCAATACCCCCAAAACCCGGCCACGGTCCGCGTAAGGTCTTTCCTTCCTCCTCCTTGTCTTCTGCTTTGGCTTTATACTGACATCGACAAACATTACGCTACCATATATGACGGGAGACCAGTCAGGAGCTTAGAGTTTGTCCCGACGGAGGCATTGCCCTGATGTAGGGATATACCCGGAGGGGGAAATCATTCGCAAGCCGACGTGGAGACCGGCGCCGGATCTACCAAACAGCTGGGCAGGAACACCGCCACCTCCAGCGATACAATATTAACCACACAAACGAGATTAACGAATATCGTAGTTGAGGTATTTGGAAACATCAATGCTCAGCTTCGTTTTTAAAGGCGTCGTCGAGTCTCTCGTGAGTAACTGAGATCTAAGGAGGTAGGTCGCAGGGCCAAACTAAAGACCATTCAGTTTTTAAGGATACAGTTTGGACGGCGTCATCGACACCACAATGAGCGACAATGGGCTGCGAGGGGAAATCGCAGAAAATTTCTAAGGCTGCGGCTGACTGCATGCCAGGTATCTCGGATAAGTGCGGCGGTTGTGTGTTTTAAAAAACATTTCTTGATGGAAAGGTACACACACATATAGGGAATCCCTTATTGTTCTTAATTTTTATTAGGTGCATCTGATTTTTTTATGAATTCTCAATTTAAGTGGCCAATTGTACCTTAATCCATTTCTCTTGAGTGGTCTGGAACTCGGTATGAAGCCACATTTTTAACTCGAGTTATTTACTTCATAGTTACGACTAGTTTCTTAAACTGAAATGGCTGTCTCCAAGTCAAGGGAGAGCATCTCAACTTATCGTTTCTTCAACTCTGCATTTCATACAGAGCATAATATTTATCCTCTCCTACAAGACTCACGAGCACTTGTTATTGTTGAAAGCGACACCCAAAAGCGATTCAAATCCTTATGTGTCCCAAATATGAGTCATAAAAATTCACTTTTTTTAAAAAAAGATAAGAAAAACATATACAAAAGATAATGGAATAGGAATTGTTAATGAAAATATATTCTGCTATTATCATGAAAAGAACAAGTCATGACTCATCCAAAAGTGCAAAGAAAGCTTGCGTGTGGAAACACATTTCCATTGAATCACGAAAATTGTTTCCGGGCCGAATATGTACACCCACTGCATGAGAAATAGGCCACGTCTTCTCACAGTTCGCAGTAATGACTGGTGAAATGTGGCATGGAAAGTGCAATGTAAAGTTCCTTCCGTGAATTTTTATATCATAATTACAAGAAAACTCTCCATGAATTTATTTAAATATATACTTAGAGGCTGGCTAACAAGCGTATTCAGAAAAATATGTCTTAATTCTAAAGAAAATAATTATGTGAAACATAAGGGAACTCTGCGAAGTAAAATAAGTATAATTCTGTAAAAGTCTTAGATAAGTGTTAAAAATAAAGTATCTTTCCACGCACACTCAATTATTCTTGTTAAACTTCAATAGAGTTGTGAATTAATTACACACTAAAAATGTCCTTAAATACTCACAGAAAACTTCTCTCATTGTTCAGAAGTATCCAGATATTTCTGAATCCCATCTTAATCAAGTTTCTCGTCCAGGTGTGCTTGATTCATTGAGGAAATGCTGAGATGGGACCATGTTTTTCTTCTGAACGTAAAGATAGCTACACTCTATGTGCGCGTTTTCTTGAGTGTTTCCATGAGGTGTTTTCCATGCATACATTTATGCAAATAATCGTGTTCCATTTTCTCGAGACAGTAAGTCAATTCCTTCATGTGGGAAACGATAAAGAATTGGAGCCAATATCCGTAACTTATTTACCATTGAAAATAGTGTTTATTGCACCGGAGTGAATATTTTTTTTATTATTCAAATCTTGCCAAAACGCTGGTTGCTTCCTGCATTCATAATTCAACTTACGGTGCTAGGGAAATGGATTTCAGAACTCTAGAAAACGTTCACAGATCGCATTTTTCCCCTTTTGTACATTACGCACAGCTTTTAACTGTTTTTTGCGTTAAATAAATACATTTATTGAGCATTCTAAAGAAAGCGTAACTAATGATTAGGGAGCGGATTCTAATGAAATGTAATTTTTTCTTTTCACTTTAGAAGAATACCGTTAAGTATCGACATTAATTTTTATGTTATGACAAAAGGAAATGACCCATTTTTATGTCATTTTTTTTTGCATTTTTCGTCGTTTTCGACTAATAAGTCCTTTTTACCTTTTCCGCATTTTTAATGCATCTTTCGCTAATTGCATTGATTTTAATATCGTTTTAATGATACTTGCTTCAAATAATATTTACGAGATGCAACATAGTTCTTTGCAGAAATCCTGAGTAGCCTATTGGGTTTATTCACTCATATATTCCCATGTCAGCCATTGTGAGTACTGCGTAATGTAAGTCATCATTTTCTGTGAGGCCTATCAGCGCCATATCCGTTTGACAGATTTCGCGATAAATAAAGGCGGAGATTTCCGGTAAAGAAAAATCCAAACGAAATGTTAATTAGCTGAGTTCACTAGAACGAAAGGATGAAGCCTCGATTACATCAGTAACATATCCAAGAGCTTGAGTTATTCAACTGTACGGGTTTTGTCCACATATTTTACGTCTTTTTTGTTGCTTTTAGAGCCTTTAAAAACATTTTAAGACCATTTCACTGATCATTTTTTGACGATGCTTTAGGTCATCAAAACCCGCCCCTACTAATGATCCACTTGGTCGTGTTTCAGGGTTTCTACCGCCAGGACGCGTGCCGCTACGTGAGCGAGAACAGCGGCCAGACCAAGTACAGCATCACCGTGCGCCTGGACTCGTGCGGCACCCAGTTCGTGGACCAGTTCGCGGAGGGCGGGCAGGCCTACCTCGAGAACGTGCTCGTGCTGCAGAACGAGCCCGGCATCCAGGAGGTAAAGCACCGCCCCGCATCCATACAGCACGCATCCCGCATGCGAAATGGCACGCGCACCCGCCCTCACGGCACGGGAGGAACTCTCAACCTCCGCCCAGCTACTGCACTCCACTGCTGCCTCTGGCGTTAATTCGCAACCTCGGTAGTCGAGAGAAAAACAAATTGTCTGGCTACGAAAATCTGTGCATTTAAAACATTAGCAAGTCGTCTAAGCTTTCTATTCAATCAAATTTCGTGATTTTTTTCTTTAAATGAAACGTTTTGAGCTCAAGATGTGGAATTATTTGCTCTAATTAACTGGTTTTATACTAAAAAACACTAAATATTTAGACTGTCTTAAAATTAATTGAAAGAACGCGTAACTTCCGTCATTTGCTCTTTGTTTTGTCGTACGAGTTGCAATCGGTCAATTGAAAGCAGTCGTCGTTTCGTCGTTTTGCGCGTGAAAGCTTATGAATGTGAGGTTTGGCGAGCGAAGCAAAGATAACAAAATTTTTGGGTGCAAAGATCAATGAGCACTGTAGTTTTCTTTTCTGTCAGTTACCAACAAATTTTGATTGATTTCGACTAATGCTAATTCAACTTCTACGAGTATTCTAATTACAAGTAAATTTCAAAAGGTTCTAAAGTACGAAAAAGGAAAATATTTATCGTTTTAATATTAAAATTGTTGGTATTATTATGTTTTCCTTCGCGGATAGCTCATTGGTCAGCGTGTTCACTTTCCATGACGGGACCCCTAGTTCGATTCCCGGTTGGCCGAGATTATAGTGTGCGCTTTCCTCGGACTGTCCCAGTATATGTTGCTGTGTGAAGATGGGAAAACGCACTTCTCAGATTGAGAAGACCAGAACACGGCGTACGGATGCCTTTAAGTTATTCATACCGGATATTTTTAAGTTATTCATACAGTGAGAGACAAACAAAGAGAAACGTCCAGGTAAATCTGAATACGAAAACCTTTAACAAAATTGCATGAATTCTAATTTTATAAAACGGACTAAGAAATAAAGAAATGGGTGTTCCACAAAGAATGTTATTCGTGACTACATTCCATTGCCTTGTGACGTTATCTTGTATCACATTTCCGTTGCTTTATTTTTCAAGCAATGGATATGTTAATGAGCAAGGTTCTTTCGCAACAGGCGGACACTTGCTTGAGCACACATAAGTTGCTGAAATGACGCCATCGTAACAGTGAAAGTAGGTGAAGATAGTAAGAAAGTATCTCTGAGTAACGAATAGAATGATGGAAATGTGTTACGCAACTGTTACAAATGTGCTTTCTTTTAACTTCGAGTAACAATGTGAACATGAAAACAAAGGTTCATTACACAGAAGTTGCGCCTGTAGCGAGTAAATATCACTTCAACACGAAAGGAATGTAGATGTAAAGATTGAGAATTGTGCGAAGGAACGACATTTCTTTTCCTGAAACTAAAATTAATTTCCGGCAAACACACTTTCAGTAAGTTCAAAACTCGGGTATTTTATCAACAGGCAAACAATTATTTAATATTTAATTACATTCAGCATAACAAATTCATATTATGACTTTTCAAAGTCGCTAATATGCAATACGAATTTTGACGTATTTTAAGACGAGAACTTTCATGGTTCGTGAATAATATGTTATTCTTGTTAATAAATAAAATAAATAATAAATATAATAAATAAATAATATAATATAATAAATTATAATAAATATAATAAATAATATAATAATAAATAATAAAATAAATAATATGTAATTCTTGTCCTTATTAAATGCTTCTCAATAAGAATCAAAACTCTGGATATTTTATCAAGACGAAAACAGATATTAAATATTTCCTTAAAATTCAACAAATGTAATTCATATAATGATGTTTTCAATTTGATATTAAAAAATAATATATTATTATTAAATTTGACTTAGTAGGTGAGTTTTCAAATCTTTTAGGACATGTTCTTTATTGGTTAATTAAAGTGTTTTTGTTTTCTTTCTTATTCAATCCTTTCAGACGCGACGACGCTTTTTCAAAATGAATCACCTTCTGAGACTAGCATTTCCGTTGTGTAGGTGTGGGATACTGTTCGGCGCGTGCGCTGCCTGTGGGAAGGCAACATCAACAAGGCCCTGAGGGCTGACCTCAGCGTAGACATGCTCAGCCAGGAAACCGTCACCTTCAGCGGAGACACGGCCGTCGCGCGCCTCGACATCCAGGTGGGTGCAGCGCCCAGGCCCATTGCCAGCTTCTTCGCTGTGAATAGACTTCGCCAATAGGCACAAATCTCCTGTGAAGTGGTGGTCCTCTAGCCCGATAACCGGGGAATTTTTTGGCCTAACAGTCGCTTTAAAAAAGGGAATCAATTTGGAATTAAAACGCACTTACTCGTCTCCTTCAATACAATAATGCCAGAACGAATCATCACGTCTCACCCAATAAAGCAAAGCGATTACGTTTAATCTCTATCTGCCCTATACAATATGATATTAATGCGATGAAGATTTATCATGACTTGTCCACTAACACAGAAAGTGGGTAGGTTTTTAAACCAAGATGATGTGCAAACTCGTCGAGTCACAAATACAAAACAAATTCTCATAACAAGTTACTTCGTCATGCCCGCTAAGAGGTTAAGAGTAGTACGAATTGGGACGACTACAAAATTGGATTTCTATTAATTCGAAAGTTATTAAAAATATTCCCCAAAGTGTATTCAAACAGACAAACTGCAAACACGATAAGTACCACCAAACAAACTAGCACTGGGAAACGAAAGAGACCACATATGAACGAAACGGAATGAATTACTGAAAAAATTGCGAGCAATCTTAAAAGTTCTGTCCACAGTAGATACCTTTTACAATTATTATTTTTCATCAATGTACTTTTGGATCTATTTTATCCTAAATTTTTATGGCACAGTCAAAACATAGGGTCAAAATCGTGAAGATATTTTTCACATAATATTTACATTTTCAAAATTAATGAAAGAAATATGTAAAAATGTTGAGAACTTTTAATGTGAGTTTATGAACACAATTGATACAATTAGATGATAGACGTAATAAGTTAATGATAATAATTCGGGAATTGGAAGGACCCAATAAATCTATCACTATTTCCAAAGCACACGTAGCATTATTTTTGATAGCACGCATTACACGAGAGAATCTCAAAGTAGTAGGGTCATCATTGGTTGCAGAGATGGTTAATTATTGCATTACAAACTCTTAACTATTTCTATTTCTAGTATATTTAGTCTAACATTTTAAACGAAGATAGTAAGCACCAGCGAAGAAGGTAAAAGGTTCAGCGCCTCCTACTGATCTCCAAGCACGAAGTAGCGGGCTGCAATGCTCAAATTAAACATCCTTACCCGCCGGCAAGTAGCAAATGAGCTCGCTCATTGTAAATAAGTCTAAATGGGGAGGATATTGGAGGCGGGATAAAGAATAAGTAAGCTTATGCAATTTATATTACTTGCACTTCTCTTTCATGTATTTTAAAACGTGAAACTTCACAATGTCGACGCTATCCGCTTGTAAGTGCTTAAAACTCTTCTGGTCCCAATAACCATGTAGTAATAGTAAACTAATCTAGAATACAAGCCATGCAAGTTTTTTGAGAAAACGAAAAATAGAAATATTCAAAAATTTTCTAATCCCTTATTTCTATTTGATTCATACTAACAAATAAAATTACACAAGACTTCGATGGAATGTGCATGCATATGAATGTATTAAGTGAATAATGATTCGTAAGGGCCTGTATACCGCTTACCAATTTTCTTTGTGCTTGACAAATAAGAGCATTTTTTAGGACAGAGTGTGAGAGAGACAACGTTCTTTACCGCCTTCGCCACGCGATCTCTGCAAGCATGCCCGCTCTTCATTGCAAAACGAATACGTCTCCCAGCTACTGGTCGATGTGTAATTCAAAGACAAGAGGTAAAAGAATGAAAACTGACGCAAAGGACTTGTCTTTTCGCGCAAAGTTCCACTATAATAAATTACAATTACAGAAGCTTCTAGCTAGCAAAGAGTAATTTCACTATCTGTCCTCTTTTTCTTGAGCTCCGTTTATGCTAAATTTTGGAGGAATGAGGGGGTAGTTTTCATCAGCAATACTATTGTAAAAGACTGTTAACTTGATAAGTGTAGTAAAAGAGAGGGGGTAGGGATTCCGGAGTCCGTGAAGAGGTGCGCAGATTTTATTTCTTCTCCTAAGATTTTTTTACTATTTTTTACGTTAAATAAATAATGCTACAGATTCCTCTCAGTTTGTTCACTCCAAAGTGAAGAGAAGGGTATATTGTGGCGTAGGAAAAGCTACTGCTCTTCCTCGACGCTAGGAGGCAACGAGGGGTATCTCTTTGGTACAAGCGTCAAGCACAAAAAGATTGGTACGCGGTAAAGGCCCACGCGATGAAGGACACGGCCCCTCCTTACGCCTTCCACCACGGAGATCCGGGTTCAATCCCCGGATAATCCAAGTGGAATTTGTGGATAAAGCGAGCTAGGTTTCTGGGGTTTCTCTCTTTTCTTTTGCCTCTCATTCCATTGATGAATTGTTGTTCACTTCATCATCATTATCGTGTTTATGTAATCATTACATACTCACTGACCTCACTATCCTCAGAAATTCACTAAGTCAAATATTTCTATTATTTTGACAAGTGAAAACGCTAAAGTTCAAGTGTTATGGTGTACTAAATTATTGATTATTTCCTTTTTAACTAAGGCATAGAAAATAAAAAAATGTTAATGAAAAACCCATCTTTGGATCCGATTTTTTTCTTAAAACCAATATTATAGTGTTCAGAAGCTCCCCTTATTAAAAAATGCCCAGATTGTGTGCTGATTTTCATGAGAAATGGTAAATATAATTTTTCTGGAAGCAACTGTTTTGAAGAAAATTGAGTTCAAATGTTGCTTCCTGGTGCAAAATTCAAACTAGCTGCCTCATCGCAATAGACATAAGCGCGGAGTCAGCCAAATTCTGCGTAGTTTCCCTGCGATTTCTGTGAAACTATCGAGTGGTGAAAATATCGCTTGCCGCACACTAGAATATTTTAAGATTATCAACAAGTTATGTTTACTTCTATTCATTTAATCTATTAATATCTTCTTCAAATGCATTTTTGCTATAAATTATAACCACGGTGTGCAGCGGCGTTACAATGAACGCTGAACACTATCTACGGCTTTGGAAATTAACAAAAGTCGTGGAATGCTCGAATTATTTTTTGCGTATCTTGAGTGTCTTTAAACTTTTACAAGGATAACCCTCTGTAATTTATAACCTTAATATCATGACACATGCCACAAGGGTTTTGCGAAGAACCAAACGAAATATCCAAACGCGGAGAAATTATGCAACGCCCAGCTCATTGGTAGATGGCAGTCTCAGGTGTCGCAGCAGCTAGTTTGAATTTTACTCCCGTGAGTAACATTTAAACTCAATTTTCTGGAAGACAATTTAAAAAAAAAACAACTAGCGAAGCAATTCTTCATGAAAATCAACAGAAAATCTGGGGTATTTATTGAAACGGGAGCTTCCACTGTAGATTAAAGTGTGTTGAGATAATAACCAAAATTTAAGTTCTCTACATCCAAATATATTGAAAAGGCAAAATTTCATTGGCATCTTTAACTTGATTTTATCCCAAACCACACTTTTTGGACTTGGTGACGCTCACTTGTATTCCCCGCTGGTGACTGGCGACGCGCATGCGCAGATGGGCCGCGGGCCGTTCGCGCCCAAGGCGACGGGGCTGGTGAAGATCGGCGAGACGATGACGCTGGTGGTGTCGGTGGAGGGCGACGCGGACTTCGACGTGGGCGTGCGCGACTGCACTGCGCACGACGCCTCGGGCGCCAACCAGGTGCGGCTGACGGACGCGCGCGGCTGCGTGCTGCGCCCCAAGCTCATGGGCGCCTTCCAGAAGACGCGCGCCGCCGAGGGCTCGCCCGGGGGCGTGGTCGCCTACGCCTTCTTCCAGGTGAGCCCCGCCCCCTCACGCGCCCTCGCGCCAGCTACTCGGCTATACTGCGGTTTGCACAGACTTGGACCTGACGTTTCGTCAGCTGTTCGGCCAGCTGCGACACTTCTCCAATCGAGACCTTACACGTCACTATATGTAGTGAGGTGAAAGCTCCCGATTGGAGAATTATCACAGCTGGCCGAACAACTGACGAAACGTCAGGTCCAAGTCTGTGGAAACCGCAGTGTAGGTTGAAGCACGTTTGGGGAATCGCATCAGTCACGTGAAGTGGAAGGGGCCCATTCACAATGCAAACATAAACATAAGCATGGCGTTAACATAAAAGTTAGGACTACGTCCATAAGCGGACTCATTCACAATGCCTTCGGATAAGGATAATACGTAAGGCGTTAACTTAATAGCTTCAATCTTCTGTTCTTATGCTTATGTCAGAAATAAGAAATGAACCAATCGTAGTACGTTAACTCAAAATCGAGTATCGAAATAAGTCGACAGACGAACTAACGCAATCCATAGCAAGCGTCCCCCAGTCATGTACACAGTCGATATCTCGAAATCCATTCTCACATCCAACCAATAATAAACTAGAATGTCTCATAGTCAATAGAAACTCTTATTTTGCTTACGTTTATGTTCGACATTATGAATACTTCAGTTTATCTGGTATGTTAATGTCTACGTCTACGTGTTATGCTTGTGTTTGTGTTTGCATTGTGAATGGGACTTAAGCCCATATCCCCAGAAGGCAACCTTCTCGAAGGCCATTGGCCGTGCAGCAGAATAGAACAAAGGGAACGGATGTGACTCTTATGCGAAACCACTGTTATAAAACTAGGTACTGTAACAGATACAATGGTCTGAAACGCCTAGGGAAAGGACAATATATTTTTGCATTGAGAAAATGAACAATATATACTGTAAAGATTAGATTTAAAAACCAACTGAATAACGAAGGATGCGACGCATCACTCGCATCCATTGCCGAACTATCTCCACACATTCGTTGGGAACCTTGTGGGAATTGTAAACGCCAACTATTAATGCAAGTAGCACCAGAACTATCTTTCCCTTGGGAGGAAAGATTGGTAACCTGACGATAACTCAGATAGTTAATGTAATATTTTGATCCAGTTTAATACAGGTAATAACTAGCATTTTCTGTTGAGTTCTATCTAATTATCACCTTTGCTTACAGGCTTTCAAGTTCCCCGATGTCATGGATTTGACACTGGAATGCAATGTAGAACTTTGCAAAACAGACTGCCAGACTTGCCCAGATGCTCAGGTAAGTTGAAATATTTATACTAATGCTTTCTTGAAGAATTGGAAATTGCATTTCGGAACCAATGAAGTACGCTAATTCCATCTTGTTATAATCAAATAGATCTGAATAAAAATAGATAACTCTTTCAAAAATTTAAAATAAATTGGTTTTAGGCGCAAAGGAACAACAAGCATACTACTGAAGATATAACATTCTCATTCACAAACCCCTTCTATTAATATTACAATATTTTTAGCTAATTGAGCGTTTCCAAAACTTTCCAAAACAGTCATTACACAATTATTAAATGTAGGGAAAAAGCACGATTATCTCATCTAGACCACATTTGTTTCTTGTGACAAACCCTCTCTGATCAAATTTTTGACCTACAAAATGTGTTATTCCATTTCATTCATCATCGTAATTTATCCCGTTTGAAGCCTATTTTTAAAAATAATTTCAAAATGCTTTATTTCTGTTCTGTCTCACGTCACATTCTTACTTACAATATTAATGCGTAACTGATAATCCTATTAAAATCAATGTTAATCTAATTTTTAACCATACCATCAAAACCTTACGTGAACGACAATCACGAGTACATCAATTCAGCGTAGTATTAAACTTTATTTCCAAAGTGCGGAGATGGATATCATGTGGGACCCAAAATAATATATGAGAGAAAACAACTGAAGACTTCCCACCTTCAACACTAAATAGCTGCGTCGAATTCTAGAGCGAATAGCTGTCTGGAGGAGAATAGAGTTATTTTAACGGCCGTCTTCTCTGATAGGTAGTTTCCCGTGTTTTTTTTTCGATAAACACCTGGGGAATGTCGGAGCAATGCGGGTCACGGAGCACGCACGATCTTCCCTTCCTCTCCATTAAACACACAATTACACTTCTGGGGAGAAAATTCCGGAGGTTAGAGTTTGTTCTAGCTGGCCTGCTCTGGAAAATACCTAGAGGGTGAAAAACACCGCACGCCCACGTGATCGAACTGCATATTCCAACGAGAGAGGAACAACGCTACCCCCAGGGGTGACTCATAAGCACTACACTTCCGGGACTAATGATCTCAGTAGTCGACGCGCCGCAACCAATACATATACTCACTCCTCACTTACCATCACCATTGGGCGTTTTACATCAACTTAACCTTTCGGTTATCAGCTGACGCTCTCTGCCCTCAGTTTACAGCACTGCATTTTTACATCTAGAGTCCCTTGACTGTAGCGGTTCTTGAAACCTTTGACATGTAGGGAGGTTTTCTGGCGGTCAGGAGGCGCTCACGTTGTTGCCCTTAACGCCGTAACGGAGCTTTCTCCCCCTAACACGCATACATCACATTCATACAACATTCAAACCGGGAGAGGTCTGGGAAGGAGTGGGATATTGAAGCTGATTGATGATGGTTGGGTCAAGCCCTATGCCACAATACTAAAGCAAACATCTATGTGCGGGTGGGATTCGAAACAACAGTTCCCGCAGTGGTTTCGGCGGAAGTCGCGACCTATACCTCCCTTATTTCCAACGTAAAGAGTGTTGTTGAGATTCGCACAATAAACCCTGTCATAGCGATGTTGAGTTCCAAAATCCATGTACACCGTACTACTCGCGCAACTTTTCTTGAACGATGACCTTGCTTCCTCCTCCGTTGAGCAAAAACATGCTCCGTTGGACGCACAAGCTCGCAGCGAGCACTGATTACAACGTTTCAAACTTTAAAACTTCGTTCGCGCGAAACAGAAGCTAGTCAAAACTAGTTGCTTTCGTAGTCGAGAACTTCTGTTCAACTTTATTACCATTATCTAAAGACACGGCTGAGGCAGGTCCAGATCCTTCAAGGGAGGCACCTAAAACTCCTATCTAGTGTCCCTGCTGTTGCCCACCAAGAGCGATGACCTGCCCGCGCACGTAGCAGGTTGACTTTGATTTTCCAGAGGTTGGCTTACAGTAAATACTCTAATGGCTGACTTTAACTAATTCCCCCATTCCGCCCGCATTTCTTCAATCCATCGTACCGGGAGCGATAGCTCAGGGTATCAACTGATGTCACTGCAGCGACTCTGACCTGAAGGTCCTAGGTTCGAGTCCTGGTGGCGGCAGGATTTTCGACACAAGCTTTTCAGCTAGGTCGAATTCAGTAGCTGTCTGGAGGAGAATTCTAGCGGCCGGCTGCTCTAATCGGTAGTTTTCCGTGGTTTCTCCGATCAACACCAAGCGAATGCCGGAGCAGTACCTTACCGAACGGGCCACGGACCGCGCGCGATCTGTCCTTCCTCTTCCTCGTCCTATCCTCTCCCCTTACACACACACTTACACTAGCATGCACCACACTACCACATGTTCCGGGAGACCGGTCGGGAGGGTAGAGCTTGTCCCGGCTGGGGCGGTGCCCCGCTGGTGGGAGAGTCCTGGTTAGGGGGAAACCCCACTAGCCAACGGTAGGTCGGCGCCGGATCTCGCCATCTAGTGGGGGAAGATCACCGCCATCTCCCGAGAAAGAAAAGCATGCAGTACACTAATGGGACTAATGACCAAAGCAGTTGACGCGCCCGGAAACACGAAAAAATCAGTCAATCCATCGTTCAAGAAAAGTTGCCTGAGTAGTGCGTGTTGTTCTCGTTGAGAGCGAGGCGTTGAGGCGTGGCCGCGTTGTGCGCAGAGCGCAGATCCTCAGCTGCGGCGCCGGCGGCGCGACCTGTGGGCGGCGGAGGACAGCAACGCGGCGACCAACAACTCGACGCGCGGGGACCCCGTGCGCGTGTTCCGCTCCTTCCGCGTCGTCAGCCCCGACGACCTGCAGGACGACGCCGTGCCGCGCGCCGCCACCGTCATCAACCTCGGCACGCGTGAGTACTCTTCATCCGCTGGGCGCGGTTGTCGACTTGGGAGTTTCGTTACGACTTCAATTTTGGTGCTGAAGCTACTGATTGGATAACCAGCTGATCAAACGTTAGAAGTCGCTCTATTTAAACTGTAAAATCCTCGCCGGCGTTCCTTTGGCGAGAGGAAGGAAGCCTATCAGTATAGTGGCTCTCATGTTACTCATAAGTGGAGCCCGAAAGTTCAGGTATTCATTTTACCCAAAATAAGCAAGCAAAAAGGCATTCATATTCCCTAAAATCGGCATGTAAAAAAACTATTTATTCTGGATAAAGCGTGGGTGAAAAATGCATTAAACGCGGTATCGCGAAATGTTTGAATTCTTTTGCAATGTAGAAACGACTACTTTTTTTTAGATACTTCATGATATGTGTTATTCAATACGATAGTTGGGTATCAAAAGATGTCAAAAAAGAGATAAAGAAGGATAGAGAGAGGGGGGAAGGAGAGAGAGAAAAGTCTGGTTTATGAATGAAAAGAGACGTGAAACACGAGGTGCAAATGAAAGGAAACAATAGGTGGAAATGAGAGAAAGTAAGTGTGTAAATGTATGTACGAGAGAAAGGGAGAGAGAAAGGGAGAGAGAAGGAGAGAGGGAGAGAGAGAAAGAGAGAGGGATATAGAAAAAGGGAGAGCTTGTTACTAAATGAGGCATGTAGAGAACGCAGAACCATCTTCCGGCGCCCAACGCTCCATAAAGCCGCCGTTCCGCTCCCTTTGCAACCGCTGCCGCCAACGCCCATCCGAATGCCACGAGGTGTGACCGCGCGTCGCTCTGGTGCTTGCAGCGCAGACGGCGGGCATCTGCATGACGGTGCCGGGGCTGCTGCTGACGGCGGCGATGCTGGTGGCGCTGCTGCTGTCGGCGGCGGCGGCGGGCGCCTGCCTGTGGCTGCGCGTGCCCGCGGCGCGCGCCGTCGACGCCGACCCGGCGTCCGCGCACACGCCCTACCACCCGGCCGCCGCGCCGCCCTACATGGCCCACGCCCCGCTGCCCGCGGGCAAGGCCTAACGGCGCCCTCGGCCTCGCGCCCGCGGGCCCGCACCCACTCGCCTTCCAGCCGCCGGCACCGCCCACGCGCCAGGCGCGACACTACTTTTGTAAGCGAGCGGCTAAAGCAAATGGACAAATGGAACATGCCTGGAATGCGCTATACGATTGGCTGTTATCAAAAAGAACATTTAAAGCAGTTTGGGCAAGTTAGCTTGTCAAAAAAAAAAATCCCCAATTTGATGTGGGCAATATGAGCCCTTTCCAAGTCAACGTATTTCCAAGTCAACGGCGAGGCTCCGGCCTCCACGATTAACATAAACCATTCTTGAGATTAGCCAATGCAAAATTTCCAACGCCTTTTCCTTCAAAATACGGATATTTAACTTACGCGTAACTGTTTCTGATTGGTTAAATACGCGCATTCCAAGTATTTCTTTTATCCGTGTGCTTTGCTGGTCCAAAAAATACTCGCTCGCGGCGTCGGTGAGCCCCCGCCAGCGTACAGGATGTTTCAGAAACGGGAGGTTGAGAAGCCAGGTTGAGAGACCGAAGAGAAGGAGGAAAAGTATCGTTCACTCATGTTTGAATACTGTCCAGAGAATATTCATGTCCAGTGTCTGTTTTCTAAAGAAAACCACTAGTATTTTCTCGGGTTTGATACTTTTTGTACACTCTTTAACAGGCTTTTTAATGAGTTACATTACGAGAACTTCGTGTCAAAACTTTAGGGAAACTGCATTTAACTAAAAGCCAACAAACCAGATGGAAGTAACGATATTTTTCTTCACAATTTTTAATTTATGTATCGATTTTCCTCCTTCTTCTTGAGTTCACAACACAATTTCAATAACTCCCAATTATGTCTTTGAAATGCACTGTATGTTAGAGTACTTTTGACTTTTGGCTGCAGTGGTCTTATAAGTTGGTTTTCAGTGTCTTCCTTAACTTACTGCATGACACAGTCAAATGTCGAAAGTACAGTGTGCAGCGATTGCAGAGTACCTCTTTAACGCCGTTTGCCGCCGATTGAAACAGGCGTTCGAAGCACTATACCTGGCCTGCAAGGATGCCCAGTATCTGCACCGGTAAAAAGGTTTTCTAATCATATGTTCCATTTTTTCTTCAATTTGAAACTTTAAGGTCTCTACAAAGTCAGAAATCTCTTAATCCTCGAAGTGAATGTTAAAATTTTATATTCCAACTAGATATTAATTTGAAAATTAAGCGCAAATAGTTATTACAGTAGAAAAGATTCCTTTATCCAAAACTTATGTAAATAGTTCGTCTTTCATTTTACTTATTTCTTTTCTGCATTATATCTTTTCTACTAAATAACTATTTTTAATGATGCCAAACGCACATTTTATAATTGGTATAATTTTTGGATCGGTGCAACAAATACCTGGCTAAAAAATGAAAAAAGGGAAAATATTCACCCACATTCTTACAATTGTCAAGTTACAAAACATATTTTGTTATTGCTTCTTTAATTTTTCTAGAGCAATAAAATTCACATTACTTGCACCTTTTACACGACAGATAGTTGCCCAATATAATTCATTCCACCATTATCTGCACTTATGGTCCGGGCAAAATTGTGAATTCACAACGTAATTCAATACTTACGAACTTCTGACCAAGAAGTCAACAGTAGAGGCAAAGTAATCACATTCAATACCAACACTTATCTGAAGGAAACAACATTTACATGCTTTTTGTATCACATTCATTAGTAATGAAATACCGTCCGCGATAATGCTACAATGCTTACTGACTTGCCCTCTGAATGTTGATCGCAAACGATGGGTTTAAATCATACATCTGTTGAATGAGCACCGGTATATGATGGGGACTGCTAATTAATGTGCATCATAACATGTAATTTCTAACATTTACTTTTCTGGCAAGAAGACAATACTGAATTGTCCTCTCGGCCATAACAAAGTATTAGGCACCGCAAATGTGTTAAAGGGTCTCTGCAAAGACGCTATGTTCCTTGTCTGAACTGCCTAAATGGCTACAGATAGAAAAATAAAACTCAACTGTTCGAATTTGTAGTTCGAACGCACATTTAAGATATTAATCTAAATAGATGTGAAAGTGTCCTGAAGGTTTCTTATTGTATCTTTTTATATAGAATATATGTAAATTTATTAAAAAAAAAGTCTAAGGTTTTCCTATACACACATGGTCACATTCAAATCTATCTTCTATGACCTGTGCCATACTCTGTATATTTTGTCAATAAACTGAAGTCAGATTTGTTAACAGATCTATATAAATTATCCTTTAAAGCTATCCATCAGATAATAAATGTTATTATACATTCTAATTAAGATTCGATAAAGAAAGAACGACAGAACCACCAAAAAATATTAAGAACGCATTTGTAATCGAACATTCCGAATTGCGAAACTGTCCAGACAACTGCAAAATATATTGTCAGGTAATATAATATGAATGGTCTCTACAAACGAATCCAACATAATTAAAAATAAACAAAAAGGTAACAAATACTTCCAGGGAGAGATCCATGATCTATTCTAAAGAGATCCAAGAAAGCCCCATGTTCGAGTGTACTGTAACGCCAAACAGTAAAAAAATAGAATACTGTAAAATATAAGCCGGAATCGATCGGGACAGAGAAAAATTCCGGTGTAGGTGGGTTTCTGTTTTATGCAATCTTTTCCATTTTATGACAGTTGTGATATTGACCTTCCTACCTTGAAATTAGTAAATTACATGACTTATCGATCATCGAAATACGTTAACGTATTAATGGAAGACCACACCAATAAATGAATAAACACTCTTCATTGACAGCTTTTGGGGAAGTTGAAAGATAAATACTTACTGGCTGAATTGGGACTACTTGCTGACTACGCACAATGCGTCACAACTCAGTACTATGACTTTCTAATACCCTCGCGTGGCCTTGAGCAATATGTATCTGGTCGTGAAGTTATGATTTTCAACGCGGGGCAGGGAGGCACTTATGTCCATACACCTTCCCACGCTCAGAGAGTTGGGAGAGAGGGAATTCCCCCACGGCATACGCCTTGAGAGACAAGCGACCCCAAGTTCGAATTCCAGGCTGACAGCTGACGCCCCCATCCTTCGATATCCAGCTGCCACGACTAAATCGCATGTCACAGAGATGAGAATTTAAAACAATAAGTCATGAGAATTTAAAACAAGCTTGCAGATGCATTCATTTCATTAGGAACGTCTGTCTGCCAATTGTATTAAATTCACAGGATTTTCGTTTTATAAAGATGACCCCCTGCAGCACATGAGAAACCGTTCCGTTTCCGCGATGGAGAGGTCCCGTTTTATGCTGTGTAAAATACCATTTAACTTTACGGGCAGGAGAACTTTTCCGGTTTATGCAGGTTTCCGGCTTGCAAAGGTTCCGGTTTAGACAATTTCATTGTAATATGAAACGATGGTGTAATGGATGGCAGTAGGGAGTTTTTGCACGCCTTACCGAGCATCATCAGCTGCTATCTCGATCTTCTGCGCATGCGCAGATGCACAAAAGTGATGCGAAACATGAACTGCGCATCCACAGAAGATAGATAGTCCTTTCGATTGCTTTACTACGAATCGAGGGTGCAAAAAACCCCTACTAATAATACTAATGAATATCTTTCCCCCATGCTAACAAACAATTGTGAAGTGATATTACGATGCAAGTGAATACCGTAAACTTCATACGAGTGTATCAATACCTATTAATCGAGTTTTATTCAGTATTTTTTGTACAAATAATGACATCGACTCTTTAATGGTTCTCGTTTTCTTAATACAAGAGCTCAGATGTGAACATTTAAAAACACCTACAGAAACAGGTACCACTTAACTTTTTTTAAAGTTTGAATGGTTTTAACTGCTTTTCAATGATAAATTTAAAATAAAAAGTCAAATTATTTCTCTAGGAAATGATAATCATGATATCGATATCCTGTATTTTACTACCCCATTAATTTAGAATTTTCTTGTGATTTTACACCCTTAGTCTATAAGAGTAAATCGTAACTCAAAATTTCAATTCACCTAATTTTTCACGTCAGATGGCTGTCTTGCACGAGTTGTGAGATAGATGTTCGATGGGTATCACGGAAAAGTGCGCTGAGAGTACGTAAAAAAACAAATTAAAACTAGGCGCAAAAGGTAGGAATTTAAAAGAAAAATTCTTTTTTTTTCATCTCCTGGTCAACATTAATTTGATGTCTTCTTTGAAAATAGCGTTTCATTCAGATCAATTCGCACGTAAGACGATTACCACAAACAGGCATGTAATACACAAAATAATATGCGTACAACAAATGTTCGTGCCCTATCTCGGATGCAAACTGCAAATTTACTGTGTTACATAACCTCAATTTGTCACTATATTGCTGCAATAGTCACTATATCTTCTCGGTTTGCAAGTCGGAGATTTATCAACAATTTCCAAGGCACTCGTGGTATTACCTATAGTAAACATAAATAAGACAATATAGATAAATATAAACATCCAATATCCAACTGGGTTAAACTCAAGAAAACCTAATATTTATCAACTAGATAAAATAACTAGTGATGTTAAACAGCACGCACTTTTTTGCCCATATTTTCACGCAAAATTATGCGAAAAATACTCAAATTTTCGAAAAATTGTACATGATCTTATTTCAAAATATACCTTTAAGGAACAGATTTTATTAATGGAAAAAATCCCTATCTTCACAATTGTAACCGTTGGAAGACGCCGAAAACAATTTTGATTTCTTGCAATTTTCGAAAAATAAAGAGTTTTCAACAAAGTTTCATGACCTGTCCCATTCCCTTAAACGTCCTTCACGCTATGCAACAACAAAAATTAACCAAAAACGATGGAGCAGTTTTTTTGAAAATTTGGAAAACATCCCAGGGGCTTTATGTAAAGTACCCCCAAAATTAAAACATCGATTTCAAATTCAAGGGCCCGCGACATCAGTCAGATCGATTGCGGAATATCAATTTTGGATAAAATCGGCTGAACGGTTTAGCTGCTAGCGTTGTTCGCAGACGGACGGACAAACGTTTTGCATTCGATTGTGCGATCAACGATGCATTGTCATTCGATTTTTCGGCATCAAGGACCCACAAAACTTGTATTCTGGCTACACCACGCGTTAGAGGTTGTTTTTCTAAATTTAGCAACTGGATTTATCCACTTTTTTGCAACCAGGGCCCAGAAATAAGAATTTTTTTGCCCTAAATTCGCCATTTTTTCGCGCAGCGTTACATAACTTTCTCTCTACTCCGTAGCGAGAAAGTAAAAGTTAATTCATATTATACACAAAATATATAATTCATATTTTATAAAAATGAAGTTCATATTTTTAGCTCATAGCGGATGTTGTCGCAAAGAAAATATTTGTGTGTGGACCCGTGCTCGGTGTGAGCGTGGTGACGCATCCGTGTGTATTCGTTTTGTAATAATTTTGTTTTGTAGTAATTTTTTACTTCCGCTGCAAGTCATTTGTCATTATGAGATGGTGCATGAAGATGGACAATTCGCGATAGTGGATATTTGTGAGGTTATGTCACCTTCAGTAAACACGAATGCAACCCGTCCACACAACTGATACGCACCGCAAATTCTTTTGGTATGCGTTCAAATCCCGACAGAGGGCGGTTCGTGTTCGCGCCGTGCGACGTAAATTTTTGCCAGCGTTCTCATTCGACGAATACGTCCACGCTATTGGAATTAAGTTCGCTCAGGCAAAGTTCATTGTGCGCGGCATTCGACGTAAATTGTTGTAAGTGGACGTGCGTACCAGTGATTTTCAGGTGATGAAAAGTGGCGGGTTCGATCCGGCTGGGTGACAGGAATTGAGATGATGTACGTTAATGTATGTTTAAAATGGCCGAGTTTATAGGGCCTGTTGGGTTCACGTTCGTTGACAAACTGCTATGATCAGCTGTTCCCGTGGCTTCCTTGATCACTTCCACGCCAATGCCGGAGCAGCACTCCAGAAGTGATATACGCGCACGTTTGCTTGAGCCCCGGAATTCCTGCCCCCACTCCTTTGCCAACATTAGTTAAATTAAGAATAAATTAAAGCAACGAGCATTGTGGACAAAATCTGATAACCAGAAATGTTTGCTCCCATGTAATAAATTTTGCATCGTAAAACGAACTACAAATGCGATATAAAATTCCTAGTCAAAATAACCAAACTCCTCACTCCTTGAGCAACAAGGGAAGGGAAGGTTCAAGAAAAAGTGCGCGGATAATACGTGCCGGTCACCTATCCTCATCCACATGATTAAAAAATTATTCGACAAGATTCGAAATGCAGCATGAATGCCCAATTCCCTGGGCGAGTAGTAAATTTACTGGTCTCTCATCCACCAAATACCTGGCCGATTGCGGCTAATCCTGATGCCCATGGATTGTGAAGGATAAATGAGCATGATAAATAAATAAATGAGACGGATAAATGAGATAAATAAATAGAAACTACAGTCAGATGCAGCAGAGAAGCATTCGTGTAGGTACATGCAAAAGATTCAAATAATGCATCATAATGTGCAATCTCTTTAAAATACAATTGAATTTATCAAAGCAGCATTACAGTGTGATCTGAGTGAAATAGATGCTTTTTGCTTTACAGAACATTGGCTATCTCATAATGATATAAACACACTCCAAATTCCTAGTTTTTACCTTGCAGGATCTTATTGTAGAGTGAGGGAATGAAATAAGGGCCCTGCTTACGGAGGTTCGTGTATTTACATAAAAAATAATACTTATTCTACCTTCATATCAGAATTTAATTTATATGCAGTTGAAAAAGATTTTAAAATAACAGTCGTACATCTTACTACGCTCAAAAGTATCTCACTTTGTACCTACGGACCTCCAACAACGCGAGATTTAGATTATTTAAATTTCATAGAAAATCTAGAGATAACTCTGAACAAAATTAGTAATCTCTCGTTTAAAACCATTGTTGTATGTGGAGATTTTAATATTGATTTTCTGAGCGAATCCCACGAAATAGAGCAGTTTCTCAATTTACTTCATTCTTTTAATTCAGTCATTACAGTGAACGTACCTACACGGAATACACTTAAATCGCAAACAACAATAGATTAAATTATAATTAACAAAACCACAACTAGATATGAAATAATAACGAATAATCTAGGTTACAGTGATCATGATGCACAAATTCTTACAATTACTAATAACATGAATACTGACACAATAAATAAAACACGCATGTGCAGAGCATTTACTAAAATTAACATATAATTATTTACGGACTACTTGCTGAAGGAATCGTGGGACCCAGTTTATAACGCTGTTGACACAAATGAAAAATGTAATTTATTTTTCTCAAAGCTTTCATTTCACTTTAACGCGTGCTTTCTTCTTAAAAAGAGAAAATTAAACATTTCACGGAAAAGTAATACTTGGATCACACAAGGAATTAAAACATCGTTTAAAAACAAACGTAAGCTCTACTTTATTTCTAAACATCATAACGTATCAGCCGGTTTCCATGTCTACTTCCGAGAATATAAAAGAAGTTTAAGGAAAGTAATAGTTCAAGCAAAAATAATGAAAAATAATGAGGATATTTTGAACTCTAGAAACAAAACAAAAGCACTGTGAAATATCGTAAAAAATACGACCAGGTCATCACGATACTTCGAAGAGAATGTTGTTTTAAAGGATAATGAAAGAGAAGCAAGTAACCCAGAAAAGTTGCGAATTTCTTCAACCAACACTTTTCTAGAATTGCGGTTGATCTCACGAAGGGACTAAAACTACAAAATTCAACATCATATGATTCTCAAAAAAATTCGGCACGATGTTTATTTCCGGAATTTCTTCCAACGAAATCCTCAGAATAGTCAGTAAACTAAAAAATAAATATTCATCAGGTTTAGTTGAATTTCCGGAGTTTATGAAAAACGAGTGCACTTGCCCTTATACACCCATTAACTCACATTTTCAATACTTCCTAGTGTACAGGAATATTTCCAGATATGTTCAAACAGCAAAAATTAAATCACTTTTTAAACAAGGGAACAAAAATGAAATTGAAAATTATCGACCAATTTCTCTTTTGTCGGTTTTCTCAAAAAATATTAGAGAGGCTTTTCTTTACGCGAACGGAAACTTTTCTCAGGAAAAACGAAGCGTTTTCAGACTCACAACACTTTTTTCTTTTCTTTAAGATGTTGCTTCGCATGATCGCGACCTATCAAGCAGTGCTGCAGATCAAACGACTCTAGCGGCAGGACTGAGAATGACGCAAAAAGTCGTGCCGAATTCCATATTGAAGCTACTACGCACAATGCCACATTAAAAAAACAAATCCTTCATACGCCTTCCTTCGGAGGGGAAGTTAAGCCGGCTGTCCCATGTTAGTAGATTTACTGCATGTAAAAGATACTCAAGGCAAAATGAAGACTCTGGGCTAAATTCAAATTGCCTGTTTCTTCGCCTAAGTAAAACCTCCTTTCTCCCCTGTTTGGTCAGACGGAAGATCCATGGACTGAGTCTCGCCACGTAAAATAGGGCATCAATTCATTTCAACACACAATTGACCAAAAAAATATTTCCATTTATTGTAAACATTTTTTCATCATAAGGATTCAATTTACTTATATTTGAAAAAAATTAATTTGTTAATATTTGTAATGTTTTAATAAGATGTTTTAACATGCAACAAGACTTATTGAAGTGAACAACTTTAGAAAATGTTACATAAAAAAAAAATCAATGATATGTGACACTAAACTAACCTCCCTGTAATGAAGCATAACACTGCCTCAAGTCCTCTCCCACCCTCTTTAGTGTTACAAAATTTATGGATGTCCCTTAAATGAAACATGGCAATTAATTTATTTCTGAATTAGAAACAAGGACAAAACCAATAAGAAAAGATATCTAGAAGTGCGAAGCAAGCATACAATTCTAACATCACTATTTTTGGAAGAAGAAAGTCAACTGGCTTAAATTACTTAATACTAATATCCTTAAAACTATTATAATTCTATTTTGATTTAAAAAAAATGAAGCAATAAATTTAATTTTAATGGACTTTTCTTTATGTCACAATGATATAAAATAATGAAACTTTTGGGCAATTAAAAACAGATTTAGAATTTACTTCACATTTCAATTTCGACGAGGTAGTTTGGCAAACAAAGTTTCTAAAAATGGTATGATTTTCATAATAACGAAAAATATGACTTGTAATAGTGTAGTTTGGCGTGCAATTTGTAGGTACTTCATTTTTTGCCAAACATTGTTTACAAAACTCAAAGCATTTCCTCAACAATTCATGAAAATGTTGATGTTTCTTCAAAGGTGTAAAATAGAATCAAATTAAAATTTTGGAAAATGAACTGTTTCCATTCTTCAGTAATCAAATGCTATAATTCTTTACAAACTATGGAGATTACTATTCATTCTTATTATTCACCACAGATTTTCCAATGTAGATGGAGTAAATCAAATCAACTTTGTAATACGTGCTTGCTGGAAGGTGGAATTTAAAACAAAAATAATTAATTCTGAGATTAAAGTTAGTTTAAAAAAAATAATTTCTTTGAATTAGAAAGGAATAAACATGCATTATAGAGCAAGGCTGTTTCCATAATACACAAGATTCTGCATTAAGCAATGTAATACTGAAGAGTTTATATTTGCAATTTATGTTCACATTAGACAGATTTCCACATTATACACATTCCGCATTGAGCAAGTTTTACTGTAATTCAAAAGCAGTTCAATGTCCTAACATTAGAAATGTAATTAAAGAGTTAAAATGTAGGGAATGAAAATACTATTTTAATTTGTGACATCAAAACCCAAGAAAATATTGTAAATATCAAAACCTGTAATTTAAGAGCAACGCAAACTACAAAATATTCATCAGAAGTTAATTCACTATAATGTTTAGCCTTTTTCAGTTTGATAATTCAAATCTCACATTTGAAATGATTTCAGATCAATCAGCATTTCTCTCAGTTCATGAACGTGGTCATCAATTCCCATCACAAAACGGTTTCTTATTCTTAGGGTGAACACTTTTACAGCAAGAGAATCTGGATTAGAAGAACTTGCTAATCAATGCTTATAGTAAGAAGTTTGAAATGGAAACAACTTTGTAGTTCAACAATTTAGATTTTGTAAATGACCAGTGCATTGTTGACTTTTCTTCAGTCCTCTTTTTTTTAAATTCCAAATACTGCATTAAAGAAAATAGAAGATAGAGCGGTAAAAATAGGGACTGAAGTTCCCTACTAAGTACAAAATTATTATCATGTCATTTAGAAGCAAATACACGTTCAGAAGAATCCTCAACTAACACACCTGTATTAAAGGGCCTAATTAAAAATTAGTCTGGGCCCAAAAAATAACACTGTAAATAATGCATTTAAGTAATCTGAGTTTCCTTAAATACAAATTTAGCAAAACGGGGGGGGGGGGATTATCCCTTATCGTACCTACATGTAGAAATACTAACTAGATCAAGAAAACAAAACTGTCTCATAAGCTAATACCCAGAGCTCAATTGATGCTTCCTTATGCATGTCCAATTACGTGATGAGGTTATGACTTTCAGCCTTCACACAAAAAAACAACAACTGGAGATTGATTTGTTAATTGCGAAGGCCAAAATCCATAGCCACAAAAATGGACATGCATAGGGAAGTGTGTGTACAATGGATAATTTCTATTTCAAGCCCATAATACTTTGTTCTTTGTTATCATGTTGTTCCACTTTGGTTCATAGTATCACATATCTCACAGTATATTTGAAGGGATAAGAATCAAAAACAAATTTGAAATTTACTTACAAATGAGCAAGGCAAAAAAATGATTGAGCATCATCAATGCTACTCAGAGCTCTAAAATGAAGCTTTTGATTACCTATGCGACAAATTGTCTCCTCCTTACTTTAGCAAGATCTTTTCTATTTATTTGTAAAACCATGTTGATTTTGTAACATCTTTATAAGCTTAAAAACTTGTGAAAGTATAAAAATAACTCAGGGAATATTTTTTTGAATGATACGTGTTTTTGAACGCTACACCTAATTATTAAAAACTCCTGTTTGAGAGAGAAATAAAACCCAGGTTGGTTCATTAAATATTCTACTGACTGTAAGGGGAAATGTAAATACTAAATAATATTAATTATAAGTATGTTAATTTTGTTTAACTACTTCATCATTGCAGTCTAAATGCAAGGTTAGTGTTCATAAATTTAAGAAAGTTGAAACATTAAAAATTAGGGACAGTCTGTAAATTACATAATGCCAAGAAGTGGGGGAGGCAGTTTGAGGCAGCGATATGCTGCATTACTTGAAGATAGGGAGGGTTAGTCGAGTGTTACGTAGAGATGATATTTAATTTCTTTTATTGTTCAACATTTGCAGAATTAATTATTTTTATTTTTATGCTGACAACAAAACATTAAACTATTCACAAATTAAATTTTAATAACTTTAAATGTTATGATGTATAAATTGTTACAATAAATGGAAATATTTTTTCATTGATTGATTGAATCTGTTTGGTTACAAAGAACATTTTCAAAACAAACTACAGTATATTCTAGAATCCAATTAAATTAGCATAGTAGACTCCCGTCTTTGCGTCAAACATAACAGCATGTGCATGGCTTGTAAGAAATTCTCTCTTATATTGCCATTCCTTCACTGAAAAATTGTTTCCAATCTTATCCTTAGCTGCAGACAGCATCACCTACTAATTCTGACTTTATTATAAATTTTTGTATATAACACAAATAAAATCAGTACGAATTGTTTGTTGTAGTTATATTAATTTAATTTTACTTGTGTAAATGGGATTGTCGCAAGCATTATGTAATTATTTAGGGGATTCAGAGTGCACATTGTGGGAGAGTTACAAGGGAGAGAGAGGAAGTACTCAACATTTGCATAAATAGGTAATTTATGGATACCCCTTAACAGCAACATGCTTAAGTGCGATTCTGATCACAAACTTTTCACAACTTTAACAGAGAAGAAGAAATCCACAGAAATATTGTGCAAAACAAAACAATTTTCTACATCAAAACATTGGAGAAACTTATTAATTTTAAAGATCTATACAAGTCAATTTATAGTCCACTACACACGACAAATGAGGAGCAGGGGAAGGGAGGGTGTTAAACATTCAAGAGGATTTGCTACGTTATTTGGTAGAAAATAATACTACCCATAAGGCAAGTTGAAACGGTATTTATTTGTCTTCTCATTGAGGTTTGTAAAAAACAGAAGTCTGTTACATAACGGATCTGTTTACAACTGATGTAATACAATACTCTGGGATAAACCGAACATTAAAAGCAAAGCAGAAAACAGAATAGAAAAATTTTACTTTTGAAATATTAGGAATCTAGCAACACTATCCAAAGTGAATTCATGCTTTGCATGCACATTAGTGAAACAAACTTCCCCTGGACCAAAATTACACCAGTATCTGCTCACATACATCAATGTGTAGCACATGTAGTTGTGGAATGATGAAAGTAAGAAGACACAACCTCCAGGGCTTTGATTGCAGACAAATTCTGAGCTCACTGAATAACGAAAACAAAATAACAATAAACCATAGAATATTATTGAAAGTAATACACATTCCTCTCACAAACCACAAGCCTTCTATACAGAATATGATCTTTGTCACACAATACACTCCTCAAATATCTTTCACACTATTTAAAAGAATACATCAGTACTTGAGGAACTCGTAGAAGCTGTTCACTGACTTCAAGCCTATCAGCTGTATTATATCAGCTTCCAGATATTATCATCTACTAAAATAGCTATTAAAGTTGCAGTTACTGCAGATGTACTGCAATATCTGCAAACAGCGATACAACACTGCAACGTGGCTTTGAATTTTTTTTAACCATTTCGAAGAGGAAAGGTATCTATGAATTCATTGGTAAGTACACAGTATGGGTTCTCACATAAATTGAGATATGGAAATTTATAAGCAAAGAGATGTTACTGAACACACAACACAGAATTGAGAAAATTCAGAAAACAGCTGGTCATGAACTGCACAATTCTTCTTCCGAAAGCAAACACACATTAGGTCAATTTCAAGTTGTGCCTCCTGTACACGTTACACAAAGACACAAGTCAGAAGTAGAAGCAAACAGTTGTAATTACAACAACAAAGCCCTTTTTACAACCAGCAATACACTGAACAGTTTGAACACAAATCTATGTTTTTATATTGTTTCTTGGGAAAGCTTCACGGCAAAGCAGCAACACAGTAAGTCAAATGTACAATTTGTCTGCATATAATATACTAAAATGAGAACTGCATTTAGTTCATACGTATATATAGCAGACACAAAACTAGATATTGTTCAACAGTTCTTGAATTAGCATTTATTGAACAAAAGTAACTGCATGAACAAAACTTGACAATCTCCTTTCACTCCTAGATATTCTCCAATAATCTCACCATTGCCAGTGCTGCCAATAAAACATTACTGCTATATCACATGTGGAGCTCCAAAGAGCAATGTCTACTTACATAATGTTACATTATACAAAATGCCAATAGACGTATTTAAAAATTCGTAGCAAATGTCAAATGTTTCCTAGCTTTGGATGTACCTCACTGCACAGACTTTTCTTCTTTTCCATGAGCAGAAGTCCCTAGCCAATAAGGAGATCTGAGCAAAGTCTGATGCACTATGCTGCTTCTCCATGAAATATTCACAAACTAAGAGTTCGCCTTAAGACTTTTGCCAAAACTTGCTGGCACCTCGCAGTCCTTTAACTTTGATAGTCTTCTTGCCTTTTTCACCACCTTGTGCTACAGCCTCCCTTGAATCCGTAGCCATGGCCTCTTCAGAGTCCTGTGTTTGAGTCTTCAAAGTCTTCTTAATATTTACAATCTGGAATGATTGTATAGAAACATGAGCTCTCAACATAAAACGATAAAGGGTTCTGAAAGATGACAATTACTTATTAGATAATAAAATTACACATGTAGTACGTTGTAAAATAAAGCAGGCAGCAGATGAATGTGGGCATTTACATTTAAATGAAAAACATGACATTTCTACAGAAGTAGTAATTTTTCGCTAAAGAAACAAAGATATTACATTGTTCTTTCAGCAAATCAAGTGTTTAAAACACATTTTAAAGCATGTATGTTGAACCATCTGTTGGAAATATATTTAATCACATGGATGATGAAAAATCTACATTCAATAACAATCTTTCTCATTCAATACTTCATAAGAAAATATGACTTTGAAATCCTTTTAAATAATTAATATACTACCAACATATTTAATGGAATGATATACATTGCATAAAATGAAAAAGACTGTATGAACAAAACTTATTAAATAGGAATACTTGAATAATTTAAAATAGTTAATAATTTCCTAAGACTAATTGCAGGAAATATAGAATACATTGATGTACACAAACATTTTGAATCATTTTTTCATTTTTTGTATTGAAAAAAACACACAACCAAACTGCTGGGTGAGTAACAAACCAAGCAGCTTTTTTACTCAAAAAATTAAAACACCAATATTGCATTTACACAAGATAAACTTTAATAAATTTAAAGTTGGAAGAAGGGAAGCAAAACAAAAAAAAGAAAACAGAAGAAGAAATATGGGGGAGGGGGGCGCTTCCACAAATTATTACAATTTAATTTTAAACTAGTGGTGTAAATCGAGGATTGATCAATCTGCCCTGTCAAGATTGAAGATGGTATTGCACTTGCATACCATCAGATGACTCTTTATAATACCACTTTTTAATTTCTCATCTTTTATACTATTACTCATACCTAGTAAAGAGAAAGAATTGAAATGCTGAAGTGAAAAGTGGCGATTTTTCATTAGAAAAACTTGTATTGGGGGGGACTGACATATAAAAAGTGGATTCATCTTGTTCCACATTTACTACATTACTTCCTCCAATATTTTGTAGTCAGAATCCAGGATCTTCATACTTGATATTGTAGCGATTCAAAAAAATTGATTTACGACAAAATGTCTGTCTGACTATCCATCCTGTGGTCAACACAAATGCCAAAACAGTTCCTGACTATTTTCTTCAAAAATTTCATTCCTTTATTGATCTGGTTGAACTCAATCTTTGAATGTGAATTTGAAGTGGATAACTTGATTCTTGGAGGTATTTGACATCCTTGAGCCTGAACATTTTCAAAATTGTCTCAAAAATGCCTTCAAATATTTGGATTACATTTTTTGGGGTAGAGCAAAGTAAGCTTCTAAAACTGACTCAGGTTCAATTTCTGTTCTTTCTTTCCCTTTTCTTTTTAAAATTCTCTGTATTTTCGAAAACTATAGAAGTTCAACATTTTTTCAGCAATCTCCTACAACTACAATATTGAAGATGAAAGATTTTTTCTTTCATAAAATCTACTCTTCAAAGAAAATAAGGTCATCAACAATTATTTAAAAATATGACTAGTTTTGGCGTAATTTTGTGAAATAGAGGAATTTTCTAAAATATTTTATAAATTAAAGTTCTGTCTTTTTGTTCTTATTTTTTACAACAGTCATTAAAGGTCAAATAAATATTAACACATCAAAAGTTAAGAATATTATTATTATTATTATTATTATTATTATTATTATTATTATTAAAAATAACAATATACACAACATTTCAGGCATCAGTTGTGCCTGTCATCAGGCATATGAAATTTAAATTTGAAAAGCAGGCAAGCAAAAAAAAATACACTTATAAAAATGGAGCAAGTTTCATTTTCTGTAACTCATTGAACTTGTGAAAATTGCAAAAGTTGTAAATAATGCAAGAAAGTATGTGTAGTAATATTTAATATTTTCAACACCTGAAAAAACTAAGGATACTAAAGTAATATTTGGAACATATTTGGAATATACTTGGCCATTCATAATGTAAAATTACACTGTATTTATCTGTGGAAGGTTACTTCTTTTCATTCCAAAAATTGATCCACAAGCCTAAGTATGTCATAGGTAGGTTCTGTGTAAATGTCATATCGAGTCTTCAAGCCAATTGTGTTCTCAAAACTCACTTGAGACAATGCTTTCAGAAAACACTTGACTTTTAATTTATTCAAAATAATTATTATTTGTCCTCAATTATTCTCAATCAACTGACAATTTTATCCTGCCCTAAGGAAGAAAATATTTCCTTAACTATTACTATTAAAACTTTTCTTACATTCCATTCTTCATTTAAATGAGAATAACAGCACACATACTAATAAGAAGAAAAAAATATAAGATTCCTTTTATATTGAATTAAAAATAAAATATATATTTCTAGAAAGTAATACAACACAGACTAATGTGTTGCTGGACTAAACAAAAGAGTACTGAATTTCTCACCTCTTGTTCAATGGCTTCCTTGTGCTTTAAACGACGATTTTTCTCAGTATTAGCTCTATTGATCTGTGTCTCCACACATGACAATACAGCCTCACATGAATCACACCATTCTTGTAATGTGTTGATAATTGATCCAAGATCACCAGGTTGAATATCACGTCCAATTGCATAGTCTACTTCTAGCTGGCTATTCTTTTGATCCAGTTTCCCATGTATTATATCTACAAACATTTACAAAATAAATGTTTAAAAATATATTTTTCAATGCAACACTTAGTTGAAAACCAAATATTCCTCATGAAAAAAAATTCCAGAAGAAAGTACAAATTAGCCAAGGGTAAATTTTGGAGTTTATAGAATTTCTCAATTTTCTTCAACAGAAATATTCACAATAGACTACTTTGTAAAATTCAGTATCGTTTAATTTAAGGACAGTGCACAAGTAATTATTACAGGCACACAAAACGAGGTTCTAGATCAAAGAATGTTGTTTTCATTTTCTATATTTACTTATTTTGGTCATCATCCTATTTTAGCATGCAAAACACAAGAAATGAGGAATTATCCAATTACTTCAAACAAGTTTTAACTTGTAACAATAGAAATGTTACTGTATTAAAGGCAAATTTTTTGGTGTTGAAAAGGTCATTAAATAACGCAATAGGATTACAAATTACAATAGCCATTACAAATTATCAATGACAATATTGATATAATATAATATTACAAATCAATATTAAAGGCCAAAAAATTGTTAAAAATATATAGATATATAAATATACAGATTACTGTTAAAGAGCACAGGCGTGATCTAAATTTAACACACTTGCAGTAAGCAATAATTTTTAGTCAAGTATCTTACCAGCATAAATTGCTTCAATAATGAGGTCTTCAAGATCTCTCACATTCTTTATGTCTAGCTCTTGCAACAGAACAGAGTAAGGTATACACTGAAAAAATGATCATGATCATTAAATTATTATTTTAGTATTTATGAAGGTAATGCAAGAAAGTTATTTTCTTGGAAAAAACAGAGTGAGAAAACAGGAAAAATGAAAAGGTATTAAAGGTAGTTTATTGTTGAAGACAATTGCCTCTAGAGATTTACATATCAAGTTCCCTTAATGTGAGTCTGTGGTGTAGGTGAACTTTAAGCTGAAAATAAATAATTATTAGAGGATAAATTGACACAATATAGACACTCAAAAGAAACTGATGATGGACAGCACTGATTTGCTACATCAGAATCACAATCATAAAGTTGTGTGAAGCGAACTAAAGAATATTTTAGAGATTTATAGTTCTGTATGTCTTTCAGAGATTATTAAGAATCAACATTACTATATTACTAAACCAATGATAATGAATTTTTCCCAAAGATAAAATCTGCTAGTTTCAATTCTACATTTAATGTTCAAAAGATATTTACAATATCTCATTCAATGTATGCCCTTCCTAGAAAAGTTTCTGGAATTGGTTAAACATTCTATATCAATATTTAATAGAAATGCTTATTTTAGTAGTATCTGCTTAAATCAAAAATTCAATTCAATTAATAATTAACTGGAAAATGATTAATAAACATTTTAACTATTAAAAGAAGTTCCAGAAGGGTGCAAATCGTCATTAAACATTAAATTTTAAGTCCTTTCTCTCTACGAAAATATAAATATAACAGAACAAATATAATTCAATAAAAATTTAGTTCATAATGAATACACGAAAAGTAATATTCTGCAACAGGTTTGTAGCACATCAAACATTAACTATTAATTACGACACCCGCTTTTTTTATAATTAATTTCCAATTTGGAGAAGAAAAAAAAAAAAAGCAAAAGAGCTTTAAATGTTTTTCTTTTTATTTCAATTTAAATTCATAATAAAAAAATCATTTATCCTTGATCTACTTCCAATTTATCAGTTTTTTAACTGAAATCATAATCACAAGACCGTTTGGGATTGTCTTGTCAAAATGTGAATATAAGATTTTGACAAGACAGAATTCTTTCTACAATATTCAGAACAGTAGAAATATATTAAGAACAATATACAGAAAATGCTGACTTTAGGACTACCAAATAAGGTAAAAGAAATAACTTGTATAAAATTTTAAGTAGGTAATAAATAACATTTTGAATTTATAAAAAAACCAACTTGAAAGTATTTGTACATAGACTCGATGTATAAATAAATATTTGTTTAATTCTCAAGCAAGATATTCAGTTTACATTGTTTACTGATGTTAATAAATAATTGAGTTTTTCCAGAGAATGATTTTAGGTAAAAGAAATTTTATTTCACTATTCAATAATTTTATTTGCTTAAACTTTTTTTTTCTCTCTCTTTTTCTGATAATATCTGCTTTAAATTTTCATTTATCTTGACATATTTGAAACTCTAACATTTTTGTTTTGTAATAGTCATTTATTTATTTATGTTCACAATTCACTTTTCTCAATTCTTAACTATGTATTATAGCACCAAAGATGTAAAAGGGAGTCGACTCAATATACGAAACAATATGGGAAAAGAAATGTAAATGAAGAATTATGATAATATTAATAAAATTAAATAGGCCTGTAAAAATGCAAAAGTTACACAGTTCATTATTGATGATGAAAATTCACAGAGTAACTTAACAATAATGTAAACAATATAACTGGTTGGTGTAAAACCTTTTCTGACATTACATTACCAAAAAGACAGTTCCTCATATCATTAACATTAATCCTTCTACCACAAAATAACAAAGATTTGTATTCTGCATAGCAGAAAGCAGAAAGGAAAGAAAGAAAAAGCATGAATTTAGGTTACAAAACCAGCTTGTGAGATTCATTCAAAACAAATGCTGCTTGCACGAGATGATACATCAAAGTTACAGAAACAAGAATTATTTGATCATACACACTGAAGATAAATATAAAAACATTTTGACTAATTTCTACATTTCTCATCCTTCTGAACCACTGTGATTCTGTTCTATGAGGCAACATGTCATGAAGCATTCTTATAAACATTTGCTCCAACCACAACCCTCATGAAACATAAGAAACTATTAAAACAAACGAACAATCAGAATAGAGAAAATAATACTAATATTGGTAAAGGAAATTTGAGTGTCGATTTTCGAAGAACAAACAATTTATGTTACAAATACGGGTGGATGCAAAGAAAGGTTAATCAAGTTGCAGGCAGTTGTAGGCACCAAACATGCACATTGTGAGTTCACCACACTGTAACATTTGCTTTTCATCCACGTCTTTGTTTTCGGTTCACTAAGCCAAATATCTCACCTTCGATTTTGTGGCTAGGGTAACAATTGTTAAGTGCTGCAATTTCTTCTTCTGCATGGGAGATAAATCAAGCAATTGAGCTTTATTTTCTAAATATTGTCGGTATGTTCCATATGCAAATAATCTTAGTAACTGGTAGTAGCTTGCATGAGGCCCAGGCTCCAACTAAAATGAACAAAGGTACAGGTGAAAGACATGATAACATATGGTGATCAATAGCATTTATGGATTGTATGCTAAGGTAGTATACAGAGGATATTAAAATCAGAGAGAAAAAGACTAAGTAACTGAATAGTTCAGCATAACAAGATCCAAGCTGCCAAATTCAAAATGCATAAAGGCAATGAGAACTGGAAGTAAATTTGAGGTTTCATCAAATGTTATCAATTTGCTTCTACATTTCTCACTAAGGCTTTATTCATTAATACTTTATTCATAATTCATGTAGAACAATTTCACTCCATATTCAGTCAACATTTATCATAATACCAAAAATACTGCTGTCAAATTCAAAACACATATCATATTTTTTTTAACAATAATAATAAGCTTAATAAACCTTAGAAATTGTACAAAGTTTATCTCAAATATAACAGTTACTGCAAGCTAAATTGACTGAATTAAATGATTTGTGTTACACTGACCTCAATAATATTTGGCATATCAAGCAATTCACCAAATACATGAACTCCAGGTGCTTCAAGAACTTGTTTAATTAACTCAACTGCTGCTGCACCCTTAGCAGACTTAGCCAACAGCACGAACTGCTCCAAGGGATTATTACTAGTGGCTGGTACCTTTTCAGTTGTCATACTGTTTTTCATTTACCCTGTAAGAGTATATAAATTAATCTGAAAATAATCATGTTAGTAATCAATATTTTAAACTAAATCGTGGATGTAATTAAGGCATTCAAGTACCCTGCACTGAAGATTAAAATGTCATAAAGACCATATGTATTATATAATACACACTTTCAAGACTGAACTTTGTAAAGTCAATGCCTGGATTTTTTTCAAAAGAAATCTAATTCAAAAACCATGAAAACGTCTCCACTGACCCACTCGTGATATAAACAACGACACTAATAGGTTCCTTCAGTAACAATAAGAAGTCAAAGAAACGTATAGGTTATGTTCATCGAATTCATTCACACATACAAGGTACAGTAATTACACGTCATTTGCATATTAGCTACAAAACTACAAAATTTTCGAGCAAACAATTAATAATAAATGTGCGCATCTCTGAACACACCTTGCATACAACAGAGTTATGTTTCAACCACTTCGATCAACAGCGCTCCTTGTTCTCAACACGGTGTCACAACGTCTCGTTCTCTTTGGTCAGATACCAACAAAACCACTGGTTACACTCTTCCTCAGCTTGGGAGAAGTTTCTAAATTCGCTAGGGATCGTCTTACGCCTACTCGGTGCTGATAATCCCACCGGCACCGGGATCTGGATCTTGGCATAAAAAAACACAGACAATCGCTGACACTTCGATTTACAACGACCTCTTTTCGCCGCCGCTATTCGATGGTTCTTTCGACTACACATCGATACTATTCTTTTTTCTAGCAGTGACTCAAAATGTCTTATTTGATGACACTGAATTACATGCCAATATCTCTTCAACTGAAAATAACACTGTTGTTGTTGTTATTATTATTATTATTATTATTATTATTATTATTATTATTATTATTATTATTATTATTATTATTATTATTATTATTATTATTATTATTATTATTATTATTATTCAGGATTAAATAAATTACAATTCTGAAATGCGATTTTACAATCAGTTTTAACACAAATCATGAAATGTCAATTTTTGAAAGAGCTTACAGTGTTAAATCTATCATTATGTTCTTAATTTGAATTTAACATTGAGTGATGTATTTTATACAAGCAAACAATGATTTTAAATATGTGTATTAAACTTAACCAGATTCTTCTGTAAATCATTTCTAGTTAAAAAAATCACACAATAGGTAAACATGGTTTGTACTGCAATGCTCACACTGGCAAACTTACCTGTAAACTACACTAAAACGACCAAAATCAGGGCTGTCAGTTGCGGTGACTTTGATAGCTCCATCCGGGTCACGACTGATACATCTCTCGTACCTGTCACAGTGATGTTCGAAAAGTAGTGCATGGCAAACTACTTAGAAATATCCCCTTTTTACACTTGGTACTTCTTGTTCCTGCGGATGCCGCCACCAAGAAATTTGCGGGTTAATCTTTCCCGTCGCACGAGATGCCACAACTCGAGTGACTCGTAATAGCCAACTATCCCTGGTCTGCCTACTGTGACGTGTGAGGGACGCTATTATTGCAAAAGGCTTTCATGGTACGACCAAGCTATTGGTGCCACTAAGACACAACCTTACCAAGGCCGCAACTACGCAACTATACCACTGGGGCAGTGACCCGTGGCCCCGAGTTTAGCGGGGGACGGCGAAGAGGGGAGAAAATAAAAACATTATTTTAAAAATTAAAAATTAAACTTCCTTAATAATAATGCTTTTTCACTTTTCAATGCCATTTCACTCCTAAATAGCATTAAACAGGAAGAAAAAGAATATAATAGCAAACATAATTTATCGAACACATTCGATTGATGCGTATAAAATGACTTAAAATGATTAACCAGACTAGAAAAAAAATATTGCATTGGGAAAAATAAAGAGCCCCTAGGATATTAATGGGCATGGCTCGATTCGCTGGATTTCCCGGGTCTACAGGATGCCCCCGGATAAGATGGTAAAAAGTTCAACTAAACCAAATGACATATGAGCAATTACACTGTAACTCTAATATAAATATAAGATTTTTAAAATGTTTATTATCCCCCGTCCTACCATCCACACCCCTATACAGCTGAAAAAGTGTTGTTTTCTTATTCTTTTCGTCAATTTAGCACTTTTTATCTTATTGAAAAATATGAAAAATAAGAAAATAATTTATTCTATCAGAAAAAAACCTATTTTAAATATTTTCATAACGCCAAATTCGAACGCAATTGTTTTTGAAAAAGCATAACAAAAAATAACATTTACTGTGTCTTAGAACCCTGAAAGAGGTTCGAAAAAATCTCAAAATTTCCTATCAAAAGAACAATTGTTGTGAATTTTCTCCAGATTTTTTTTCGATTGCTGGGCTGTAGTAAAAAAAAACAAATTTTCACCATTTTACCGCATTTATATCACATTAATTTAAATACACTTTGAAAATGACTCCAAGAGTTCTGTGCATTTCTTTAGTGTTTATTATACATTTGTATACATTGTTGAAGCCCCAGTAATATTTTGACTTTTCAATGTAGTTACAATTATCATTTTATCTTTCTTTCACAACACGTGAAAAAAATATAAAGACGAAACTTATCTTTTCTGATCCTTCACCAATTATTCGCAAACCAGTGGCGGTACTACCAGTGGTGCAGCAGGTGCAAGGCGCGGGGGCCGCCGGCTCTAAAGGGCCCAGCACACAAACTTAATATTTTCTTAGTTTCAAGATTTTTATTTAATAGATTTCAATATATAGTTTATTGAAATAAAAAATAACAAAATTGAGAACAAGTCTTGTTCCAGTTTCACTATTTTCCTGTAATTATTTTTTTGTCCATCATTTATATTAAAACGTAAATAAAAATTGCAGATAATGAATAAGTAAAAGAATAATACATTATTGCCGAGGGCGCCACTGTGCCAGAGATTTTTATGAAGTTTTATGTATTGTAAAGGTGCGTACCAAAAGTTGAACAAGAGGGAAATAATGTAATATTTCCCTCAACAGAGGGGTAAAGAGTAAAGAAAATCAAAAGCTATTTTGATGAATTATGTCAAGAGGAAAGACTTGTGAACTCAATTTAGAACCGATTCATTAGTTTGAGTGATATAGCATGTACATTTTGATTTAGTCAAAAAACAGTAAAAACTGTATGTGGCGTATGGGGGAGAAGATCATTTGCGCAAGTTTTCTTGAGCTCCAGAATTCCTTTTAAACTAACATCTAGGGCAAAAACTGATTTCATAATCGAATTAAGAGGAACATAGCCCAGTCACATTAGACCAAAAACTGATAGTCGAAGGAAAAAATCCCGGTGTTTTGAAATTGGCATGATTATTTATTGGTACTTATCGCATATTATATCAAAAATCCTGAAGTGTGTGGGGGGGCAGCTTTAAAGGCGTTTTTCTACGATTTTTGCATGTATCTCCGTAACTATCAATCCTACCGAAACTTATGCTGCACACAAAATTAAAGTAGACAAAATTTCATATTAAAAAAAGTTCCTATAAGATTTTGTTGTAAATTTAACACTTTTAAACTTACAGGCTCGGAAAATACCTTGCTTTGATTTACGGCAAGCCCCTTCCAATTTTGCTTATACGTCAACATGATGTTATGATATGTTCAATGCACGGAATAAATTTGATTCAATATTCATCAACAATTTCTACTTGCATATTTTGGGCAAAAAAATCATGAATAGTTTACATTTTATCAGATCTTATTTTGTTAATTCTTTTGAGTATCTGAGGTTGTTGGGTCCGAGATTACCTCGGGTACGAAAATTGATAACCCATAGGTGATTTGATAAGGATCTTGAACAAATATTTAGTAAAAGATTATGTAAACTTTGTTTTTAAGTTGTTTCGAGCAGTAACTCTTCACACAAGCCAGGATTAAGGTCTATTAGAGCTGTTTCAGTGATGGTTATGATTGGTACAGGTGGCGAGAAAATACATGCTATTTTGCACTCGAAGGCTGATGGATGGATGTGTTACGCATAATTCTTATCAGATTAAAAGCTTTTGAGCTGAAACTTGCTAAATATGACAGGAGTAAGATCTAATTTTGTCGTGCGAGAGGTGATTAAGATATTTTAATTTTTGGTGTACTTTACATGAAACCCATGTGACATTTTCATTTTTTTCTAGAAAACGGACGAATTTTAAAAAAATTGCTCGAATAGAAGGAAGAGCATTTATGGCATTATTAAGTACGGTGACTGTATTTTCATTAAAACCTGTGATATTTACAAAATTGCAAAAATTTTTATATTTAAAATACTAAGGGTTTTTGTTTAGAAAGAAGTTTGAGCTTTCTATGTAACCAAATTTTGTGACTTTTACTTGAAATGAAGGGTAGTGGCCCCATGCTTTATCGCTTACTATTATTCACCGGTTTTCTAGTATATCCACTAAATTTTAATAAAATAATAAAATTAATAGAATGCACGCTTATCTGCAGTCATATTTCATAATTTTATTTTATGCGTTGTAATCACTTGTTTTTACAACACATTTGTTTTTACACAAGGTTATTGTTCGTGAAGTCAACGTCGCGTAATTTCTTAAGTTGGAAGAGTGTTTTTAAAATCAAAAATTTGTGAGTGTAAAACTTTCAAGTACATTTTCAGAAACACGTTTAAAGTTCTTTTGTCTTGCCCTAACTTAAACCAAAACTCAAGAACTCTATGTTATGTTAATTATTTTAATGATCGAACAGTAACAACAGGACTATAAATGTACGGTAACTTTGCGGTTACAAAATTATGGAGTTCCTCTTGCTCAGATCAGGATAGTACGTCCTTCTGGTGATCTGACGCATCTGTAACTAAAAACCTTTTATTCGTTTACATGGCAATAAGTATTAATGATTGTTGAAGGGTAAATATTGGTTCGTAAAGCTCTATTGTACTACAGGGAGCGGGGGCTTGGGTGACAACATACTAAAGACGAGGCAGCGGACGCGCTGTGAATGTCCCGCACTCACACTCACATAGTTCTATATTCTTCCTTTTTTTCGAAATAATTCTCTCGCATTCAATTGCAGTAATAATAAAAAATAATCTTAATTAAATATTTTGGTAAATATATAATAGGTTACGCAATTTTTTACCCTAGAATACTTTCGAAATTGCTAAACAAGAACGAATAAAATATTCTCGTATAATTGCAGTAAATTAAATATTTTAACAAAAACATGCTTAACGAATTCTGTAATTCCGTAGTATAGTATACACGTATACATAGTATAATAGTTCTTTTCACACCAAGAATATTAAAAAAGGCTTTCTCCTATAACCTACTTGTAAATAACAAATATTTAAGAGGAAGATGCCTCTTCCTTGGTGCCTTGCTGTCATGTGTTCTTAATTGTGTCGTAAGTAGTGACGCACTGAGTTTGAGAATTCAGTGGGTACACGCAGTATGCGAAAAAGCGGAATAACACAATCAAATATTTTCATTTTTCAGTCAAAATCGAAAATTTCATGATTTTCCCCGACATCCTGAGTATCTAACGGAACCATCGACACCTCTCACATGGCCGGAGACTGCACTGTTTTCCTTCAATTTATGCGCGTATAGGAAGCCAGAATTGTGGATAATTATTAGAACTTATGTATATAAATAAATAAATAAATAAATAAATGGCTTGATGTAATCATCACAGTGAACTTAAAACTAATGTAAACGTAATGTAATTATGTAAACTTAATGTAATTATCTCACATAGGGGAAGTCTGTGCCGTGTTGCAGCAGCATTAATTAATTAAACTTCGCCTGGAGACTATGTGATTTCTGTGTTGTAGGTAGAGATTGTTTCTCTTCCAAATTTGGCGAAGAAGATTCAAGAAGTAAAGCTATACTGTAGAGGCCCTCCTGTGAGAAAAGTAAGATGCCACAGATATTAAATATAATTAATTGTATTAATAAATATTTTGTATTTTCTTACGACTAACATTTTATAAATCTTTTAAATTTAGTAACCTTTTGTAGTCTGTGGATCAAATTTGCATCTCCTTATTCTGATACAGTTATTTTCCCCGTCGAATTTTTTTATCATAGAATTTCCAATGGATTTATTGCAATATGCATTCGATATTGTAATTCTGGATGGTTATGATTATCAGAAGAAAATCGACGAATCAAATGAAATTTTGATATAATAAGTAACTATCATTTCATCGACAAAGTATTTCAAGAAAAATAAAAAACCTTTGGCTCTTTGTATCCAAAATGTTGGTAAAATTAAACATGAATGTATTAATTTTAGAATAGTAGGGAATCAATATGAGTTATTTTTCAATTTAAAAAAATCCTTGCTTACAGGTATTTTGGATTTCTCTCGTGCTGCTGTTAACAATTATTTTTCAGCACTCATGCATAGAAACTAGTACTTACCTTCATTAATTAAAGATTGGAAAGTGTTACTATGCGGAACTCGTAAGGAAAAATGGACATTATGAAAAGTGCCAGATTTCGCAGATTTCCCCACAGCAGATGACATAGTTTTTAACCTTTTTGACGTTAAATAAATAAATAAAGAAGACATAGCTACTACATAAAACTGGGTATTGCAAAGTAAACAAACACTGCGCCAACATGAATCAACATGTCGGCTGCCATATATTGACAAGGATTTATATTTATAGTTTATACTTAAGAGTTTATACTTTAAGTTTCCACGAATTTCTACAATGTACGCAACTCGTACGAAAGTGTATTTTGTGTGTGCGTGCGCAGCCTGAAACAAGAAGGGCAACTGCGCTTCGGTCCTCTGATGGGACGTCCTTTCCCATTAACTCTTATTATTTACGTATTCCATATTTTACTAGTAAATAAATAAACATATTATAGGACGAATGACATCATACCTTTAATGATAAAATTAATAAAAATAATTCATTTCTTGTATAATTATTTACAGAGATGCTGGTTGATTTGGAGAGCAACTTCCCTAAATATTGTGAATCAATTCCCTAAATTGTCAGCTTAAATTAAAGGGAAAATAACGGATTGAACAAGTTTACGTAAATAAAATATTATCTTACGTAGAGCTAATGGCCCCTTTCGAACTTTTCAGGCCCTCCCTGCGCCCACGCTAAGGTCTTTCGTGTACTCATTTTTAAAGGCTAGACTCAGCTCCTAGTCTCGCCTCGTCCGTCAAAATTTCGTTCGTACGCTAAATTCTCACTTTACGTACTACAATGGTGCAACCAAAGGGGTGCTCAAAGGGTTTTACAAATTTTATATAGTAACGAAAGTCGTTCAATATTTTAATCTAATATGTTGTGTATAACTATAAATCAACATAAATTGTAATAAAAACAAAAATAAATTATAAATTTAGCATAAATGGCATTTTTTATAAGATCACATCAAGTTGGCTGGGTACTACACCTACAGTCGGTCCCAGGTTGAAAAATCCTTGTTGAGCCACTCTTATCTGTGTAATATTGTGAGTGATATGCGTCGGTATTATCAGTGGTATCTGACACTTTCAAACTCTATATGGCAGGAATCCACATTGCAGAAGTTGATTTATACAGAACAGTGCGATATACTTCAGATAGCCCCCTCTATGGGGATATATTTTCAAGGTCCATTGAATCCTTTTTAGGTACTACAGCAAGGTGTTTACGGTGTCAAAGGATCAGAGAGTTGCTCTTCTTACTATGGAACTATGTTACTATGGAACCCGCGTCTACGCAATGGATTATGTTGCGTGGTCTCAACTGGTGAGTGAAATGTTCCTCTGAGGAGGGTCGTAATTATAAAAAATATAAAGCCGAAGCTCGTGCCTATATTAATTTACTCGGGTCTAACCAGTTTAATCTTGTGTTCGATTTCATCGACTCTTCCACTTCACTATTTATCCATTCTTATTGCGCTCTCTACAAAGTCGTCCAGGAACGCTCGCGAAGAGCGCTACTGCCTGGATACTGTGCGAACACATTACCAGAGATCCACGTTCGAATCCCAATGAATCTAGTCATCGAATCTTAAGTCGTCATGTCCATAAAAGTCTAATTTTACAATTCACAGTGTAGAAAACATAAAAACATATTAGGCCCGTGTGTGCCATGAGACGACACCACAATCCATGAAATCATTTTAACACTATTTACACTATACATGCTTGTAGACACTTCATTTAAACCGTATTGTCTTTGTTTAGGCTCGCCTGTACTCGACTGGGATGAGGTCATCTTGGGCAGTGTGGCGAAAATAGCAGGCAGCGCTCCCTGCTATAGCCTCGGCGACAATGCGTTCACGTAGCAGGAGTAGAGGAGTATCATGACGAACAGAACATTTGGAGTGTGTGCAGAAGTGATACTTTTTCGAGTAGTGACAATTTTTGTGATAATGATAATGATTTTCGTGATAATTTTCGAGTAGTGACGCAGAATATATGTAGACGATTATTTGAATGAAATAAAATACATAGGTAGTACTACATTTCTAGTATCCAAAGCACCAAAACCCTTTAGGTCTCTGAGATCCCATACATCCTTGTACTTTTATTTTAAGAAACAGAAGCTGGACTACAAAGGAAAGGTAAATAGGTGGTAGGAGTCACAAAAAAACTCTGAAAAAGTTTGTCTTAATCATTTTAATATGTTGATAAAGAGCTTAATTCATACAAAATGATGGACAAAGGTTTCCAAGTACATACCTCGCTTCTCGCTTCTCAATTGTTTGGCACATTGCAAAGTGCGCGGCTGCCTGCGGCCCCGCAGCGCTGCCAACCTTTCGGAAGAAAGCGCGCAATGGGTTAGGTTTTTCCCTTCTCTAGCCGCAAAGCTAGGCATTACAAACCATCTGTTCAACACGGCAATTTTTAACCAAAAAATCCCTCCCTAGGATATTTTAAGAAACAAAACTTAGAAGGTTGGAACGAAGGGTGAAGATCTCTACAGTTCGTCACACGAAATCCCTACGAGTGAAAGTCCATAAAAATAAGGGTTACCGTTCGAACGGTACCACAGCTAACAGGGGAAGTTGCTAGAGACCTACTTCGAAAAAAAGACGCCAACGGCGCCCGGCGGGAAGGGGAGAGGAGGAGGCCGGGAGATGGCGGGGGGGGGGGGAGGCGAGGGCGACGCCGCCCGCTGTAGGGGGTTGCTGAGGAGGTAGGGTGGGGTTTGGCAGAGGAAGCGGCGTCGCTGCTGTTCGTTATGCTCTCAATATTGCGCTTCATTTGTCACCCAATTTCACGCACAATACGTTGAACGAGTCATATTTTTTGAACAGTTTCCTTATTCATTTTTTGATAAAACAGGAACGAACATTTTTCAAGAATAGAACCCATAAAACATCCACATGTAAGAAGCAATTTCACATCTAGATGTGTGTGCATATATTATTCCAATTATGTTGAATAAAACAATGAGTACAATTCCGATAATCTAAAAATACAGGCAAGTGAACAAAAGGGGAAAGCTTGTCTACATAAAGTTTAGTTTCTCTTAAGTGGAAAAGATTACGATGCCAATTGTTAAAGATTTTAATCACGAACAATAAAATCGGCAGAAAATGCAATTAGTCGGAAGAAGAAAAATGTTATCATCATTACAATAAACATTTTAAGGAAGTCATAGGCTGGTTACGAGGATGAGAATATTTGAAAATTGTAATACCGAAAAATACTCGTAAAATATGCAAGACACATCTTCAATACTCCAGTCCTGATTAGAAGCTAAAGGAATCTAATTATTACGATAAAAATTTGAACATTTTGACCTTTGTAAGATAAGAGATCATGCTATTCATTGAGAGTAAATCTCGGTCGGATGCAGAAGGGGAGAGGCTACAATAGATATAATTACAGCGCCACAGAAAAATACATCAATGTGATTGAACCTTAACTACGCGCATCTGAAACTTTTTTCCAAAAAGGTATGCATCTGACACTCCACTAACACACTTAACACAAGGGGCCGCAGAAAAACATTATTTTTAATAATTAAAGATGTTAAATTAGTGTTTTCACAGAACTGTAAATCATGCATGTGTGTAGTTTTTTAAACATTCGGTAAGATAACTGCTTCTCTACATTTTTTGCTTACAATGGAAATAAACATTATCGTGAATTTATTCCGCTTTCCCCGTTCAAGCTAAGCTCACTTCAGTAAAAGGTACCAATGTTTTACATTTTTACTATTTATTGACACAAAATGCGTTCATCTAAGTGAGATTCTGGAAAATTATGGAAATTTGAATTAATTTTCCACAGGTTGGATTTCGAAACTTTTGCTAACTATTACAGGCCCATCGTTTCTTGTACTGCGTGCTACAAATTGTAACATGTGCTACAAATTGCTCAACTATTTAAAAAGACATTTTACAATTTTTCGTATTAAGGCAATGCAGAAATGTAAAAAATCCCATTTAAAAACTTATTGACTTCAAATCTCTCAACTCTTATAACCCATCACTTTCAATTTAGAAATGTGTTGTGATTTCACTCTACGTTAACTTGCTACATCATTACAAGATTATTTAAAATATCAATTTTATGTCGAAATCTCGTTGTTAGAGAGCCAATAAACATCCACAGTCCTTAGCTTTTTCCTCTGCCCTAAATAGGATAAGGAAATCATACAGAACTCACACGCACGGAAACAGGGCGAGGCACAGAGAAAAGACATCCATACTAAGAAACATACTAAGCAAAAAAAAAAAAAAAAGCAAAGACACCACCAGAGCGTTGTGGAGAAACTAGGAGAAAATGAATTTGTATGAGGTAAGGATGTGAGACGAGAAGAGGAAACCTAAGAAGAAAAAGGAGGAGGAGGAGAAGAACAAGAAAGAGGAGAAGGAGGAAAATAAGGAGAGAAGAAGAAGGAGGAGAGGGAGAAAAGTAGGCGAGAAGAAGAAGAAGAGGGAGTGGGAAAATAAGGAGAGAAGGAGAATGGTGAGAGAAGCAGAAGAAGAAGAAGAAGAAGAAGGGGTGGAAAGGAAGGAAGAAAGGGCGCGGCGGGGCCGCCGCGGGCGCCGACGCGCGCTACGATCCACGTGGGATTATTGCCAACAACGTGTAGTGTAAAGTCTATTGCTGAGACGCTACGCTGAGTTGGACGAAATGACGGCTAGCTACCTGCCTGACGACTACGCTACGAACGAGAAGAAGGGCTCTCCACACCCCCGCCGTCGCCGCACCACCTCCACGTTCATTCACGACAAGACAGGACAGAATTTACAGGGGTTTAAGGACCCTTCAACAGCTGAGGTCATTGAGGCCCATGAACGATGATTTAATGAGCACATGATAGTCATAATGACGATGAGGTGAACGATGGCACGGTGAAATGAGGAGGCAGGAGAAACGGAAGAACCCCGAGAAAACCTGCCGAGAGCACTCTTCGCCCACCGCAAATTTCACATAAATTGGCCGAGGGTTTCGGGGGTCGAACCCGGGTCCCAGGGAGTGAAGGCGTATGCTCTAATCATTGCGCCACGAGAGGCCCCTGTGCCCCCACACCACGTGTGTACGCGAAACGCGGTTAAGGGCCCCTTAGCAGCTGAGGTCATTGGAGAATGCTTTAATGCATTCTTGATAGCGATAATGATGATTATGATAAAGGCGTGGTGGGCAGGAGAAACGGGAGAACCCCGAGAAAACCTGCCGAGAGCACGCTTCGCCAACCGTAAATTCCACATGAATTCGCCGAGAGTCGAAGGTTGAACTCTGGCGCCAGAGACTGAAGGTGTACGCTCTACCATTACGCCTCGAGAGCCCCCCGTCCCCCCACATCACGTGTGCGCGCGAGACACACCCGGGGCCTCTGTCCTCCCGAGAGCACTCTCAGAGCTGCCGTGACGGTCGCTGTCCAGAACGGAGACCTGGGACATTTCACTCTACCGTTGCCCTTGGGTATAACACAAGTTCATTTTAATCAGTATTCTCTGCCTCTTTATTAAGATTTTCTGACTTTTATGGAAGCTCAGTGACGAAAAATATCATCAATACTACTCAGATCGCTTTTCATATTTAAAAAATATTATTTTTGAAAAGGAAATACCTTCGACATCTGTTTGAATTAAATATCAATTTCGTACTCAATTTTCAAAAATTAATTAATAAGAGAGTCCAGGAGAATATAAACAACTGGTTTATCAATGTGCAGATGTTACAAACGTTCACAAATGTCGTTTTGAGGTAACAAAGAATAAAGTATTTGGGCAAAGAGATATTTAATTTGATAAAATATGAGAGAGACTAGAAGATGCAATATATTTTGTTTGAATCGACGCCAAATATTCCAAAACATTTATTTGTTTCAAGTCTTCTTCACATTTTGAAAAAAAGTCGTATATATTTTAATAACCAAAATGTTTTCAGAAAAACTACAATTGACAGAGAAATATATACACGATGAATTAATACCATTTTCTTCCAAAATGAAATGGAAAGACAATCGTTTATCGATTAAAAACAAAGTTTAGATCAAAGTTCTTCGTAATTGTTGTAAATATTATCTATATTCTTTGCAATGAAATAACTCAAAGAATTGTAATCAAATATATTTTATATAACATTCGAAAATGATAGAAATAAATTTAATTCCCGATAATAAATCATATAAATTAATTTATGTTTATTTTACTTCACATCCAAAAAAGACATAATCAAATTTTAAAACGATTGAAATTGGCAAGCGACATATGAAGAATTCAGAACATGAAGGAACAGTTCCAAACAATCTCAATATGCTTTTCTCATAAAAGTTTTATTTTCTTGTTTATTTTTTGACTTACCTATTTTATTGTTAATAATCCGATTGTGATAATAAAATTTTATTTTGTGTCAATTACTAGAAAACTGCAATATTCGCGATGAAGAACGAAATTCTTAAGCTGACTTACAGCATGATAATTCTGAAGTTGATATCTTACTTTAACTTATTTAACTGTGTTAAAAACATTTTTTTTAAATATTCCTCGTACGGAAAACATTGGGATATACAACCCTAAATTATCATCATTTGTAGTAATCAGTTCGCCCAAAGTACTGTGATAACTGACAAGGACTAGCTGTGTCAAATCGTACGAAACTCCACGAGATACCTCGTAATGATCAACCACAACACTCTCCATCACACTCCGCGCTTTTTCATTCCGAGGGCGACACGGGGAGAGCGCTGCATTTGGGATGCCAGCGTCTCCCGGAGCTGAATTGGAGTCACGTGAAGCTCTCCCATTGTTCATTCCGGGCGCCGCAACGGGGTGGGTGGGCGCTGGAGGGAAGGGGGAGGGGAGGGGAGGAGGGCAAGGAGGACGCGGGGAGGCTCGCGTGCGCCGCCGCCTCATCTGCATGCGCGGTCGATAGTCGCTGGAGGCGAACCCGCGACCCGCCTCGAGGCTCTCGGCGTCTCCTACCGCACCGCCGCCACCGCCACCACTGCGGCCACCGCGATGCGACGCGACGCGACGCGACGCGACGGACCGCACCAATTCCCGCTCTACACCCCGATTTAAATAGAGTGACTTCTGTCAGATCTCCAGCAGTGACGCGGTTATCCAATCGGGAGCTTCAATACTAACATTTTAAGTCGTAACGAAGCTATCGATTGGAAAACCGCGTCGATCTGAGGATCTGTTTGAACTCGCTTCACTTAAATCGAAGAATAGAGAAAATGAGCAGGGTGGCCTATCTAATGCCCTAATGCCCGCGGCTTGAAGGAATCGACTCACTGATGCATGAACGTGGCCAACGACAACAAGCACCCACGAGCGGAACGGAATCGTATACCAACTAACACTTTTAAGGCGCAATTGACGATTTGCTACGCGTGATCAGACGGATCAGATCCTTGTCGTACAAGGATCTGATAGGTCTATACAATTAACATAACATTCTTGAGTTTGTTCAATGCACGAGTTCCAACGCATTTAATGTCATGAACTGATTTTTGGCGATAGGAAGTTGGGTGTTTGGTAAGAAGAAACGAAAAACAATCAAAACAATTTCTTTACAAAAGTGACTTGCAATTGAAGAGGCATACATTAAGTAACTGCTTATAAAATAGCTCGAAAAAATACTTTTGCAATATTTTCGTGTGTTCACGCGACAAAAACTCTATGCAAGCCAAACAACCACAAACATTTGCACTTCGAAACGGAATGCTCTCGTTCCCGCAAATTTCCGTCTCTCGTTCGTCGCTCTCGTTCACTGATCTCGCGGGCTTTCGATTTGTGCATCCTGGATGAACTTGGATGAACTGTAGGCGACGAAATGAGCAGCGCCAGGGCGGGTAAGTTGTTGCCTACGGTAACAATCGAAATACAGAATGCCACGAAAATGGCGTCCCGTCACCACGCGTATCACTGGTGCAAATTATGATAAAAAATAGCATGGATTGATGCAAAACGATTATACGGGGTATAGTTTGACAACTCCACGTGATTGACGTGAGGGCCAAGGGCTTGCGACGAAATGCGGAAGAAAGCGGCTGTGACATCCAAGTCATAAAGGGAGTGTTCAATCACATATTTTCTTTCAAATACTAAAGGTATGTGTCTTTGGCCATTCACTTATTATAGATTTTAGCGAACTCGTCAGACTCCGTTGAGTAAAACACAGCTGGATTAATCTTTACGTCGTTCTGATTCTATTGTGTGCCTGTAATGACACAATATGTAACGTTTTCACAAGATGCATTTTTAAGCACGATTACTAAACATTATGTAATAAATTTTGCTAATTGAATCCTCACTTGCATCATTTATACTTGTAGAGGTTTTCAAAATCGCCCTTTTCAACATTCCTATTAGACATTTCTTAGCTGACGTTGACACCATGCAAGAAAACCTTTCAGTCTTTAGCTAGTCTATATTCTACTTATCGGATTACAATTCATTGTCCTTGTTCTAAAACCATAACAGCTTCCTGTTTATTTCTCTGCGGCTTCTTGTCGTATTTTTCTGCTAATTATTTTGACAAGCGAGAGCTTTTTGTCTTTTCGTCGCATCCCGAAGGCACATTTTCAAGATACGAAGCGAAAAACTTTAAAGAAGCTAACACTTCTTAGGATGATAATATTCGCATTACATTAATACTAACTTTAATAGTATCTTCTCTGTTTAAGAAAATTAGTAGGTTGATATGCCTCTTTTCAAATTAATCTCATAGGCATATTCTGAAGATCATACAAAATCATTTAATGATTGATTCTACTTTGTTATTCTCAATTTTTTGTTTCATAGAGGAACTCAGGGTTACTAGTCTGTTTAAAGAGGTTGTATTGTTGAAGAATGTTAATTGCATTATTGGCGATTACATATTTCATAAGATATTTGTAAGACAAGAATTGCAGGCGGAATGTATGCGAAATTACTACACTTATATTGACCTATGGGTTAATTGACGTTCGTGACTCATCTTCAGAGCATGTTTTCTCTTGATTTCACATGTGGTGGGAACTCAAACAGTTCTCTATTACCCTAAAATATCCAACTGGATATAGCAAAATTTGGTTATTTTAATATATGATTCACTTGAAATTACGGCTGTATAGAATTTCTTATAATTTAAATTCTGAATAAACATGTTTAAAGTTTGTACTTCCAAGTAAAGAGGGCAGCATTTTTGCGGCTAACCGATAAACTTTGCATTACTTCGAGTGAAAACTGATATTGCTTAAACCGTTTTCATAATTTTCGAAGCAAATTCGAGCTCGTACATTAGCGCTACAAAATTGAATGTCATTTCTCTCGATAGTGTAAATAATTCGAAGTAGTTTAATAGACATGCACTAGGCCTTCAGTTTCACACTGCAATTCGCAATGCAACAAAACCAAGAATGCATTTCGTATAAAGGGCACGGATTTTGAACGGTAAATTCCATTTTGAGGCAGAAATTGTATTACTGTTATACTCGTATTATTGTTTCTCCTGTTTTCAGCGTGCTGGAAGGGCAAGTTCTCTCTGTGCAAGACGCTTCTTGGAAGTGAAACCGTCGTAATCGTCAGAGGCGGTATGTAGAAACCAGAAGACGGCGGGCAACGTGCCGGTGCGGAGAGCCCAAGAAGTACAAGAAGTATTAGTAGAAGTAGTAGTAGTTCCGCTCGGCACCGAGCGGCGCGCGGCTGTCGCCAGCCGGGGAACCCCCGCGCGCACGGGCGGCGGGGGCGGCGCCGGCACCGCAGTATCGTCGCTGCTCTCTCGAGGGACGAAAGAGGGAAGAAACGAGCAGGGCCGTGCAACAGCGGTTGCATGGGCGCGACCTCCAAGCCTTATTCACCAAGGAAGTTCCCATTGACTGAGCATGGAGGTAACTTCTTCTTGACACGAGAGAAATGCAAATTTTTATTCGTTTCAAAAAAGATTCAATGCATTGATGCCCGTAAGTCGAAATTGGTATTTCTCTACTCATAAAATTTACATTATGTACATTAATTATTTAATTCATTTCGCTCACGTTAACAAACATAAGGGTTTAATTGTAATAATTCAACGTCAACAATATTGTTCGAGCCCGGAAGTTTGGCAAAATGCGTTCTCATCATTGTTACGACTTTAAGATTTTAAACAATGCTCTACTGTGCTTCTGTAATTATACTGAAAGATTTTTATTTTGTTTGTTGTGGTTTCATATTTTAGCTCCCTTTCACTGTTTTATGTATTTTGTCTTATTTTGGCTTTTTTCTTTCTTTTACATTTTTTATCCTGGCTTCGATCTCGACCAAGCTGGAAGCTTATCTCCTACAATTGAACATGGACAACACGTGAACGTTTAGTGTTTTGTCTTTATCTGCAAGTGGAAATGCGATTTCAGGCATGAAGTGTTGAACTCGGTTTACAAGTTCAGAAAGTTTCAAAACTGATGCCAGAAAGCGGTCGATCCTTGAATATCATTGATGCCGACAGGCTTTCTTCAAACACGAGGAATCTCTTCCCACGTGTGAAAACGACCTTTGATCTCTCTGAACATCATTTTCACTCTCAAATAGTTCAACAGGTGTTTATCTAAGACATTATTATTAAATGATATAATCTATTTATTAAAGACTTCAATATTTTCTTAACATATTTACATTCAATACATTTTATATTTTCTTATCAATATTTGCTTATCAAATTTATTGTATATAATTTTGGATAACGTCGAAGTCTGTAATAAATAAGTCATTCCTCATACTAATTTTCTTGCTCATTTTTATGCAAATATGTTATATATTTGATGCCTTTTTGCACCCCTATTTTTGCCAGAATAAATACGTAAACTTCCGGGCCCTATTTTTTATAGTATGCAACAATACTGCTTAGGTCAGTTGTATCAAAAGTACAGAAGCTTTCCTTTTTGAAACGCTACGTTCTTTGTCATTTTCATCTCGTGGTGGGTACAAGGTTCCAAGGCGCGCGGCCTCGTGCGAGGAACATTTGCACGGCCCTGGACCGATGGGCGCGCATGGCGCCGGAGAACGACCACAGTGCGAAGGCGAGCGCATGCGCACAGCGTTGGGTTGCACTGCGCATGCGCACGGTATTGCGCACGCGCGTTGGCGCTTTCGACGCGGCGCAGCGCGGCGCGGTTCCAGCGGTGCGCGCTGGCATAGCAGTGAAGACAAATCACATCAGTGGCGTGCCAAATTTACATCCATCTGGACATGCAGATTTTGTGGTGTACGCATTCTGTTCGTTATTTTCGTTCGCATCTTTGCTTTTATAAAATATTCAGAATTATTTCCAACATTATTTGATATAATTATGAAATACATGTATCTTATGTAAAGTTACAAAGTTAAATGATGAAAACTCTAAAGAGATCCTATCGTATTGTACAATGAATACATTAGAGGACGTCTGCAAAAGATTTTGTAGAGAGAATGTACAAGATTAAAAGTAATTTTTGTAAACTAGAGGCATTATACTCTTCTGAAAAATCTTTTCATGTCAAAATTGGCACACATGTCATTGACTTGCCATCTCCGCTATTTATTGTATTGTAGGACGAAGAGGAGAAGAATTCAAAGTACCCAGTTTGGACGATGTGCCGGTACTCTCACAGTATAAGAATCTTTGCACTGTATAATACACAAAGGATTTTATTTTTGAAAATGACGCGACGTAACTCTCGTCTCATATAAGCAGAGTGGAACTCGTCTATCCATCCAGTTTGTGTGCAATCGTTACACAGTAAGACAAATAGAACTTTCTACAATAAATTGACACCGTTTTTTGACTTGTTTACAATTAGTGTGGAAGAAGAAATTAGCTCAATGTAAAACAATCAAAGACGTATCATACAGTTCATATGAGATATAAACACGTAAATATAAAGGTTTCTCTCTCTCTCACACACAAATACACACAGGTTTAAAGTCAACTGCGATTCCAACCCCGCATTCGAGAACATGGTTACATATTCACATATCTTAATAATTCCACTTCAATGTAGATCACACACAAACACACGATGACGAATTCAACTTTTCAAGAAGTTGAGTTTGCACGATGCACTTTCACCTATCTTCTCCTCTCCATCCATCATAAAACAATGGTATCACTTCGCATGCATGAATTGTGGTTTCTTCGTAACACGTACACAACATGAGAACGATGAAATCCTCTCGTAAACTATATAGGACGTTGCTAAAAATCGTTCAAGGCGGCTCACGTCATAGAGGAGAAAACCAAAATGACGAGCAGCGAAGCAACCGACCGCGTAGGGTCGCACCGAAGGGACAGAAGCCGAAAGTCGTGGTACCGATGGCCGACCGGCAAACAACGGAGCAACGTGCCGCATACGAAAAGCTGGGTAGGCGAAGGCCGGCTTAGAGCCCAGCAGGTAGGCCATCGCAGACGGCTCGTTGCAACCACTGAGTGCACGTTCTACAGGTTGTGTAGGCTCATTTTTGGGATAAAATTATACAACACAACTTGTTTAATAATTAATTTTACGACCAATGTTGATTTAAATCAAAAGCTTCTAAAATCCCACCCAGAAGCTAAACTTTGACCACTAACACTGCCTCCGGGGTCTTTAGTTCAGCAAACGGCGGTCGTAATGTGAACAATAACTTTTATTTGGAAGTCACGATTATTAAAAGTCCAGTGGTCTTTGCAACATTGATCTGTACATTGACTTGAGTATCGCTTGTTCAATTTTATCCACATAGATATAATTGTCGATGTACTTATTTTTCGTGCACTGCCTGAGGTAATAGAGCGGCAGGTACTGAAGGACACGAAAATCGCTCGACTCATCGGTTCCACTCATCTTGACTTCTCGGCCTCCGCTTATCGCGGCGGGACCCTTTGTTACTCATAACGCCGCGACATGGCCTGTTAAAGTGTGCTTAGCAATATGCGGCCGAACCATCGGCCAGATTTGCGAAAGAAAGTCAGACAGACACGAGTTCGAGAAATGGTAACGAAGACGCGAAAACAAGAGCAAGAGGGCGAAGAAACCAAACGGAAAGCCACACAAACACAGTTCATTTTTCAATTTCTAAAAACTCTCTAGGGGCATATAACGTCCTTTATAAAATAGCACCGTGGCTAAGAAAATAAACTTCTCCTTACAAAATAGCAATTCTGGTAACTCACAGACTGCCCTTGGCAAAAGAAAGTCGTTAAGTTCTTCAGAGATTCTAAGAGTATGCACACTGGTATTAGCTACCAAGGATCTACGTCACACTATTATTGTATGTTCTTCAATTAAACCATTTTTTGCGAAACTCGTCAGGATATGTTCACAAAGCTGGTGCCGTCTGTTATCAGAGGAGGTATGTCTGTTCATGTCCCCAACGCTGCAATGCGTGGGCTGTTTCAACTAGGGCACGGGGGACATGGAGTGGAATGCTTTCGCACCTCCGCCCTCGCCCTCGCCCTCCCCTCCAACCCCACCGCCGCCAGTGAGGGGCATCGAACCGAGTCCCTCTTCCCATTTTCCGACCAAAACGCCTCAACCAAAATGTTGAACGCACATTTCTTTAGACAGACCTCACTCAAAGTATCTGCATGATCAGAAATAAGAATATTTGCACTTTTAAGTACCGTATTACATTTGCATTTCGGGAAGGAAACGTTTCGCGTTTAGGCCTACACTGATGTAGAAATGCACTTGGCAGTAAGCTCTCGGAATTCAAAAAAGGATTCCGTGAAAATTGCGCTGTAGGAACATTGTGTCTGCAACCACTTTTTTCACTTTTCTTCTCCTTGTTAAATTAACTGTGATGAGCATTTCAGTACAGCTTTCTTCGGTGCATAAATGACAGAAAGAATCGAATAAATATATTTTCGTACAGATTTTGTGAATCGAAAATAGAAAAGAAAACGATTGTTTCGTCTTTTGAGTTCGGTGTCGGTTCGATGCCCCGCTTCTGCCCACGTGTCCACACCCTCTCCAGGCCGTCTCCGCTCGCACTGCCCCGGACCGCGCTCGCATCCGCTCATCAGGAATTTATCGGAGGGCATCCGATCAAAATTTCATGGTGCTGGCGACGGCCTCTCAAGCGTGGGACTGCAAAGTGCCCCGCTGCCTCGCGCCACCCCGCTCCACCCCGCTTCGCCCCGCTCCGCTCCGCCCAGCTCCGCCTCGCTCCGCCCAGCTCGCCGCGGGATACAGTTCATGACATGTTTACGACGCGGATGAAGTTGTGAGGGGTATGACGTAATCACGTTTCATCGTAATTCTGTTTGTGACGAGCTGCTTCGCGAGGGCCGTGGAAGACCGCGGTCCTTGGAGAGAAGAACGTGGCAAAGACGAGCGGAGGGCGTGGCAGGGCGGAGAGGGGAGACCCGTCCGAGGACGCAGAGCACCGGTCGTCAACTGCCGGTGTGAAACTGCGTGTGCATAACAGATGAAGATCAAGCTACCGTGTCATCCGAACCATCCCGCTGAAAGCAGACCGAGCCCTTGTACTGTCTCATGGCCAAAATATATCGACGATGTATTACGTTAATTATTCGAGGCATTTATTGGAAGTCTTGTTCGTATATACTAGATAACTAGCGCTCTCACAAAACGAGTAGTCACTGGAGTCAGTATGTGGATGCACATGAGTTTTCAATTGGTTCATGAAACTGACAGAATGCGAACGTATTCATATTCTATCATTGAAGTAAAATTTAATATTTTAACCGTAGTAAATACCTCAAAATATTTACAATCATCATTCTGGAACTTGATCTACTTTGCAACAGCAAGAGAGGAAGTCAATTGGCTTCCGGTGGAACGGTTCGGCTGAAAACGCCTTGGAAGGGCACACTGCGACGTGGCGACGCGGGCGGTGCGGGGCGATGCGGGCGGGCGCGGGGCCGGCGCGAAGGGGCGGGGCGGGGCGGGGCGGTTGTGCGACGCTGCCTTATTGTCTGGAGCGCGCCCCGACCGCGCCCCACCTCCGCGAGAGCTACTGCTACGACTACGCCTAGTTTAACAATTATTATTACTATGATTAGTCTATTATTGCTGCTGTGGCGGCGCTGCCCGCCTCGGGCCGCCCCCGACCGCCCCCGCCTGCGCGCGGGGTGGGAAGGGGTGGGGGGGTGGGCACGTCGCGGCGCGGGCCCCCTCCAAATGGAAGTCATCGTCGGATTTCTGTTCGGTATGCAACCTTACTTCTAAAGTTTTGGCACTACTATCCTAAATAAAAATACTGTATGTTACAGAAAGCAGAAAACGAGGGCACTAGTGCCCCGGGGGGAGGGGAGCGGGGCGCCGCCGCACGGGGCGCCCCCCGGGGGGCGTGCGACGACGACGCACTCTGGCGCCGGCGCTTTCGCTCGCGTGCCCCGCGGGCGGGGGCGGCGGGCGGAGGCGGCATGCGGCGGAGAATAGCGGGCGGGGCAGCGCCGTTATTGCTGTGGGCCCTTTGACTCGAGACGACAACTGCACTTCCAACTTCCCGACTCGTCAACGCGTGCGATTCAATTCGAATCTGTTACTCGGCGACTCTTGTTGTAGAGAGATTACTGCAAGGAGGGCCCCCTTTGACAGCTATTGCTTGGACACTGCTGGCAATATTACTGCAAGTTACGTACATGCAATCATTTTGTCAGTGCGTTCGTTTAAATGAGTTCATTTGTACATGGATTCATCACTATCTCTTGCAATGCCATCGCCCTGTATGACGTTCATTTTGTTTCCTGGCCTGTCAAAGTGGTTTCTTCTTAGAGTAACTTCTCTATAGAAACAAGCCCCCAAACCAAAATAAACATCCTAACCCGGAGCAGGTTTGGAAGTGAGTGTGCAGCGAGAAACGTAGGGCTCCACCTATTACGGATATATTACATTACGAACGCTGACTTAAACAATGTTCTATTACCCGAAGACACTCATGCAAGGCTACTGCTATAAAACCAGTCCCATTCAATGCACATCGGCCAGGCACACCTTGCTCCTGCCACGACGCCCGAGAGGTGCGCAATTGGCTCTCCGGCCGGAGTGCCAATCGTGTCCCCCTGCGAAAAGGCCCGTGATAGGCTGCTTGCCCCGCCCCAACCCTCCCCGCCCCGACCGCTGGCCTCACTCCTTTGCGGCCTTCTCCGCCGCCTTCGCCTCCTTCTTCTCCTTCTTCTTCTCCGCCTTGGCTTCCTTTTTGCTCTCCTTCTTCTCGGCCTTGTTCTCCTTCTTGCTCTCCTTCTTGTCCGCTTTGCTCTCCTTCTTGTCGGCCTTGGCGTCCTTCTTCTCTTCCTTCTTCTCGGCCTTCTTCTCCGCCTTCTCGGCCTTCTTGTCGGCCTTTTTGTCGGCCTTCTTGTCGGCCTTCTTGGCAGAGGCGGGGGCGGCGGGCGGCGGAGGGGCCTTGTCGCCGGGGGTGGTGGCGGCGGTGGCGGCGGAGGCGGCGGTGGGGGTGGAGGTGGGGGTGGGCGCGGTCGGGGAGCGCGCGGGGGGCGAGCGCGGACGCGGGGGCGACGCCTCCAGCTGCGTCACGATCTTCTGCGCGCACCTGCAACACACGCGCGCCGCGTGGCGGTCAGCGCCTCTCAAGGCGAAGCGCGCACCTGCCGCTCCACCCCTCCAAATGACAAGGTTCCAATACGTAAGAAAATAATAGAAAATAATATAATAAATGAGAGAAAGTAATAAATAATAAAATAATAGAAGAATAGTTACATGTGATACGAGTGGTAAAAGTTATTTTTTAAGTGGTAAAAATTACGAGTGGTAAAAGTTACATTTATTTTGCGAGTAGGAAATGATCAGTCTAGAGCCGATAGGCCGCAATCCTACGAACAAAACGAAATCATTTCACCACGTGTCTCATACACAATTTTTTAGACTGCTTAATGACTTTAATTTTATATTCATTCAAGTATAGAAATAGCTTAATGATACATAAAGGCCTGTACTAACTGACACGATCAAACGATAGTATTTTTTTATTCATTCGCAGATGTATCTCAACACTTGTGCACCAGCTCACTTTTAGCACTACTGCTAAAATTTGAACTTGTAGCACGCTATGCATGTCCTTAAAGAACGTCTTTTACTGGTGGCTATCTAAAAAGGAATAAATAAATTGTTTGTGTTACAAGGTTCTATCTAACTTCTGCCACAAATAGAACATATTCGTACTGTAATCCGAGGACAAATAGCTAATATAAAAATTCACTATAGGAGGAGGAGAGAGATAACTGAACAAGGAGTAAACAAAACTTTGAATCCTTTTACACGAAACGACTGAAATGTTAGTTGGATCTTTGTCATTTCAAAGGGTCGAGCTAGCAGATAATACTACGAAACATCCAAAAATTACTCACTACCCTCTTTTATTTTAATGATTTTGTTACACATATTAATTAACTTTTTAAGGATTAATGAAGTGAAAGTGAAACATCATATTCAAAACAACATAAGTAAGGAACCCAATTTAATACCTTTTGTATTGTTTATAGAAAATTTGCATTAAAATTTTCCAGAACCTCTATGAAGATAAATATGGAAATGTTATATCCCTCTTGTAATTCGTCTGTTTTCTGTGAGAAGCTGAAGGTTTGAATATTCACCATACAACAAAGACAATTTCGATTACTTTACTGATTCAAACCTAGAGAACACCACAACACTATTTTGGGAAAATTATTTTATATAACAACAGTAAACCCTCGTTAGTACGAACTCGTTTAACACGAATTTCGCCCTAACACAAACAAAACTTTGGTCCCGACAAGGGATTACGGTAATATGCACATTTATAATACTCGGTTACCATGAACTCCGATTTTTTCGGTTCCTTGGAATTCGTGTTAATGAGGGTTTACTCTATTAGTAAAGCAAAAAATATCGTATGTCATAAAATCAGGTAGTAACAAAGAATTTGAAGTACGTAAAGGTGAACAGCATCAATAGTTAATTATGAAAAACAAAATCTCATTATAAAAAATTAAAAAAATTACAAGGATTTCGTTTAGACCAATCTACAGGAAAACACATCATGGTAGTTGGTGGAACAGCAGCCACACGTTCAGGGTTCTAACAAAGAAGAGATTAGTGTTTTAGTACTATATTGAATTGCAATACTATTTAAATAAAAAACTGCACATAATACCTATTGTAATTCAAACATTTGAGTCTTAAGTATAATTAATAACAGTCGTACGTTTATTAAAAAAAGAAAGAAATGGAAAAGAAAAATAATGAACTTTATACATGGAAATAATTAGAGAATGTAGTTTCCACAAAAGTTCTCAAGACTCATCTTAAAAAAACAAAATTAATAATAATAATAATAATAATAATAATAATAATAATAATAATAATAATAATAATAATAATAATAACAATAATAATAATAATAATAAGAGGTCGCCTTACAGCGATTTTGGTCAGGAGCCACTAATGGCCTCCCCACAGTATAACCACTTTCTAATTTACATGCATATTTCGCTCTCTACCTAGCAAAACAAGGCATTGCGGGGGAATGCGTACCTGATGCGCGTGGAGTGCGAGGCGGCGGCGCGCTCCTTGCCGGCGCGGAACTCCCTCTGGAACTCGCGCTGGAACTCCCGGATGGGCGGCAGCGGGCGCAGCGGCGGGCGGTCGGCGGCGGCCCCGGCGGGCGGTGGGGCCCCCGCGCCGCCCGCGCCGCCCACGCCCACGCCCAGGCCGCCGCCGCCACCGGCGCCCGCCGCGCCGCCTGCCGCCGCCGCCGCCTCGCGCGCCCCCGGCGCCGCCCCGGCCGCCGCCCCCGCAGCCGCCGGCCGCGACGCCGGCTGCTTGTACTCTTGCAGGCGGATCTGCGCAGGAGGACGGGCGCTGTCAGCAGGCGGAAGGCCCTCGATGGAAAGTTTACAGTTTGTTTCTTTTAAAAAAGAATATTTATTGCACCCGAGCAGTGGATAAACTACAATTACAGTTATACAATACAATTTGTTTCTACAGTTGTAAAAAAGCGAGGGATTTCACGTACCCCTACCCGTGCATGAAGTTAGTCATTTCTTAAGAATCTGAAAAATGTGACGTCATCGTGCAAGAAGTCTTTTGTGCAAAAACGTCACCGCGGAAAAAAATCTCAGGAAGACGGCGAACAAAGATCATGCTATTTTGCAACAACCATGAAACGCATGACTCATGACAAAAGCTTCTTATAAAACCGTAGAATATTTCTTGTCTATGTTTCGTCAGATTTCTATTTTTTTGTCTCGATCTAGCTATCCCTCTCAGCGAAAAATCTTAATCTCGTTCGTGCAAAAGCAATAATTTCACGGACTTAATATAAAATAACCATTCACCGTTTTGGTGATGAAACTTTCTTCTCTGTAAAAAATACATTTTATTAAAATTTGCTTTTTTTCGTCATATTTAAAAGGAAGTCTCCTTAAGCTTCTAGAAAGGACATTAAATTCCAAACTAATAAAAATATTCTTGTTCAAACAATACTCAAAATATTTCAATATGTTAATAGTATTGTAGATTATATTTGGGAATTGAACATGAGTTGAACTTTTGAGAAGCCTATTTTATAGATATTTTCTATACATTGAATGAACTTTGTTATAGCACATTACTTGTATAAATGAAGTAAATTCCAATGCGGAAATAACTTACTCTAATCAGTGCAGATACACAAAATTAACGGGCAACCACTTTTGGCTTACATTCAGATACAGAATTAGGTCGAGAAGATCAAGGTTCTTCCTGTTGCTACTAGTTTCGTATTATGTTATTGGCTAAGAATTCATTCTGTAAATTGTTTCGCCAAGCATAGAATAAATAATACTTTAAAAAGGCATTATTTGATTTCCCCTAAGTCCAATTTTATTTATATAACTATAAATACATTTTTATAGTTGTATACACAATATTATTGTAAATCCATCAACTCAATATTCTTTTCCCATGTTTTATTCATAATTTCTTTCTCGCAAATTTCTAGACGATAATGACTAACATGATTATACAATAGTGTATCCGATATAAAATATCCGATGTTCTCAGAAGGTTTCTGTTAAATTCAATTATTCCCGATACAGAAGTTTTTAAAGTACATTTTCGAAGTTTGTTCAAGAAAATGTTTCGAAACTACAGTCCATTTTCGTTGTCTCACCACAGACGAATCATGCCTTAGCAAAAACGGTAGAAAAAAGTACCTTCTCATTGCTTGCTTTTCTCTACTTCTTTCTGAGAGATATATTTCATTAACGAAATATTCAACCGTCTGCAGTTTAGTTTAATGCGAAAGAGACAATTGCTTAACTTTGCAGCACTCCTTGAGAGGTAGCCCATTTCGAGACGATAACAATAAAAGAACAGTTTGAGAGTCATCATTCACGCAACGGTGACTTGGCGTTGGAAAATCCCCCTCCAGCAACTGTACCTAGTAAATTATTCTTGGGAACTGTGTTCTTGGTTCCTTATTACATTTCAACTCAATATTATTATCATAATCTCTGCATTTAAGACCTCTTGACTTTTACCACAGATTTACATACACTTAATGTAGATTACAACTAGTTTATATAAAAAGAATTTAATTTATTTACATAATAATAGGCAAGACAATTACATATGTAATTATGTAGTACAAAAAATAATTGTGTTTTCTAATTTTAAAGTGTTTTTATTGTAAACTAATTTTGTCGTTTCTGTGTATTAGTATGTTTTATCAATTTAATTTTTATTAAGCTTATGTAATTATTAATTTTGCTGTTTGACTTTATTTTTTATAAGTAATTTAAAATCACCAACAGATTAAATAGTTAAGTTTGATCCAGCTTTTTCAAAAACTAAAACTATGTCCATGCGTGTTATAAACCGTGCTAAGGTTACAATCAATTAAAATTAACCCATGTTAATATTTAGTTCAATTGAAATCATAAAAACGTGAAGAGTGATGGTGTTCGAAACATGTTGATCACTCCTGGCAAGTTAGGCATGACACATACTTATGACATTTCGTTACTCTTAGTGGAAGAATATCCCAAGTATGAATAAAAATGTTATGATGTAAATTGTTGATGATCCCAAATTTTGTTAAAAAAGTTCAAACAATGAAATTCACAGTTACATAATAGACGTAAGCATATATTATTTTATGGATTTTTTATAATTTTAATGATTTTCATTGAGAATATTTGTAATTAATTGTGAACTTGTCTTGACTAAAATCAACTACACAAAGGGGAAAAAGTCACTCTGAACGGTCGGCGACGGTTAAGGTTTTTAAACAGTCCGTCGTCCTTTAAAAATAATGTGGTGTATGAGTAATTGCATTCTAAAAAAGCAATTTATTATTAATATGATTATTCTTATAAGAAGAAAGTATTATGAAAAATACTGGCGTCTCAGAATAAATGTTTCAAACGTTACAAATGGGATTTCCTCTGATTTTTAGGCATCCCCATAGGCAGAGATGTTCTGCAGGTCACGTTCTGACGCATTCAAGGAGATTACATGTTGCTGCCGAATTCCTGTCCTAAAAATCAGGATCAAATGCCGTATAAACAAATACATATAACTCTGTTGTATACAATTTCCAATAATTGCTTATGGCCGAAAAGTGATCAGTTTCGACCCCTCTTCATTCTCAAGAAGATTGTAACATTTATTTTGAGACACCTGTATTGAACCACACACGGCCGATAACGCAAACAACATGCTTTGCATATCTGTTTTGAGTGGTTAATATGAGGGTGTGGGTGGGCTGACCTTCATGGCCTGCGCCTGGGAGCGGCGCAGGGAGCCCGTGGGCTGGCGCGGGAAGCCCAGGCGGCCGCTGCCCACCGTCGACGCCGCCGACGCCGACTTGGTGGAGCGCGCGGACACGCCGCTCGCGCTCGTTGCCGAGCTCACGGAAGACACGCCTGCAACACGGCGCGCGCCCACGCACGTCACCACGCGGCTCCAATCACACAGCGCAGATAGGGCACTCGCACACATGCGTTGTTGGAAGGAAGCGTGAATGACAATAAAAATAAAATAAGAAGGCAAGAGAACATTCGAAAGAACTTTTAAATAAAAATTATAAAACTTTACATTAAAATATTCCAAACTCGCTTCTTTTTATTTTTTTTAAATTTAAGGTCGTATCAACATACAGGTTATTAGCGACCACTATTTGGAGTAAACGGTATAGTAACTATGAAGATGAAATGATATGATGATGATAAGGAGTGAAAGGACAAACACAATAAAACCATGCCCAAGGTGGGACTCGAACCCGCAACCCTTGGGTCCGAGATGGCTACGACACAACTGCCTTAGCAATCTCGGTCACCGGAGTGGCAAAGAGGCTTTTGTATTATAGTTATAAGTTAGATTTACGTTAGTTATAAGCATATTTAAAATACTTGCCCTCCCAACGTTACAAAAGCCTAATCGTTTGTAGCAAAAATTATGTAAAGCCAAACAAATGAATAAATTTTCGTCTCAACAAATTAACTGGAGAGAGGATATTTTAAAAGGAGGGTGGGGATATTCCCCATTTACACGATTCCTTTTGACGAACAAGTTCAGGAGTATTAGCGAAAGCGCGATTGTGCACTGTGGCTCTGCTGCCTCAGAAGCTCTTCCGTGCACGCGTGTCTCGAACGGGTGCGGATACTTCCGATTTACACACGTCCTTTTGACGAACATTTCGAGAGTTATAGCAAACGCGCGCATGGTCACTGTGCTTTTGTCGCTTCACAAGTCGCTATTCGCATTCAAAGATTCTTTAAAACTTCAGAAATTGTTCGTCTAAATCAAGTGGATAAATTGGGTTTTAAGGTAGATTAAAATGGTATCTTAATGGTTTGTTTAACCAGAAAAGTGCTTTGTTTTGGGGATATTCGCGTAAAATTGTTTATGTTGGTTTCCATTTGGAATTTTGGAGCTGTGCAACAAATTGAAAATGTTTTGAGTTACAAAAAGGAAGTCTAATATATCACATGTGAAAACCTCGAGAAAAGAAGAGAAATAAGTTTTTTCTCTGAGAGATGAGTCATATTGCATTTGTACTGAAGAGTATATTAGAACAAAATAGGGGAGGAGAATGGAAAACGTACACTTGCTTTACTTATCAAGATACGGATGATGAGAGGATATACTCCTCATGTGTATCCTCATTTTGGTGAGCTATTTCTAGTACAGTTCTAATTCGAAATTTTTATGACGCAACATAAATAGTTCGCATTAAGGTAAGTGTAGAGAGACTGATCACGTAGATTTCACATCCGAAAAAATTGTCAACAATATTTCAATTTCCGAAGTATGCCAAGTCCTTTTTCATAAAAATGTTAATTCTTTACGCAATACTAAGAACGTACGTAACTTAACGAAAATGTATGCAACGCTTTGGCATTCGCCTTGTAGTGATCTAAGAAACCAGAGGAGGGGAAAGCTACCGAACAGATTTTCTATCAGACAGGTGCTAAATTCGTGCCAACTACCTAGATAGATAAAAAGTCCGCCGTTGGTTGGATTCGAATTCCAATGTCTTCCGGTGAATGATGTTGCTTACATGTGGCCAATTACCTCTATGCCATTTCAGCCGATGATATAACCTGGTGAGAAGAAGGACAGAGGTGTAAGCAAACGAGTTAGAACTCCTTGCACCGAAAGGTGGAAGGTTAGCGCGCTGGTCGCTATGTCGCTATGCCGCTGGTCGCAACAAGTAAATGGGAGGAATGGAAGGTGATGGTGAAGGCTGAGGATTGAAATTCTTATATCTTATATCTTTGATCGTATCATCTGGCACGAGGACAGGGAGGCGTAGGGTCCCTAGATTCATAAAATAATGTATTTCTTAAATGGTAAGGAACCATACTCTTCTGAAAATAAATACTCGAAACTCGTTCAATTGTTTTCATTTCTCATCTCTTGTTTGTTGGGTTGGAGGTTATCACAAGGCAGTGGGCGTTAAGGCAGTGTAAAACGTAGGGCGAATCAACTTTGGAGCAGCTTGGAGAGACGATTATAATTTTATTCAGTTAAATTTCATTTATAAATTTAGGGCCACAGTCAAATTCAATTTTGTTGCGCACAAAATTAATTTTCCAGGCTACTAAACTAGCTTTAATACATTAATGTTCAAAAACATCGTTTTAGTTCGATATATTATTAACGTCGATGTTCAAAATGTAAACATCGATGTCGCATCAATGAAAAACCACCAAGGAACACCACGAAGCAAACAATCCTCTTAAAATGGATCGATGCAAAAAAAAAAAAAAAAATGGGAATTTGTAATTTAGGGTCTGGGGAGAGTTGTCTCAGAATCTTTAGGAGGCTTTGCCCTAAGAGATGTGAACGAACTAAAATAATAATAATAATAATAATAATAATAATAATAATAATAATAATAATAATAATAATAATAATTAGCGTACTTGTGCGAGAACTTTCGCATGTTATACCCCGCCCTTTTTCCAATTTTTCCAATTTTTCCATTTCCATATTAAGCCTGTAATATATATATATATATATATATATATATATATATATATATATATATATATATATTTCTTCAAGACCCTCTTATCCTCCATCACTTGTTCTATAAATCTCCTTGAAATTAATAACAATTTAATACACCCTTGTCAATATAAACTGTTCTTATTTAACTTTATTACCGAGCAAAGAGGTACACCCACGTAATTCAGTCGCATAGAATATCAAGTAATCAATTTAATTTCACATACAGTTGCAAGTTCTTCAGGCTCTAAACAGGTGGGGTAGAATTGAAAAGCGTCGAAGCAGCAAAAATGTAATAGAATATTCAAGATCTCATCCGGTACATTACGGTGTGATGAATGTTTCGTTGAGGCCTTTGGCTGCAAATGTTAGTATTTAAGACCCTACAACGCTTCATTTAGAAGTTCTTTAACGATATAGATTCAAAAAGGTTGCCGAGTGTTGCGGGTTGCATTTAACATGAATATTTAGATGCGTTTTTAAACAAATCCTTCATATTTTTAAAGTCAAACTGCAATTCATCACGTCTCCGTGAAATTCTCTTTCTTTCGAGTCTCCATTTTTAAACATTGGTTGCCAGTAAGAGCCACAAAAGGTATGTATACTACTGAAACAATATAGGAGACGATAATGATTATGAAGATGATAATAATGATAATAAAAATGATGATGATGATGATGATGATGTGAGATGTAGGGCGTGCGTGGCATGGCACCCACCGGAGAGCGAGGAGGCGCCCGACGACATGGAGTAGAGCGAGGCGGAGGCGGGCACGGAGGCGGCGCCCACCGAGTACTGCGAGGCGGACGCGGGCAGCAGGCCGTGGTGGGCGTGGTGCGCGTGCGCGTGCGCGTGGTGCGCATGCGCGTGGTGGCCGCCCGCGCCGCCGGCGCCGCCGCCGCCGCCGCAGTGCTGCTGCTTGAGGCGCAGGATCTTGGCGCGGCAGATGACGCAGCGCAGCGGCAGCAGGCGCTGCGACACGGCCATCTGGATCGTCTTCACGAAGCACTTGCGGCACACGACGCGGTGGCCGCACGGCGACGTCTGCATCGTCGCCTTGGCGTTCACGCAGATCACGCACTGCGCAGGGGGGAAAGGGGGCGGGGTTAGTAAGACACATTGATTGGTGATGCCAGACGCGACAACTGCTACGTTCATTAGTCCAGTTGGTGTTGAGTTTAATTCCGGGAGGTGGCGGTATTCACTGGAGGGTGAGATCTGGCACCGACCTACATGTCGACCTCCGGGACCGGGGGCGGTAGCTCAGTGCATCAACTGATGTCACTGCAGAGCCTCTGACCGGGAGGTCCTAGGATCGAGTCCTGACGGCGGCAGGTTTTTCGACACTTTCTTTTCAGCTAGGTCGAATTCAATCGCTGTCTGGAGGAGAATTCTAGCGGCCGGCTGCTCTGATCGGTAGTTTTCCGTGGTTTCTCCGATCAACACCAGGAGAATTCTGGAGCAGTACCCTACCAAACGGGCCACGGACCGCGCGCGATCTGTCCTTTCTCTTCCTTGTCCTATCCTCTCCCCTTACACACACACTTACACTAACATGCACTGCACTACCACATATTCCGGGAGACCGTTCGGGAGCTTAGAGCTTGTCCCGGCTGGGGCGGTGCCTCGCTGGTGGGAGAGTTCTGGTTAGGGGGAAACCCCATTAGCCGACGGTAGGTCGGCGCCGGATCTCGCCATCCAGCGGGGTGAAATCACTGCCATCTCCCGAGAAAAAAACATGCATTACACTAACGGGACTAATGACCGAAGCAGTTGACGCGCCCGGAAACACGAAAAAATCAATCAATCAATCAACCCAACAGGAGGGTGAGTTCTGGCACCGACCTACATGTCACCCTGCGGAGTATTTTCCTCTCTAAATATTTCCCCTCAGTTGGGCACCGCCCCACCTGGGACAAGCTCTAGACTCACGTCTGGTCTCTCGAGATGTGTAGTCTTGAAGTATAAGTAAGTGTAGGTAGGTGTAATAATGGGAGAAGATAGGACAGGGAAGAGGAAGAATACAATTGCGCTCGGCCCGTAGCCCGTTTGGTAGGGTATTGCACCGGCATTCATCCGGTATTGATCGAGGAAACCAAAGAAACTACCGATCAGAGCAGCAGGTCACTTGAGTTGACATCCGAACAGGGGGTGAATTCGACCTAGCTAGAATCAAAATCCACCATGGTCGGGAATCGAACCCTAGAACTTCATGGTCAGAGCCGCTGCAGAGTCAGTGGCAATGCTGGCTCTGAGCTAAACTCAATCGATCGGGTTAGTAGGAAGAGGGCGCGAAATAGACCACAAGCTCTCGTACTTTGGCGACAAAGAATCAGGTATGCTTCGTTCAAGCTCGGAAGATTTATATTACTCATTTTGAAAGAGCTATTCGAAAATCGAAAAGAGCTATTTGGAGCGATTCGGAAAGAGCTATTCGAAAAAATGTTCCTTCCAAGAAGACTAGTCACCCAACAGAACACATTAGTGGCAAAATGAGACGCTGGATGAGCTCGTATGCGTCGCCAAATTACTCTTTGACGTTCTTTTATTGAGCAAGCGTTGTACTGAGCGGAACTCTTCGGCGCTTCTACGAATTGCATCTGCTCTTCATTGGAAGTTGAAATAAATATTCCGACGCATATAAGTACATTTTAACAATTAAGTTGTCCCGCTGTTTCTAATGTTACTATCCTATTTTCTTTATTTAATTCGATAGATACATTTTGATCGCATAAATGGTTGTGTTTCTGATGAAATGATTTTAGCCATAAATGAAATGGTTTTAGTCGTTTTTACGTTGCTTTAAAACACTTCCAATCAGATTTTATTTACATTTTGTTCCTTTCTGCGCCTTTTTTTTGTTTCTCATGAAACATATACGTGCTTATACAGCTTAAGTGTCAAATGAATTTCCTTACAGTTTAAACGTAGCATACCTGCTATACAACGAAAATGAGGTTAACTTAGATGGATCTTTCAATTTTGAATATCTGTTCTTAGAATATCAGGACTGAAAAAGACAACAAAAACAAAATGTGAATGCTCCCAGTCAATAATTATTACAATTTCTATCAATTTGTTATTTTACTTTCATTATTCTGTACTCCGTATTTTTTATTTTACGTTAAGTATATTTGTAATTTCTGATCGCTATAAACAACTACTCTTAATCAAGAATCTACAAGTCAATCATGTTGGCAAAGGAAATTTAAACGTTTTCCATAGATTAATACTTTTTAAATATTTAATTACTACTCGTAGCGCACGTGTTAATAGTCTAATATTTCTATTATATTTTTTGACATTAATAGCACACTGTTGAAAATGATAATAACAAAATTTTCGAATGAGATATTTACAACACTAATTCACGATTAGTGCGAATGAAAACCAAAGACTGCATCTTACCATTTATTATCTCATACCCAGAACAAACTGATGCCCCAACGTTGGACTTTCAGCTCTCAGCAGTCTATTAGGGTCAAATTGTCAGTCTAGACGTATTTCTCCTCCGTTTCCGACGTGAGGGCGTGGTCACTCAACGTGGATACTTATCCTAGATTGTAACTTAAAAGAAAAACGATATAAATTCTTTTTCAAACACGAACGAATCCGGATTCTAAACAACATACTTTAGATCATGGGTTAGAAATTAGATCAAATTATCAAGTAATCTGAGATTTTCTTTACCTTGCTGGAATGCCAAAGAGAACGGAGAATAAGATCATTAGTAGCTCACCTCATCTTCTTGCGATGTCGCCAACTCTGGTTCGTTTTCTTCTAGTTTCGTCAGGAGCTTGTCCTGCAACATACAAAGAAACTCGTTGAGGAATTGTACAATATTCAGAAAAAAACGTATAAATTTCATACACTTATTTCTCAGCTAAGCAGTACATGCGTTCATTCTAGTATTTTCAAGGAAAGTAATAAAAATTGCAGAGAGCACTCAATTTTTTGCGCAAGAATTTCATATATCAATATTCTTTCATATTTCAATGTACTTTAATTCATCTGTTTCCCATTTGTCTTAGAGCAGGAGGAAAAAATGTTGTGAGCAATTAACAACGAAAGAAAATCAACTGTGGATAATATTCGCTGTTATTTCTGAATAAACTATTACTAAACAATAAATATAATTCCACTGAAGATGGCTGCAATGCGACCGAAAAACTTTATGGAAAAATAAACACTTACAACCAAACAACACCTTGTAGCTATTTCTATAATAAATATATTTCTTGAAAATTATCTCATAAGTAGAAAGGTTTAACTGATGTCGTATATAAGTGATAGAGAGAAATAAATCTGAAGTAGTAAAATGTCTAGGCTCTATGATAATTCTAACTTCAATTTATTTTATAGAATTTGCTTTGAATTTGTTAGAGTAAGTAAAAATATCTTTTAATTAGTTTATGTCAGTAGTACTGAAGGGGGAATCGTATAATAATATTAAGTACAATACTACGAATCGCTTTCGTTTGTCAATTAGGCAATTCGCCCGAAATGTATGTATTATACGCTGTTGTGTTGCTTCGATGCACACAACTGTAATACCTCATTGAAATCAGTACAATGTCCTACAGACCTAGAAGAACCAGAAGAAAGAAGAGGACAAAGAGTAGAAGGTGGAGGAGGAGAGGAGAAGGAGGAGAAGGAATCTGAGGAGGAGGATACATCAATGAATAAAGAAGAGACGGAGGAGGAAGAGAAAGAGGAGGGGAACAGAAAAGAGAAATAGATAAAAAAGAGAAAGAAAATGAGAAAAATTTAGGACTTTAGGCTTAGCCCAATACTCTGTTCTGTATTTCCTTAATGAATCATGCACTCTGGACGTTCATATTATTCGCTTATGAACCCGCAGGCGAGCGGGGCCTGGCAGTTAGTAGACATTCTAATTTTAGCAATCTTGGGAGTCAATTTTCTTTACGAAAACTCACTTGCCGCGCCTGAAAAAATTAATGAAACGCAATAAAAATAAATGAATTGCCCTTTCCGCAGGGGCGCAGCGCGGCGCGGGGCGGCGGTGGTGGCGCCGGGAGGGTGGATGGGGCGCCGCGGCGACGACCACCGGCCTGGCCGGCGAGGGGGGCGGGGCGGGGCGGGGCGGGCCAATCAGTGGCGCAGATGGAGCTGGCGTCAGCGTCGCGCCGCCTGCGGCACAGGGCTGCCCCAATCTCCCTCCCCCGCCGCCCACCGCGCCTGTTTGCTCCTCGAGGCAGTCCTCGACTCGGCCCCAGGCGTCGATCACTTCGCCCGAGATAGCCTCCGCTCGTTCGATGTCAGGAGATAGCCGGTGCTTTCAGGCCCCGCGGGGGTGGCTAGGGTAACAAGCCGGGGATTAACGAGCGACGTTAGTGGTGCGTCGCCTGTTGCCTCCGGCCGAAGCCAGTTACTCTCTGCAGTTTTATGGGATTGATCTCTACCCATTCCTTAGACCACCGTTGCGGGTTCATTGGATAGGGTGTCAGCTGAACGCGACACCCAAAACACAGGAACACGAGGGATATTCCTACATTTTCAGAACGGGATTCGAATCCGTTGGGAACGGGACTCGAGTTGGTAGGCGCTTTCGTTGAAAAATTACAATTTTATTTAGAAATGACAAGGAAACGTGGTTTTTTGTTTCTACAAGTTTTCGTTTCAGAAAAGTTTTTTAGTTAATTTTTTTCAATAAAATATATTTTACCGTTAAAATAAGCTTATTGATTTGAAATAATCATTAGTTTCATGATATCATAATTTCGAGAATGTTAGTAATTATGAAATCAACACAATAAAATACAACGTATTAATACTCATGAAAAGAAGCAAGTTCGAATAGGAAGAATTGAAAGAACATATTTCACTCAATATATTGCTCATACACTGTCACGTAACATGTAAAGAAAAATGCTTTCATGCATTTTGGTAATTAAGAAGCAAATATTAATTTTTTTTAAATAAGTGCGTTTTTAAAAATAGTGCGATTTAAACCGTGCTTTATACCGTCGTTTAAACTTGGGTTGTTTAAACCAGACAACCAAACCCAATTGGTCATCCAGGGTGTCTTTCCTTCACAATTCACAAAGTTTGCGACTAATATCAGACCAGCATTTGTGCTTTTTATAGATTATTGGATAGAATAAGACCGAATGAAATGAATTGCTTTTATTTTCTTGTCACTTTGAAGTTACAAATTATAGCCACTTTCACTTTACTTGCATATTTAACTGGAGAATACAAGATAACGTGGGAGAAATATAGAATTTCAGGCAGAATTTCGACAATATAATTCGAAAGAATTAATAATCAAATGAAAGTTACAATACTTTTACAGCAACAGGTGATGCATTTCTCATAACTTGCAAACGCAATATGATATACAAGAAAACAGAATAAAGTGTCATGTTACTCAGGAATTCACCAATTTCAAAAAATCGCCAGTGTTAGAAATAAACAAAAACATCAATTTTATTAAAATAATAAATTTATTGTCAAAATCAATTGTAATTCATTTATATGATTTACAAACCGCTAGAAAACTCAATGTGCAAGTCGAGATTTGTATGATCGACAAGGTTAGCGGCATGGTGCAGGGGCGATGCGGCAACCTCTGCTGCAAAGCACACTCGTGCTCAGCGGGTGGCCGAATCAACAGGCGCGCTCGTTGGGCCTCCCAACACGCAGCTGGCTGCTCTGTTCGCAGGCAGACAAGAGGGTGACGTCGAAGCAGCCTACGCTCCTTCACCGCATGTGAGAATGATTCATTTCGACTCTCAGCACCGGAAACATCACTCACCAAACGGCTATTTAGAGCATGCTCGAATATTTCAACTCTGAACGCGTACACTACTACGAGGAATGATCGTGGGGGTATACAAAACATCTCAAATTTCACAAAATGTGAGTGATAGAATGGGTAACATAAACTAGGCATTAAATGTGATCGTACCCGGAAAAAAAGTGTACATTTCTTTATATGTGAGAGGGAATCCCCTCAGGGAATTTCTCTCATTTATATAGAAATGTATCAAGTTATATGAGATTTGTATGATATGAGTTACATCAAAGAAGGAACTTTTATTGTTCTTGAGAAAAGTGCACCAGAAGTTTGAAAATTTAACATTACGAGAATACGCACTACATACTCCCCTTAATATCAGAATGGATAGTTTCTTCGTTGTGCGTAGACATGTCTGGCATATCACGTAAAGCTTGTGTTGCGTTTGTGCAAATTAAAATTCTATTCCAGACGACTTTCGCATCATCACTGCGGTGCATGTCATATTATTGCCAACACCAGACTTAATAGTCCGGTAATCCCCGAGGACACGAACTGTAATTAATATGGTAATTTCCATAACACGTTACAAACTGTGCCTATCTCCGAACTGAAACTATGAACTGAAAATCTTAGTCACACACTAATTATAGTGTTTGTGAATGAAACTGTGTCTCGTGCGTGAGCAGGAACTCTTGTTTCGGCTTAAGTGCTTGTAATAAGTGCCTACTACTGATATGAACTTCGCCCATCAACCTCTACCAGTCAACTAGTCTACAGGGTATAAACGCTTCAAACCTCTTTATACATAAATGTTTAAGTGTGTGTGTCTCTCCTTTAGAGAAGCTCATACATTTGAAGAGTGTAATATGTTCTATTCATATTTGTGCGCGGAAATATTGTTCGAAGGATTCCACTAGCCACGTACCATTAAAATAACCCTACTGGGCTTCCATCATACGATTCTGGCTAGCTATGCAATACCATCTTATTATACAGTCCTCTTTTAATTCATCCCAGCACTGAGCCATACAAAGTGTTTGTGCCATAAAACCGATTAATAATAGCAAGCATAAAACATCTCGAGCTCAAATGACTTTCTAAACGAAAACACTTAGTGTTTTAAATATAAATACTTTTACAATTTTCCTAGAGGTCAGAGATTTCAATGAAAATCAGAACTATATCCTACTTATAAATGCAGTATCTTAACATTAAGCAAATATTTTTTAAAAACTATTGAGTCAGTTTCCAGAAAATGTTGGAAAGGTCATAGGAACTTCTTGTAAAGTACCATGTAAAAAAACCTTAATAAATTTCTGAGTCTCGCAACATTTTACGTGTTTACCAAGTTTCAGTTCGAAAGCTGCTAATCTAACAGAGTTACATTAGAATTTTATTTTCTTAATTGTGACGTATGTGAGAAGTTACATCTAATAATAACCTTAAACTCGTATTTTACGATCAATATTCAAGATCAAATTGTTGATGTGACTCCAATACCTTTCCTCCTTATACTACTGTATAGGGAGGAAAAAATCAACATTGCTAACAGTTTAACATCAACTCCATATTTTGCGCAATAAACTGTGCACACTTTATTGTCAAGAATAATTTACAATTCGGAAGAGTGAGTGTTTAGAATTCGAATACATATCTTTGAGAAGAATTATAAGATAATTTCAATAGAAAACGGTGCTGTTAGCTTTTCCTGTGCCGAAGATACAATTGCTTGAGTCGTGGGTTGAAATGTTTAATACTGCCCGTTTTAGGAGAATATATCGTATTTGACGTAATCCTAAACAATGACACATTTAATGTTATTTTCATTCAATGCCTATTTTTTCTAAAACTACGGACCAAACAACGGCCAAAATGCACATGCCGTGTATTATCTCTCGTCCTCGAGGGTAAGTGAGTGTGAGTGTGGGGGGGGGAGGGAGGAAGGGCTCGATTGGCTCAGCGCGAGCCGGGCATCGCCTGGGCGGCGGGCTGCTCCATGTGGCGCGGGGAGAACTGCGACACGTGCGGGTTCTGCCTCTCGAGGTAGGCGAGCGCCAGCGCCAGGTCGCTGCACACCACGGCCAGCGCCTCGTCCAGCAGCAGCAGCTCGGCGCGCGACGCCGGCGGCAGCCCCAGGTTGGTCACGATGCCCATCGGCCCCTGCGCACCGCCCGCCACGCCCACCGCGCCTCAGCACAGGCGCGTTGGAGGGCCCCGCTGGTACAACAGCCCGCTCGGTTTGAATTATACCAAGGGTTACCTCTCCTTTCCACCTGTGGTGGGTACCTGAGCACCACACCCTGCGGGTGTGTACACCCTGGGTGGCCTACTACTTCATACATTTGTACATTACGAGGGCGGTGGTTCACTGAGGGGGGTACCTGAGCAATTAATTTTATTCCCCCCCCCACCACCACCACTGCAGGTTTAAACCTTTGGGCTTGCATCCGGATACATTCATTCACTCACTCATTTATATTACTCCCCAAGTTGTATGGAGCAGTAGTAGAAACCCCTGAAAGATAATTCATGAATGAGTCGTAGGCTTCCGCGGCCGGAGTCATTGGATTCTTGGCTGTCCGGGATTAGCCGCGTTATGGTCGTTGGAGCAGACGTTTCGGCCATCTTGTTGTGGCCTTCTACAGACCTATACTGTCTGTATAAGCTCAGAAGTCAGTATAGCTCTGAAGAAGGCCACAACAAGATGGCCGAAACGTCAGCTCCATCTACCATGACGAGGCTAATCCCGGACAGCCAAGAATTTTCATGAATGAAGCCTCAGACATGTACGAGGTACTACGCTGGATAAGAGAGAAAGCTCATATGTCCGCTCGTAGATATAATTGTGAACTTGGTTGATGGAAAACTCATTAAGAATATATTTATAAAGTTTTCTAATTTGTTTTAATAAATGTACACAGGTAAAGCGAATGTTAAGCGGTGCTGGTGGATGGGGGAAAGCAATGCTTGATTACCGGCACTCTCTCTCTCACAGCTTGATCGCTGCTTGCAACCCCATGTATTCACAGATTTCATAAAGAAATAAACAATAATAATATCCGGATGTGGCGGAACATCATGCAGAAACGCGAAAATTGCGATGCATATATCTATCCATAGCCCGGGTGGGGCCGTCTCGCCAGCTTGAGACTACCAACCTTCCGGGTTGGTAGTGAAGCTGTTAACTCCGCTCACCACACTCATGATAAGTCTCTTCTCGCCCATGAGAGTCAGTCACTACCACGAAGAAGTCAAGTGTGCAACAGAGGACTGTCTGGGCTTTTACACCCGAGGGGGAGGAGAGACCCAACCCGTTCCCTCTCTGCGGTCTAAGCCCCGTGGGTGCACAACTACAGTGTTGGGATGGTAACCAGATACACCGGAACTCGGTGAAAAGCGATGTCAATCCATACTCTGGGTGGGTCTGCATTGCCAGTTCACGGCGTTATGCCATCTGTTCGTATCGGAACCGTTTTATTAAATACGTGGTACCGTATTAATAAAGTTAACGCCATTCACTACATTGGGATTAAGTCCCTGCTCAATATCCATGAATATCGGGCCCTGCTACGAAAACAAGTTTCTAACTGGGTTGTTACATTCGGATGACACGGAGACCTAACCGGTCAGCTCATTGAACTCATCGTTATGCAATGATGTGCGTGACAGAGAATATGAGCACTGGTCGTCTCGGGCGGGAAATTCCAATTCGCCGCCAGGATTTCGCTACGTCGGACACAACGTAAGGCCGCGGTTCAATCCCTCCCGGGGGGTATCACATGATCAATGTTTGACACACCCAGCTAGCCCAAGTCTAGTTCACGCTACCCTTACATTCCCCATCTAGCTTTTGTTTGCTTTATCACAGCCCAGCGGAGCTCATGTCCCGCCCAGTTCATCCCTCTCGTAGGTCTCATGTCCCATCCAGTTCATACACTGCCCATCGTTTAACATGCACAGCTCTCAATCCGCCAAGCTAGCTCAGGCGCAACCTTCCTCACGTTTACATCACTTCCTTCTCAGCCCAGTGGAGCACACGCCCGGCCTAACTCATGCTCCTCTTCGCACATGCTCTCTATACTCAAGAACTACCCTGGTCATGAACTGCTCAGTTCTCAACCCAGCTCACGACATGCTCAGCAAAACACTTGTCCAGCTCATACTACATCTAGATCATAAGCCTCTCGGATCAAGGTCCGACCATCTCAATTTCATGTTAACTAATGACCTATATAGCTACCCAGCCTACTCGTCATGCGCCCAGCTCATAACTCTCTTCGTTAAAATCCCGTATGGTTCGTGACCCGCCCAGCTCAAGACACGCCTAGCACGAGACGCTCAGCACATATCACGCTCAGCTCAGGACGCGACCATCTCATGACACTCCAACACGTGACAAGCCCAGCAAGTTTAGCACTGCTAATCCCTCTCAGTTCCTATTCCATTCAGTTTATGGGCCTCCCGTGCAGGCACAGATCTTAGCGACTAGTGTACAAGGTCTGGTAACTGCAATTCCGGTATCTGACTAGCCTTTGAATAGCAATCTTCCAAAAGCGGTAAATCCATCATATGAACTAATTACAACGTGGAAAACGAGTAAGCAGGAAACCGTCGCTTTGAGCTTTCCACCGAGGACGAAGGCGCGTGTCGTGCGGGGCTTACGACGAGCAACGAGGAGGCGAGGTAGGGCGCGCTGGGCAGCACGGAGGAGCGCACGAAGGCCGTGAGGCGCAGCGTGCGCACGCCCAGCGCCGCCTTGGCCAGCTTCTCCGCCAGCCGCGCCGCCGCGCGCCCCGCCGACAGCTCGGCCTGTCCCGCTTCGCGCCCGCCCTCGCACTCGGCGCGGATGGCCCGGCGCAGCTGCTCCGCCGCCCCCTGTGCCACGCCACGCCACGCCCCCACGCGCCCCGCTGCAGCCACTCGTCTTTTTAAAGGACATGGCAGTCTCTCTCAACAACAAAAATTACAACTTAATGGCAAGACTTCCGGTTCATAACTTTGTTCAATACAATCAACTTCTCGAATTACTAAGAAGTTATCACAGGTAATAGATCAAGTAAACGATAGCAGCGGTTCAAGTGGCACAAATCTCTGTTTGTTGGGCCACAACCTTAGGCAGACCCAAAGCGCCGGGTTGGTACGCAGCGGACAGCAAAGGTACGGGGAAAGGTACTCGTATCGCCCATTAGAAAACAACAAGCCGAAAAAATGATAACTATGATGTAATGAGTATATACAATGATGATAACGGGAATGGGTAACGACGAAATGTGAAGCAAGGGAAAGGTAAAAATTTCGAAGCGGACTACCACACCTCTTCATCTACATTGAACTTTGCAAAGGTTCCTAGATTTGATTCAGGTATATCTGACCTGTTTGACGGATAGCCTGCGGTCTGCCATTACGCAACGTGCGGTCGGGGAGAGAATGTGTTAGCGGGTTACTTTGGGGGGAGAGATCGCCGCCAGATGTGCGGCGAAGACGAGCATGTACCAACGATAACATGCTCGTCAAAAAATAACCGACCGAATAACATAATTATGATATAATAAAAGGTATTTTCAACGATGATAGCAGAAAAGGAGTAACGATGAAAAATGAGACAAGGGAAATGTAAACATTTGGAGACGATCTGCCGTTAATCTCTTTATCTACACTGACTTTCGCATGAGCTCCAAGACTTGCTTCGTGATGTCCGGACCTGCTTGAAACCTAAACATTTTGAGGCATCAAACCACATCGTCTTCATTGAACTCCAAGACTTGTTTCGCGGTCGCGTCAGGGAAAGAATGTGTGGGCGGGGTACCTGGGGCAGGACCAAGGCGCCAAGCGGGTGCGCGGCAGAGAGCAGGGGCATTGCAAAGCAATAACATGCTTCGCCCACCAAATCATAACCATCCTAGTAAATGGTATCTATTATAAAATTAAGATACATTAAATGATGATGACGATAACGGAAATGGATTAGTAATGAAACGGGAGTATGGAAACCTAAACATTTCGAGGCAGCAAACCACATCGCCTTCATTGAACTCCAAGACTTGCTTCGCGGTGGGGTCAGGGCGGGGTACCAGGGGCAGGTCCAAGGCGCCGGGCGGGTGCGCGGCGGAGAGCAGGGGCTTCCGGCGGAGCGGTAGCAGAGCGCCGCCCACCAGCGGCACGCGCACGGCCGCCGGAGTGCAGCGAGGTGAGGCGCGAGGCGAGGCGCGCGCGGCGGAGGCGGAGGCCGAGGCGACGCCCAGCGCGCGTGCGCGTACGGCGCCGGAGTGGCCCGCGCGCCACGGCATCTCCGCCGCCAGCGGCAGCGGTGCAGTTGAGCGGCGTCGACCAGCACGGCCAGCAGCGCACGCGGCGCGCACGCCGCCGTCGCCAGCGCCACGTTCTGCGCGCGCACGATACAAGCGGCTGCCTCGGTTTTGTGCTCGGCATGGTTTCACGCGACTGCGAGGCGATGTGTTGAAAACGAGGGCTTCTTCGTCCCAAGTCAATATTAAATGGGCGTCCGGGAAATGGCACGTCCTAACGTGTCCAATGCCGGTATTTTCGCCCTGAGGAAGGCCCATTTTCGTTCTACGGAAGGTCGCACAATGATGACCGAAAGCTGACAACATGCCTAGGAGAGGCACAACGTTTCCCAAGCAGCGAAGTATTTAATGATGTCATCAATTTAATACAAAAGAAGCCAAAGGCCTCATTGTATTATAAACAACTATATTTGCTCATATCTAGCCATAATTACGTAAGTCGCTACAAAATCACAACAAATTTATTAATCACAACGTTTCGGAGATCACTATCCCATCTTCAGGCGTCACCATAACCTAAAAACCATAAAGAAGTTACAACACTAAAAAGTTGTTGTTGACGTCTGAAGATGGAGACTAGTGATCTCTGAAACGTTGTATCCAAGGGCTGGTGTGGTTATAAAGAGGCACATGTAAATGTGAGGATAAGACAAATATGAATTATCTAATGTAATGAAGCTTATTTTTGTATATTAAATGATACAAATAGAGCAATTCATAAAATAATAAAATAAATCTAACGATGTTATGAATGCCAGATTCATTTCTGAACCATGGTCGATCGATAGATAGGTTGCAATTAGTAAAACAAACCAAGTCGCGAACAAATGTCAGATACGCATTCATTTTATTAATTTTAAGATAGTATTAATATTTAGTGTTCATTCTAGGACGTGGGTAGCTAGAACGCTTACGTGATTATTGGATGGGGAGTGGAAACTCGGAAAAAAATTATATACACTCGCATTTAAAACGCTTCTTAAACTTGACACTTATAAACCTTGCCATCTTTGTTTCGCTAACTATAGCATGCCACTCGCTTGCTTTCCCGCACCAAATAATGAAATGAAGAATGGTTTTGATGTATTGCAACTCGCACAACAAACCAAGTAATGAAAAATGTCGTCATTGAAGCATTCATTTTATTAATTTTAAGATAGTGTGAATTTTCAGGCCGACCTGAATTACCGAGGTGGCTGGGAGCGTGTTCCGACTCCGCGCTTTGGTCCGAAAGGTCGCGGGTTCGATTCTCGTTTTGTGCATGGTTGTTTGTCCCTTGCCTCTCATGGATGTGTTGTCGCAGAGGGCATCACGTTCTGCGGACTCCGGATCAGAGAAGCCCGCAAATGGGTTAATGTGTAGTGTATGGTCGAATATGGGTCCAATCGGCAGGTAAATGGTAAGCGGCTGTCGGTTGGAAATAGTTCTAGGGGAAAAATAGTCAGTATTCATTCGGAAATCGGTCAATAAGAGCAACTGATAATATTTAGGGTCAGCTAATTTTCATTTAAAGAAAAAAATCACAAAATTTAATTGAGTAAAATTGCAAAGAATTTTCTCAACGACAATTATTCCTGATTTAAATGTACGGATGATCTGTGATTGGTCTTGTTAGATTAATTGGCATTTAATACATTTGAATGGAGGAACTTATATATCAATTAGTCAAATATTAATTATTTCAGTTCATTCAATGTTTTTGTTAGTCACGTGACAAATGTATCTTCAATACACGTGTTGATCTTTTCAGGGCATATGAATGAAACATTTATTACTTATAAATATAATACCTATCGTTACATAAAGAAATATATTTTTAGTGAAAAAATGCATTTATTTTCTTCGAAAATTTTTAAATTACAAATTATTATTATTAAAATATTATTATTGTTGTTATTTATAATATTACTGTATTTAATTCTTTTCTTCTTAATTATTATATTTAATTCTGATTTCAATTCACCTGCACAGCTGGCGCGTTATCGTTGAAAATTTCTGCTGAATCTTCATCAGGCTGCCGTTCTTTGCCCATCATCATCATGACCACATGGGAACCCTGTGTGACATGCATTCAAAGTATTAGGCTGGATGTGCGTCCTCCATATTTGGCATGACGCAGACAAACTTCTCAAGGAAAAGATGAATTACTCGAAGAATATGGTGAAAAAGTCTTAAAAGACACGCCGCTAAGAATACAGCGTAGAGCAATATCCAGTAATCTCAAACGATAGTTGCTACAACTGCTATAAATGGCACCGGAATTTCAAACAATTTCAAATGATTTTCATTACGCAAAGATGATCCTTCATACTAATATTAAGAATATTTTACTAATATATGAATATTTTTTTAAAATATTTATAAGATTCACATCTAAGCCGCAGGGGTGAGATAGTTAAGATCGATCAGAAAGACGCACATGCGTGGAACTAAGTATATTACTGAAATCTGATAAATAAGTGTTATAATTATACAGAAATAACAAAAAGAAAACCTTACAAAATGACTTTACACTACCCCCCTCCCGTGTGAAACAGATGTTGGGCATTCGTTGGTAATTTATAGATGTAATGCAATACAAAATACTCCTTGGAATGCAAATAATTATTTAATATTTTCACCTTTCTTCTAAAAGCCGCTCGGTTAAAATAGTGTCAATGGCACGACTCTCTGCACTAACTTTTGGTAGGTAAACACGCTCTCTTTGATTATAAAAGTATTTTGAAGGGGAATCCACGCGATTTGAGATAACAGCGATACTTGTTCTGACTTCTTCACATCTGAACAACAAAGCCAAAAAGCCAGGGAGATTCTGTCATTCCCTGTGGGAAGATATCCCTTAAGGGTTCGCGTACTCGCCAAACACCAGTGCATGACGAATTGCCTACCGATAAGAGACACGATTCATAAACGTCACATGTGTAACTTGATTTTATGAGACTTCCCACCACATGTTCACCTGCAAAAAGGGATCATTTTCGATCACATTTTGTGCCCCAGAGGTTTGTAACATTAATTATGCACCACTCTGCATATGAATGGGAGTCGAATAACACTGTGCGTCATCACTATCCCACACACTTGTGATTTAACAGGAAAGTTTGCACGACCCTCAGGGTGCGCTCTTGAGCGTAGCTCTTACCCTCATCTTCGACTGTACAAGTAAAGAGAGTTAGGCTGGTTGCCGGATACGCCGAAACACGCACGCATCTACCCATAACCTATAACCTGGGGGAGGGGCGCATTTCGGAACGATAGTGCAGCTGAAGTGTCTCAGAGCATCAACTAATGTCACTGCAGAGTGCTCCGCTGGTAGGATATACCTAGATGGAGAAACCCGCAAACCAACTTGTATGTCGGCGCCAGATCTCACCACCCAGCTGGGGAAGATCACCATAGTTTCCGTAGATAAACTCACACCACACTTAGAGATTAATGACAATATCAGTGGGAAATACCAAATAATAAATCAATCACTGAGAGACGCATTACGAATTGAGCTGCTGAGAGATAGAGCGGCATAAATCACTTCCCCTTATTTTACAGGACAGCATTTTTTTCTGTCTGTTGCGTCGTTTCATTCTGTCTGGGCTCTTCTGTTAATCGGCCACTATGGAAAGTTAGACGTGTTCCACTTCGCACCAAGTACTACACAAATATGGAATGTGAAAATCGGAATTTTAGTGACTTAGTTAATGCCTTATTTTACGTGGCGAAACTCGGGCTATCAGGCCCGCTCTTCCGTCTAACCACACAAATTTCGCTACGCTCCTTTCACCACCTAGCGGAGAAAGGAGGTATTATCTTGGGCGACGAAACAGACGGATCTCAATTTTGCTCAGAGGCTTCTTATTAGGCTTGAGGATCTTTTACATGCAGCAAATGAAGATCTACTACATGGGGCAGCCGGATTTACTTCCCCTCCGAAGGTAGGCGTACGAAGAATTTTTTCGCCCTTAAAAATCCACGGATTCGATCGGGTTTGAACCCGCGAACTCGAGTACAACAGCCCGGTACGCTGATCGCTATACCACCGAATCCGCAATACCAATCTACAATTGTGACGGCAGGGGGGGCGGGGCGAGTCACCTCGACGGCGTCGGTGAGCTGCCTGAGTCCGGCGTAGGCGGAGACGGCGCCGCGGCCGGGCACGTCCTGGAGCAGCGCGCGCGCCAGCGAGCGCACGGCGGCGCCGCTGGCCGCGCGGTCGTGCAGCGCCAGGTGCGCCACCCAGGGCGAGCAGCGCAGCAGCAGCGCGGCCACGCGGCCCGCGCGCCCGCTCGCGCCCACCAGCGCCACGCGCGCCCCACCCACGCCGCCCGCGGCCCCGCCCGCCAGCGCGCCCCCGCGCCGCGCGCTCCGCCCCATCGCTGCGCCCCCTCGCCCGCCCCCGCGCCCGTCGCCGCGCGACCGACACAATGAGCGTCCACCTTCAGGCGCCATTCACACTGGCTCAATCGGGCCGAAAATCTGGTCATAATTGCAAATACTAGTCGACTTGCTTCAAAATGGGTATCAATGGGTTTTTGATGTCGCTGAATTTGAATATCGTAAATAATTTTCAAACTTCAAAATGGCGGATCAACTCTTTATTTATTTATTTTACGTCAAAAACAGATAAAACTGCGTATGACGTGCTAAGGGGAGGAGTGAATTCTGTGCACATTTTCAAAATTCTGTGATCCCTACACGAAGTCATAAACTACTTGAATTTTAAAAAATCCCATGTAATAAAATCTATTTGGGGTTCTTATCCATGTTGTCCTTCGGAATAATACTTCCTGCCGCGACAACATGGAAACGAGAATTTGAATGACTGTATTTCCCACTGAATTCTAGAAGACGTGCACAGATAATGAAGCTACATGTATGTCCAGAAGCAAAACAAGGGGCCATCTCAGCATTTGCTCAATGGATCAGGGAAACTGGACGAAAAACCTGATCGAAATGGGGGTCATTGACCCAGACGCTGCGATACAATACTTGTTACATATTGTTTAGAATTATACAGTCCAATGGTAAATAATACTTTAAATATCACTATTAAAATTAATGTTACTTTCCTTGTGATGCTCAGTATAGTCTCTAATTGTGTAGAAACAGTTATGCAGCAAAAACGATTTTACTGCACAACTCAATTAACAACAAACAAAAATGCATAAAAAATATACATATGGGGTTCTGGAGATCACTGATTTTGAATATCATAATGAAATTTCAAAATTCAAAATGGCGGTTTGGAAATGGCTAACTGACTCATGAAAATAATGATATGTGTAGAAGTATGGATACAATAGTTCTCTCGGATGCGGGTTCATATTGTTATCATTCCAAAAATTTATATCAGTAATTTTCTCATTGAAAGTATAAAGTGAAAAAGGATAAATCAAAAATATTCACAGAGAAAATAATTCCTTGTGGCGTCGAAGACACTTTCGGGATTTCTAGTGTTTAATCGTACTATGTAGCTTTACAGTAAAGTGGTTATAAAACAAAACAAAATGCTGGTATGTGCAGCTAAATGTGTGATATTCTGATTAAGGGTATTCTACTTGATAAATAAAAAATGACTGAGGCAGGAATACGCAGGACAAAAAATATAATCCAAAATGTACGTGACTAACATTTTTACGCACCATAAGTTAGAGTTCAGCTGTATTATATATAAAATTATTAGACACTTTTTCTTAAAACTATATCTAACTTATAGCCAAAAGAGTTTTATGTTCGGAAATACAAAAAAATTCACAAAAAATAATTTAAACACTTTTTTTAATTTCACAAATTTAGTCGACAAGAATCAAAGAATTCTAGTGTTTCGAGCAACGGTAACTTTACGAGACACTGAAGACAATGAAAATGATTGAAAGAACATTCTGAAGCTGAAATAGTGTGCTGCAATGTCTTCCAAACGAGATTTGCTATGTCAGAATTCCGAACACTCACTTTGAATTTTGTCTTTATGGCTAGGTTTTTGGCCCGATTCAACCAGTGTGCGCCGTACTTGGAATTCTATCATTTATAACAATTCCTTGGCGCTAATTAACAGCAAAAGGCATGCATTTTAAACGTCCTGCGTTGGACTCATACTATTGTTTTCTGTAAAAAACCGCGGGCTGGCTTCCAGAGAGAGAAAGGCAAAGTCGTCTTTATATGAAACTCTTTGGAAGGAAAAACTGCTTTTAAAAGTTGAACTGCTTTTATAGACGCTCGCGAAATTGCGCCAGATACTGGGAATTCGCATTGTTGGCACTTCTGGAAATGAAATACATATCTTAATATGATGCCACCAGAGTCAATTGTTGGAGAATTTTTCAGCCGAGCGTTTTCACATAAGATCACCTCGTCAGTAAAAAGGCGTAGTTGTAATTCACTTCCTGGCTGCATTGAAAAAAATAGATTTTTAACTGTTGGTAGCGGGGGCTACCTTACAACCGTGTAGATTCCGTGCCCAGAGGCTTTTTGGCGCGCACAATCGCCTTAAATTGTATTACGCCCGAATGACGACAGAAAAACGATCTTCTCTTCGCCTAAGACAAGGTAACTTTGACAACTTCTTCAATATTCAATAATTCTTACGCTGAGGTAAACTAAAAGTTCTTAAATAATTGTCTTTCAGAATTTTCCCGTGTGACAAGCGAGGAAACAGTAAACGCTTGTCGCCAATGCGATTCCTCGTCTTTGGCTCTCCCAAAAACTCCGATGAAGCTATTTTGCAGCATCTACATTCCCTATACTTCGGTTTTCATAACGTGCATTAATAGTATATATATTTAAAAAGTATATGAGAAAGAATCCATAACTCCCAATATTATTAGTTTATTCATAAGACCTACATGCCATACTCTGTCATACAGTCTAGTATTAAACTTCGGTTTTTATAACGTGGCGCGTCAAGGCTTGTCTTCACGATGGAATATGGCAAGGCCTTAAATTTCCGTGCGACCGGAATTTACAAAGTGGTCGCACTGTACAACCCAGATACATCAAACAGTTTCTTGAAATGCCATGTTCATGGATGAAAATTGAGTACTTGAGTGGTCTTCTGCTTGCTACATCGCTTTGTCAAGTTCAGAAACTGAAAGTTTCTGATTGCTTCCAAATCAGGGATGTTCCCTACTACATAATGACCAATTTTGTCTCTTGCGTGATATCCTAGTTGATTAGTAAATGACGCGATTGCTTCATTGCGTGCATTTGCGTCATTAGCAATTGAACCCTGAGCTGAATTATAACGAGACAATTTTCTGAAAAATATACTTCGCAGACTACGTGGATGAGTTATCAGGGTACAAAACCATATAAAAATGATGTCAGTGGTATCCACAGATAAATTGTGATAAAAATGATAAATCAATGTTATAGTGTAATCAAAGTAGAAGTTAAATTACTGAGTAATTACATCTACAAACTAAAAAAATAGCCACTATCAAAAGTGTTGTATTTAATTTGTGTTTAGATTATTTAATGCTATTCATTTCCATATT
>BLKR01001584.1:34420-271809 GCA_011170035.1 Teleogryllus occipitalis | reverse complement strand
TTATTATAAAGTTCCTAAAACAGTAGTGATACCAACGAACGATTTCGGACGCATTACTTTAATTCTTTCGGTTCAATCAATTCTTATCTTAGTAAGCTGTCTCATGATATGTTTAACAATAAATCACACTTTTATTTAAAAGGAATAAGTGATTGTATGATATGTTGAAGGTTGATTGTATCTTCAAATTATTTGAAAACATTCATTTATTCAAAACAGAAATATTGTGAAGTGATTCCGACTGTGGCGGTCGATCTATAGACAAGGCTCTTAATTTTGCCCATGGGCACTTTTTTTTAACTTCACTGAGTTTTAGTATGTGAATTTTGTGTTAATATGACTGTTTTTCATATAATAGTTTTTTTTCTGAGATCTGATGATACAGACATATTCAGTTGTCATTTTGTGCATTTTGATGATAATAAAGATTTCTGTTCTAAAGAAATGCGTGATTGTCTGCATATCCTGAGATGATTGATTGATTGTTAGTAATTCCAGGCTCGTCAACTTCTAAGGTCATGAGTCCCATAGGTGTAATGCATAATTTTTCCTGGGGAGATAGCGGTGGTATTCCCCGGCTGAATGGCGAGATCCGGCGCCGACCTATAGCCTACCGGCTAGCGGGATTATCACAACCAAGCACCTCCAGCGGGGCACCGGCCCAGACACAAGTACTGAGCACCCGACCGGGAGAGTGCGTCCTCCCTGCGGTTACGCGTTTATTCCTCTTTACACAACTTCCACAACTTCCAAATTACACAACTTCCAAACAAAATTCTTAGGACAGAATATTTGGCAATTGCACTTACGAAATTTGCATTAGCGCATTACATATTTCGCATTTATAACCAACCATTCAATAAACCTCTGAACAATTATCTTTTAAATCTTTCTACTCAAAAAAGAACTAATAATATTGAAACTAGAGAAAAACTGTACCTGTTTTGTTATTAATAGCAAATATATTGATCATTCTAATTTATGATTCTTCTTCAAAACTTAGGCAACTGAATGGACATAAAACTGAGTTTGTCGTTGACAAAAGGAGTTGTACTGCGCATAATTATTACTTAATTTTTTCAAATAGTACACCATTCGAACCATAGATTTAAGTTGATATTTGCTATTTGGCATAAATTTTAAAAAAATGGAACATTACACACCAAAATAAGTGAAAAGTGTGGGAATTGGAAATATTATAGTGCTTTTTTGAAAATAGTTTGAAGCGTTATATGCATTTTGGTTTAAATCTATGGTCGAAATTTTTATTTTTGTTTTCTGCAGCAATTTTTAATGTTTATATATTTAAGAAGTTAGAAATACTTTAACCTGCGATAATTTGAAAATCGTGTACTATGTTTCTTCCCTCTTAAAAAAAATAGATCAGTTCTAGTTGCTTTCAGTCCCCAAAGTTATGAATGTACGGGCTTCTCGTTGGTTAAATTAACAAAAGGGGAAATAAATGGATCGTTTTATTTATGACTGAGTTTTAATGGACGTATTTAACTCCGAGATGAAATGATGGGAGATGTATTGTTTTAGCGTTTATATTAATTAAAATGGCGCTCGGGGCACGTTTGGGTGCTTTTTTAGTATTCTATATTTGCGATGTGTAAATTTATTCTGTTCGTATTTTCCTGAAATACAAATCTGGTATTTCTCTCTCCGACGATTTTTGTAATATTCTGGCATATTAAAGAGAATCATCCAAGAGTAATAAACCATTTTTGATGCCGAAATCCACTAAACATATAGGTAGATTAACAAAAATTAGAAAATGATAAATTGGTATAAATGTCTAAACATTTCAGTTCCACAATCGTGATGGGAATGTAGATTCTCGCTATTATTCATTCATTAATTAATAATCATCAGTCATTCATTATTTAATAAATGGGAAGCAGAATCCTCCACTTTTAAGTAGTCTATGAAAATATTTAGCCTTTACAGCTATGACTAGAACATGAAAAAATATTGATTTCTGTAGAATACTTCGCACAAGGAGTGAAAATGGCGACAATTCTGATTTGTTGAGTTAACATTTGGTCTGAATCTGCAAATACGTAAATATGTAACACTTTTATTTTAAATTACTGATGACCTCCTGTATGCCAGCTTAATGCAAGAGTCTTTAGCGTATATTGTATTTAAAATGTAACACATTATAAAGATATATTCAAAATATATTGTTGTTTATAATTCATTAAATATAATATGTAGCCCTATAGTTGAATTTGTGAAAAAAATGAAGAATGTTCAGCAATTTGTCAACTCTTGTAGAAAATTTTACTTCCTTGGCGCGCACAACAGAGTGTTCTGTTCCGAAACAATTTTCATTCAAGAAAAGTTCACAATTGTCATTATAAGATCAATCATAAGATGTAACAAAACCACCAGAAACAAAGGTGGTTCAGAAAATCAACTGATATCACTGCAGTGCCTCTGACTGGTAGGTTTTAGGATTAGAGTCCTCACGATGGAAGGATATTTCACCTCAGCTTAACAGCCAGCTCGAATTCAGCTTGTCTGGAGGAGAATCACAGGGGCCGGCTGCGCTGAAAAGTAGTTTACCGTGGTTTGTACGATCCACAACAGGCGAATGCCAGAGAAGTATCCTAACAAACGGGTCACGGTCCGCGCGCGACCTTTACTTCCTGTTCCTTATCCTATCCCCACATTTTACCTACACACCCACAAATATACACAAGTACTACACAAACACCTGTGGCAGGCCAGTCGGGAGATAAAAGCTTGTCTCGGCTGGGCTGCTGTCATGCTGGTGGGAGATACAAGGTGTGTTCAAAAAGAAACGGGAATTTTAATTTTTTAGAAACACTGTAATTTATTCGTCAACAGCAATGTTGTCACCTTCAAAGTAGTCACCAGTAGATAATATACACTTAAGCCAGCGCTTCTTCCAATCGCCGAAACACTTCTGGAACTCCATCTGTGGGATAGCATTTAACTCTTTCAGCGATGCGCTTTTAATCTCATCTATGCTTGCAAAACGACGGCCCTTTAAGGTTCTTTTTATTTTTGGGAAAAGGAAATAGTCGCACGGGGCCAAATCTGGCGAATATGGAGGCTGGGGCATCATAACAGTGTTGTTTCTTGCCAAAAATTCACGAACAAGCAATGATGTGTGCGCAGGTGCATTATCGTGATGCAAAAGCCATGAATTGTTTCGCCACAAATTCGGGCGTTTTTTTCGGATTGCTTCCCGCAAACGGCGTTGAACTTGAAGGTAGTATTCCTTATTAATTGTCTGACCTTTTGGCAAGAATTCATAGTGCACTATGCCATGAAAACCGAAAAAAACTGTAAGCATAACCTTCACATTCGACCGCACCTGCCGAGCTTTTTTCGGTCTTGGCGATCCAGGATGCCTCCACTGGGACGACTGAACCTTAGTTTCCACGTCATATCCGTACACCCATGTTTCGTCACCTGTTATGACACGTTTTAGTACTTCTGCATCATTACTGATGTCATTTAGTGACTCCTGAGAAACTTCTATTCGCCGCTGTTTTTGTTCGAAATTCAACACCTTTGGCACAAATTTTGCTGTCACACGTTTCATACCCAAAACATCCGCAATTATTTCATGACATGAGCCAATTGATATGCCAACATCATCAGCAACTTCTCTTACTGTAATTTGGCGATCGTTCATAATTATTTCTTGCACTTTTTGCACATTTTCAGCTGTTGTTGATGTGCTGGGGCGTCCAGAACGCTCGTCGTCTTCCACGTCTTCACGGCCATCTTGGAACCGTTTGTACCACTCATAAACCCTTGTTTTGCTCATAGCAGACTCACCAAAAGCAGTTTTCAACATTTCTAGAACTTTGTTACATTTTATTCCGTTCTTATAGCAAAATTTAATGCAAATCCTCTGGTCCATTTTTTCAACTAATTAAAAATCGCCACTACTAGGCAAATACATGTAACCTTCTTCGCAACTGACGAAAGACTAATCATCCAACAATGGAACTAGTGTACAGATTCACTTCAGATATGTTTACCAACACAACAAAAAAACAATCTCGCGAGCCAGACTATTACCACACTCGCAATAACAAAATTCCCGTTTCTTTCTGAACACCCCTTGTACCTATTTGGGGAAAATCCCCGCAAGCTGACGTAGGTCCCACTATCCAATGGGGAAAGAACGCATCTCCCGTGATTTAGAAATGCACCACACTTACGGGACTAATGGCCTCATCAGTCCAGAATCACTAATATATATATATATATATATATATATATATATATATATATATATATATATATGGATGAAGGCTGAAAAGATATGTTGAGAGGAAATTTGAAAAACATTTGAAAATTTGCGTATTTGAGAAGAAACCTGTTAGACCTGTTTTTCAAAATCTAATACGCCCAAGAGATGGTCAGCAGTACGCGTAAGGTCTTTCAGATCTAAAGTGGTGACCACCGCTGTTGAGTCTCTCAGTTCATTTGCTAGGGCCTCTGGGATTCACTTCCTTAACCATAAATTACGGCCAGTGTTGGAAGAAAGATATTTTCATGTAAAATGGGTAACAGAAGTGTAGAGATACTTTCCCCGCTTGATGGTTGTATTTAAATTGAAAACTAATTTCATTACTGATTTTCATTTCAATCGTTTTTCAACATATCAGAATTTTACTCAAAATAATTCTCATTTTTTTCATATACGGAGAGTCCCGTATTTCAGTTATTTACTGATAAAATAAATTCCATGCGTTCATGAGGCACTGTTGTTTAAATGAAAGAATTTGTCTCTGCGAGTTCGATATTTTTACTTTCAAATTATTTCAGCATGCTTTCGGATAATTAAATAATAATACACAGCTCGTTACTGAGTGGTATTTAACTACTCTGTTGAGAGAAAACAATACCATGTGAGAAGTGGCTGCAGTTTTGTTCAGGAGTGCAGATGAAAGAACAATTCAAATCTCTTTGCCCTCCCTTTCATTACATAGGTGATTCCCTGCAAAGTTATCCCCCTTTCTCTGAGCTAAGTTTTGTCTGTTTATAGGTTAATGATAATCAGATATTAATATTTGTGGATGATATCGTGTTCAAATGCGTACGTGAAGGTGTGAGGAGTAAACAAGTCCTCTATTATGGAAAAACACGGGTGATGTTTATACATTCTGACAAACTGCTAAAGCAATTTGATAGATCCAACACTTCTGGAAGGTGCTGTGTAATGGGTACAATTCAAACAGTTGTCCGCGTTAATGCTTTTTGCGGGAAGTTGGGTTACAAAATAAGTTATTTTGTAAGGTTCTAAGTCAACGGCGAAACCAATGACCTCCGCGATTTACTTAAATTTTTACTTTTTAATTTGGTAACTCCAACCTATGCTTTCAAAGCATTTTACACCAAAATGCAAAAACCGCTTCTATTCTTTGAGTTCTCTCAGTAACTACTACAAAAAATTACACTTGCTTAAATACGCACTTTTGCTTCATTTATTCATGGTTCAGCTTTGTCACAAAATCTACACCTTTGGAATTCAAATGCACAATCTTCTGTGTACACGATACCAGCGCCATGGTATTTGTCTGTACACTAGCGGTCCGTAACAGCAAATACGCTTTGAAGAAAATCACACAAAACATTTTTCCAAAAAGTATCAAGCACACTTTTTCATAAAAAACAAATAAAATTCTTGCCTAGAACCCTGCAATAATTTAAATATTTAAACAAAAACCAACTTCACTAATACTGCAATAACATAGTATAGTATTTACACAGTGCAATATTCATTCCAAGATTATTAAATAGAGGCACTGTTCCAAAGTATCTGGCGTTAATAGCAAATATTTAATAGCGGACGAACTCTTCCTCAAAGCTTCGGTGTAGGATGATGTTAGCTGTACACAGTTATGTATTAGTGGGAATGCGCAATACGATAATACACGAAATAACATCTAATATGTGCATTTTATTGAAATCGAATCTGTTTATTGTTTTTGGATTTTTGCCAAATTGCGGAGTATATAACGAAACCATTAGCACCTTTCACATTGCCCTACGAAATGAATAATAAATAGTTTTGGATTTTGCCAAAGTTTCGGTGTACCTGTCACCTCTCACATAGAAATAGACTGCATAATTCTTCCTCAATTTCTGCGCGTATACAAATTAGTAATGCATTCTAATTGGTAAAGTGAGCTGCAACCCGATAGCTACAGCACCCTAACCGCTCGTCGTCTATTGTTTTGAAATTTAAGGACGCATCGACATCTAGGTCATTAGCGATCGTTACTGGAGTAAACGTTATGGTTATCTATGAAGATGAAACGAAATGATGAAGATAAGTGTTGAAATGACGAACAGAAACACAACCATGCCCGAGGCGGGACTCGAACCCGCGATTCTTCAGTCCGAGATCACTACGACACTACTGCCTTAGCCTGTAGCCTACTGTCTGTTTTTGTGGACGATATTTTGTTTATTTAAATTTAATTTTTCAGTTAATATCTAAACTGTTTTATAATATTTTGTATTTTTTGGTAGACCCTAACTAAACCATCGACACGCCTCACACGGCGGTTCTGTTTAGCTGTCCCTCAATCTGTCCGCGCATACTGAAATTAGTAATATGCATAGTAAAAAAAGATGGCGGAAAACAAGCTGTAATGTCTGTTTCACTTTAAGCGAGGAAGAATGGTTGTTGTGAAGCGCAGTTGGGTAATCAGAGCAAACATCCTCTGAATCGTTCGTTTAAAAGTCTGGTAATTGGAACAACCGAAGCGAAGAAAATCGACATTCAAAATGAAATGCCACTTGCTGGAATTCTATGGTAATGGTGATGGTACACAACATGTTTTGATACGTTCTCTTTTGTACTGCATTTCAATGCAGGATATGCCATTCAAAGGATTTCAAAATTAACTAATACTTCTACTGCATGGCACAAACTTTTCGTACTAGTTAGTTTCCTTGTCACTTACGTAACTATCTGCTATTACCATATCCCCTTCCCCCGCTACCTACCAATGACTAAAATATATTGTTTCGCATTCTCTCAATTTTTCAGTCCGTTATAAAGAAAATTTAATTATGACTATTTGAAATTGATAGAAGAGAAAAGCCTGCTCATAAGAGAATATACGCTTTTTCATTGAAACATTTGGAGCCGATTTTGAGATAATATTGTTTCAACTTTTGGGTTCGTGTTAAAAAAATTGAATTATTGTGAAACGTCTTGAGAAATCACTTGAAGCAATTGATCTCATCAATTCAATAACGGATTAATAAAGCCTGTAAAGAAATTCCATATAAATACTATCGATGTGAAATATATCTAAAAATATTATTTGGCTAATTTCTTGCAAAAATGGAAAGTCTATCAATATTGCAAACTTTTAAAATTAAAAGAAAATGAAGCAACATTCCTCAACCAACCAAAGACCGCAGCCACAGTCCGCGATCAAAACGCGCTCTACACTTAAGGGACAAGAACCTTAGCAGTTTGTGGGCCAAGCAAACAAACAATTAAAAAATAAATCAATCAACAATAAAGCACGCAATCAAACAAGCGATTTAACATCAAGCAACTAAGCAAATAAGAAGTAAATCAACCGATAATAAAACACTAATAAATCAAGCGATTTAACATCAAGCAACTGAGCAATTAAGAAGTAAATCAATCAACAATAAAATACTAATAAATGAAGCGATTTAACATTAAGCAACTGAGCAATTAAGAAGTAAATCAATCAACAATAAAGCACTAATAAATGAAGCGATTTAACATCAAGCAACTGAGCAATTAAGAAGTAAATCAATCAACAATAAAGCACTAATAAATGAAGCGATTTAACATCAAGCAACTGAGCAATTAAGAAGTAAATCAATCAACAATAAAGCACGTAATAAATGAAGCGATTTAACATCAAGCAACTGAGCAATTAAGAAGTAAATCAATCAACAATAAAGCACTAATAAATGAAGCGATTTAACGTCAAGCAACTGAGCAATTAAGAAGTAAATCAATCAACAACAAAGCACGTAATAAATGAAGCGATTTAACATCAAGCAACTGAGCAATTAAGAAGTAAATCAATCAACAATAAAGCACTAATAAATGAAGCGATTTAACATCAAGCAACTGAGCAATTAAGAAGTAAATCAATCAACAATAAAGCACTAATAAATGAAGCGATTTAACATCAAGCAACTGAGCAATTAAGAAGTAAATCAATCAGCAATAAAACACTAATAAATGAAGCGATTTAACATCAAGCAACTGAGCAATTAAGAAGTAAATCAATCAACAATAAAACACTAATAAATGAAGCGATTTAACATCAAGCAACTAAACAATTAAGAAGTAAATCACTCAACAATAAAGCACGCAATCAAACAATGAAGCAAGGAAGCAGTGCGCCGTCCATCGCAGGCCCGCGCGCACCGGCGTGGGGCGACGGAGGTGCCGCTGAGCGGGCCACTCGCCGCTTCGCTTGCCAGCGACCTCACGCGCCGCGCTGCCCTTGCCTCGCGCGCCCACGCACTCACGCATTCCCTCACCAATCCAAATGAACGTTCCTTCAACTCCTTAACAATTGTTAACGCCTGATATAATTGTTTTATATCATTACAGTGCCCCTTACAAGATCTCATCGGACCCACCGTTTGAATCCTGGCAGTATCAGGATTTTCGACACCAGCTAGAGACCCCGATGCAATTTAGATCCTGTCTGGAGGAGAATCTTAGCGGCCGGCTGCTCTGATCGGAAGTTTTCCGTGGTTTCCGTTCCGATCAACACCAGGCGAATGCCGGAGCAGTACCCTATCGAACGGGCCACGGACCGCGCGCGATCTTTCCTTTTCATCCCTTGTCCTATCCTCTTCCGTTACACACACACTTACACTAACATGCACTACACTACCACATATTCCGGGAGACCGGTCGGGAGCTTAGAGTTTGTCCCGGCTGGGGCGGTGACCCGCTGGTGGGATGTACTTGGATGGGATACTCCCGCTAGCCGGTAGGCTACATGTCTGCACCGGATTTCGCCATCCAGCCGGGCAAGACCACCGCTATCTCCTGAGGAAAAAGCATGCACTACACTTATGGGAATAATGACCTGAGACGTTAACGCGCCCAGAATCTCTAACAATCAATCAATCACCTCAGATATGTAGACAATCAAACACGCATTTATTTAGAAGAGAAATATTTATTATCATCAAAATGTCTAAGAAACGGGCCACTGATCGTGCGCGATCTTTCCTTTGTCTTTATTGTCTTATTATTCTCTCCCTTTACTTACAGACACTTGCACTGTACACTTACTTGCACTACACATGCGGGGCGAGGCGGGGCGAGGCGGGACGAGGCGGGGCGAGGCGGGGCGAGGCGGGGCGAGGCGGGGCGAGGCGGGGCGAGGCGGGGCGAGGCGGGGCGAGGCGGGGAGAGGCGGGGCGAGGCGGGGCGAGGCGGGGCGAGGCGGGGCGAGGCGGGGCGAGGCGGGGCGAGGCGGAGCAGGGAGTGCCAGATCGTCGTCGGGGCGCAGCGAGGCCGGGTGGGCGGGGCCGGCGGGCGGGTATTGATCCCGGGCCACGCCGCGCGGGGAGGGGTCGGCGCGGGAGGACTTGAGGGCCACGTGGCGGTGACAGCGCCGAGAGCGCTCCAAGCGGCCCCTTCCTCAACCGAGCGACGGACAGGTGGTCGGAGGTCCCGCCCCCCCCCCCCGCCCGTTGCTCTCGTCGATAGCTCGCCGACGCGTCTTGGCGGCACACGCCCAAAGTGGAGGGAACTGTTTGGGGAACGGCCAACTGGATGCTAGGGAAGGCTGACACGACATTTCCGGGGACAGGAGTTTTGACACGAGCTAGATACTGCAGTCGAATGGTAGAAAATTATAGAAAGTTATGGTGAAGTTTTCACATTTGTTCCTATATATTTTTTGGCTCATTTAACTTGAATATCGGGTTTTCCAATGAAGGTCTGCCCGTGACTTTTAAGAAAAAATATTGTAAAAATCACACCTTTTGTCAGTATTTTATCAAAATAACTCAGAAGCCAATTTCTTACCTTCTTTCAATTCATATGAGAAAATTTTCTACGAAATTTGTTAGTTTATGAGTATTATTGAGAAAAAGTGTAATAATTCAAATTTTTCATGTTTTGCTTACATCATCAAATGTTGAGGTGATCTCATGGCTTAACAGTTATTTGGAGAAAAAATGTTAATAATATTAAAAGTTGGTAGTTTTAACTTCTTTTATTTCATATAGAATTATGAGGTTCATGACTTTTGAGTAAAAAAAACTGAGAAAAGGCGTGATTGTTTTGCTTGAAAAGCGTGTTTTGGGGCAAAATTTTTGTTGACACATCTCATATTAGTGTTCAGCGAGCCAAAAACCATATAGGAACCAGGTATTAAAACTGCGCCAAAACGTTCCGATATATGCCCTTTCTGAGAACCATTTGACTGGACTAAGATAGATCGAACTCAGTCGCTGTCTGGAGGAAAATTCTATCGGCTGGCTGCTCTGATCGGTAGTTTTTCGTGGGTTGTACGATTAATACCAGGCGAATGCCATAACAATGCTTTGGGAAACGGGCCACGAACCGCACGCATTCTTTCTTAACTCTTCCTTGCCCTACCTTAACGCCATTCTTAGCCTCACACTGATATGCCTTACCTGATTACGTGCCCGGAATCACTAATCAATCAATCAATTAATGAACCTGTAAGAATTTTCATTCGTTACGCGTGGAACGTACGTCCCTGGTTGGTTAACAATGAGTTCTCTTCTGATAATTGAGAGATACTCGTCTTCACGCAATGAAATTGGTTTTGGACCCTGGGCAAAATTCAATGTCAGAGACGCCCTACAAAGAGAAAATGCCACATTAGTAACTTCGTTATACAAGATTGTTGTCACTTCTTCATTAGGCAAAAGTCTTCGTCGCCTACCTACATGGAGAGTACCATCTTTATTCTGAAAAATCTGTTCTTCACTAAATGTCCTTAAGATTATTGTATCCTTAAGCTCGTGTCTGTCCGAATTCAGGGGGAAATACAATTATTCAAATTATCGTTTCCATGTTGTCGCGGCAGGAAGTATTATTCCGAAGGACAACATGGATAAGAGCCAAAATTTATTGCTTATTTATCCTTGAAAATAAATTTTATTACATGGGAGTATTTTTTCTTCAAAATTTAAGTAGTATATGACTTAGTGTAGGGATCACAGAATTTTGAAAATGTTCACACAATTCACTTTTCCCCATAGCACGTCATACGCAGTTTTAACTGTTTTTTGACGTAAAATAAAAAAATTAAAAAAAAGATATGTCCGTAAGATATTCTATTAGAAGCACACGAATTAAAATGTGTGCAATCCTCCTTGCGTATCCCCCCATAGGCCATCTACACACTCTTCCAGGAAAGAAATTGCCTACATCGTAACATCAATTAAAACGCGGACATCTTTAAAACTTGAAATGTAACACGAACACTGGAGAAGGAATTCACTAGTTTTGACACTAGTACAATAAAACAGCTTGAGAAATTTGCGATTGGTATTCTACAATCCATGAGGGCGTTGTGGTATTATCCTTCAACAAATGAATATCGCTTCCCGTTCACATTTGTTTTTTAAACAGGACTCAGTGTGAAACGCGTGCCAACTGGTGGACGACCCTACGGACGGCGAGGCCAAAGGGCGGGTGGTCATGCCAACAGGCTGAAAAAAGAACGCGCGAGAGGAAACGCAGGCAGATGACCGGGCGGACGAATGGGCAGATGCACGGGTAGACGGATGAACAGGGTGAAGGACGAACGAATGGACGGCTGGGCGGATGAGTGGATAGAGGGTCGGGTTGGCAGATGGACAGCCGCATGAATGGATGGACGGTCGGGTGGACGGACTGACGGATAGACAATCGGACAAATGGACGGTTTGGACGGACGGGATGAATAGTAATAATAATAATTAATATATTATTATAATTAATAATAATTGTTTCTCATTATTACTGTTATAATTTTTTAAATTCTATAAGTAATCGTTTCCAAGTAGGCAATACAAAGAAAGAGTAGAAGAAACCATAGCTATACAATTTGATCAATCAGTTGTGCACCTTTTAAACATCCGAGTGTTAAAATGACAGGATGGGTGGACACAGTTTGAGCACAGCTGATGAGCACTGTTTGTAAATGGAAAGTGTTTCCTCGCTTAAATAATATTATTTAATAACAGATTTTCTATGTTAGTGTTAATACAGATCAATAATTAAAACCCGCTTTGATACTTTAAAATGTTTGCAGTCAACTCAGTTTAAATTGCATTTCCGTGAGTTCACAACTATTCTAAGTCAAGTTATATTAGTAATGCTAGTTCAACATCAGTCTCAAGATAGCGGAGCCCAGGGAAGTGATCAAATATTGACACAGTTATTGTGATCCAATTTCTGAGACTAAAGGACACATACGCTACTGAAATTAGATGTAAATTTGTGTAGCGACGATCTTATATCGTAAAGTAGTGTGTCTAACTTTACTTACCTTAGCTGCAAAATATCAAATGACATCAACCCTAAAATGCTATATAATATCAGTAAATACTATAATTGAAGGACTTTATGAAGAGACATTTTAAAATTAATATGTTCAATAGCGCATCAGTATTATTCCATAATATATGTCAACTGCTCTGTACATACATACGTACATACATACGTAAATGCATTCGTACATACATACGTACATACATACATATATAGGTAGGAAATGTTGTGCTATCATCTTAAAAATACGATTTCATATATTTTGTTGTAAAATTCGTCTTTAAGGATCTTTTTATTTGTAACTTTGCAAGGACATCAAAATTAAAGTCAAGTAATAATGATTAAAAAAATAATAAATTGCTAAAAAACTAAAAAATTCATGTATGCATGTGTCCATGCATACATACATGCATAGATGCATACATCGACACACGCATACAAGCTTACATCCATAGATGCATACATACATGCATATATCCATACATACATATATGCATACATACATGCATATATCCATACATACATACATGCATACATATATGCGTACAGGTAGATAGATATCCCGATTTCCAGGTAGTACAATATGTCGTGTACTTATTTGCCGGTTGATGCCTCTAATCTTTACCATTTAATCATTATTACTTGACTTTAATTTTGATGTCCATGCAAATGTACAAATCAAAAGAATTTTATGACGAATTTTACAACCAAAGATATGAAATCGAATTGTTAAGGTGATAGCACAGCATTTTCTACCTACACAGAAAGAGTATGGTTAATAATTGTAATATTCATATAACCCCGTAATTGGCATATGGATCCGACTTTTTGTTCAATTTCGCTTGAACCAAGGAAGTGGCAAGATGTCTTAGGAACACTAATATATCAGCTTTCCTCTTTGTCAAACGTCCCATACAATTTGTAGTTTTTCATGTACATAAATAAATTAGTTAATATCTTCAAATTGACATGCCTTTTCTGACAAGCTTACAAAGCAATGAGGCTATTTTTTAATCTTGAAATTTCCCTAACCCACGCACTCGTAGTTTAAATTTAAACCACGCTAAGGTTGTGAGTTCGCTTTTGTACATCCCTGAGATTCGCAATCAAGTTGAAAATCGCACTTACCATCGGCAGCGTACACATTTTTTACACCTCTTTTCAGACGAATATTGCAACTCTCTCTTTCGCTTTAACAAACATCAATACCGACGCAAAGGCCACTCCGGAAGCCAATATGATGTGACGACCTGTTGGCCGAGTACATACAACTCCCCGCCGCGAACATTATGGGGCCGATGTGGTAGAACGGAGTTTGGGTCACATGTTGCCACGGCGGTGATTGCTCACGTGGACGACTGGCGAGATCGATATGCAGAGCAGCAAACGAAACGATTCGACTCGCAGCAGTGGTAAAACATGTTAGTGTGTGCTGAAAGCTACAAAAACAACTCCGAGAAAGAGGTGATAAAACAGCACATACTTTCTCGAAGTATTTGTTATGGCTTGGAATATGTTGGTGGAGTAGAGTAAATCGGGCATTTTGATACCATTATATCCAACAGATTTTCGTTCAGTCTCTTTTGATCCACTGAGCAAATGATGAGATAAACCCTTTGTTTACTTTTCGGAGACAAACATAACTTCAGTACGCGCATTTATTAACCTCTACTATTGTTAGATGAACTAATGTATAAATGGGTGTGTCTTGTTATTTTAACGGTGCATAACATATTTGTAGATTTTAGCCAATTCAAATAAGTTTTTCATTACTCGGAAGCGAAGATTTTTAATTTTCTAATGTTGTAAACGACGCTCTTATTAAATATAAATAAAAGATGTTCTCTGGTATCAATAATATGTATATTTTAACAAAAAAATCTTTCCAATCGCGTAGCGATCATCATCAGAACTATATGAAAAAATTACAGGAATACAAGAAATATAAAATTAAAAATTACACAAATTATTTACAAATTGATATATACAAAATGTAGTATCCAGATGCGTAAGCAAACTGGATCGTTCGTCCCTTGCATCTTGCTCGCAGTGTGAGGCTGAGCGTCGGTCGGAGGGTGGGGGCGGGGCAGGGGGGAGGGGTAGAGAGGCGCGGCTGCTGGTGCAGGCGTGAGGAGGGCGCGGGCGAGCACAGGCGGGTAGAGTTAAGGGTGTACACATTGGGCTAATTTTAGCAGAGGTGACGAGAGTTCAGGGATTTGCTGGTTAAGACAAGTCATATTCTCATTTTGCAGGTTATGTATATGGAGGGGTTCTATTTTTATTCCGTGTCAGTACCTATTGTCAATTTCTAGGATACAGAAATTAACGTGATTGTCAAATGTATAATTGTTTAGATTTAAGTGATCAGCGAAGTGGGAGACTGTGGTAGTGATTTCCATGCTTGTATCCATGCTTGTACATTCATAAAAGGTATCTATATCACCAACGATCTAATTAATGATGCTCTTATTATTTAAACAGTCACGATTCAACTATTAATAGAAAAATTCGTGGGGTAGGGATTCTGAAACTTAATAAAACGTGTGAACATTTTTGTTTTCCTAACATAGACACGTCACACAGAGATTTTACTGTTTTTGACGAGAAAAAAAATTGAAAAGCGGAATGAAGGTTGGATTATAGGTTTTTGCTGTTTTGATTAAATATGTGCACCATCCATGGGACCTATATGCATTGTATATACCAAATTCATTTATAGATCTGGTAAAACATGTTCGAGAGTATTATAAAATTAAAAAGTGATGCTAAAACAACACGTACTTTCTCTCCTGTTTTTTAACGCAAAATTAAGCCGAAAGTTCTCAAATTTTTGAAAAATTGTACATGGCCTTATTTCAAAGTCTATCTTTAAGAAACATATTTCATTAAACTAAAAATCTCTTTCTTCATAATTGTAGTTGTAGGAAGACACCGAAAAAATTTTGAACTTCTGAAATTTTCGAAAAATCAGGGTTTCCACGAGCATGAGACTTGTGGTGGCAAAAGACGACAACTTCGATGTTGGAAATGTGGAGAATTAGATCCCGTGAAAAGTCGATATGACCGTCCACTGAAGCGACAAGGAGAGCAGCAGTATGTTTATCAACGCAGCAGCCAGCAGGGAAACTAAAGCAGGTTGATGGAAGGGGGCATCCATCGACCTGTGAAACAAGAGCCTCACCTTACAAAGTACACGTTGCATCCATTCGACACCATTCTGACAGATTTTCGTGGATGCACTCGTAAATGGGAAACCAAACGCCTTACTTCTGGATACTGGTGCAACAAATAGCATTATAAGAACCGATTTTGCCAATTCATCTCGTCTTATGCCATCCAAATGGAAGCTTAGAACAGCCACAGGTGAGTCGGCGAATGTTTTTGGAGAAATGGTTGCCCTCCTTGCCATTGGAACTTCTGCTTTCAATCATTGTCTACTGGTCGCTGACATAGAAGAAGAAGCAATTTTGGGAATGGATATCATGGCATATGGGTGTCAGTTGGATTTACGATACGGTGTGCTGAGACTCAACGAAGTGGAGGTGGTTCTACATTCGCGTAACAACATTGCCGTGAATGTGATTACGGCTGACGACGTAATCTTGACGGAGCGTAGCGAGATGTTTATAGAAGCGAGCTCTGAGGGCGACGTTCCAGCTGGGAAGATGGCTATCCTGGAGCCCAGAAGACACGACGAAGACATTGGTCGAGGCATTCTAGTAGCCAAAGAACTGGTGAAAGTGAATAGAACAATACCTGTGAGAATAATGAACTTTAACCACTATCCTGTTAAGATAAGAAAAGGAACAGTAATTGGTTATTGTTATACGGTATCCTCGGTTTTACATAATGTTAACATAGCGACCCATCACCAAAAGGAATTCCCGAACAACTGCAGAATCTGATTAGAGAGGCCTGTAAAGGCTTATCTCGGGAAGGAGGTCATAAGGCCGAAGACCTCATACGGCGATACCAGCATGGTGTAAAAGAAAAGACTGATATTGTTCGTCACAGAATAGACACTGGAAACGCCACACCTATTCGCCAAGCTGCTAGATTACCTCTGTCTGGAAAAGAAGAAACAGATGAGATAACATGAAGAAGGATAGAGTAATCGAACCATCAAGCAGTCCTTGGGCTTCTCCAGTCGTATTGGTAAAGAAGAAAGACGGGTCGACTCGGTTCTTTGTGGATTTCCGACTGCTCATCAATGTAACAAAGAAGGATAGCTATCCATTGCCCCGTATTGACATGTTGGACGTGCTTTCTGAGACCAATTTCTTCTCGACATTTGACCTGAAAACCTGATACTGGCCAGTAGAATTAGATCCCAGAGATCGAGAGAAGACTGCATTTATCATCGGATCAGGTTTGTGGCAGTTTACAGAAATGCCTTTCGAACTGTGTAATGCTCCAGCTACATTCTAAAGATTGATGTAAACCGTGCTGAGAGGTCTGTTGTGAGAGACATGTCTTCCTCGACGATATAATTGTCAGAAAATCTTTCGAGGTCTACATCAAGAACCTAGAAGAGGTGTTCAAGAGGTCTGAAGGAGAAAACTTGAAACTCGGCCCAAAGAAGTGCCATTTATTTCGCAATCAGGTGAATTACCTTGGACATATAGTATCTAGCACGGGAGTTGAACCTGATCCGGAGAAGGTTAAAGCTGTAAAGGAATGGCCAGTCCCAAAGGATAAACGTGAATTAAGAAGTTTCCTGGGTCTTTGTAGCTATTATCGCCGCTATGTTTTGGAGTTGGTAACAACGCGAAACCGCTGACTCAGCTGACCGAAGAAAAGCGTTTTTTTTTCAATGGGATCAAGAATGCCAGCGCGGTTTCGACGAACTTAAAAGTGCCATCCTGAGTGCCCCTATATTGAGCTATCCACTACATCAAGGGAATTATGTACTTGATACTGGCGCAAGTAACGTTGGCATTGGAGGGGTATTATTGCAGATACAAGATGGACAAGAGAGAGTAATCGGTTATTACAATTCTCTACGGTTAATACAAGTGCTATTAAACCCAGAACGCAACTATTGTGTAACCCGGAGAGGATTACTTGCCATAGTGAAATCCGTTGAGCACCTCTACAAATATTTCTACGGTAGAGAATTTCTTTTAGAGACGGATCATGCATGGGTGGTGGTGCATATGATGGCATATGGTGAAAAGCATAAAGCGCGTTTTGAAAGTGTAACAGGATCTGTTTGCAGTACCCCAGAAATATTCATTGGCGTATTGTGTCGACCAGGATCTAGATATGGACAGAGATGTTGCCGCTGTATTCAAGAGAAAATACGGAAGAATAGAAGAATTAGAGAACCAGCAACCAGATATTGGTAATGCTCTGCAACTGCACGACGTGAGTAGATATGTTTATTAACTCGTCACAAAAAGTATGTCACATCACAAGGCCTCCAATAAAATCATTGGGAAACTCTGATTGAATTATGCCAACAAGTACTGCTAGACAATGTCCAGAAGATTACCATGTCTAAACTGGGATGCGGTTTTGGTGCATTGAAATGGAGAATAGTGAGAAGCATGTTGAAAGTACTCTTCCGGTACACCGGGGTTAGCATCTTAGTCTGCAACTACCACTGTGGAATTTCGGTATATCCAAAGAAGAATATTGACTGTCACTTCTTCTTAACCTCCACATGCATTAGAGGCTCCATCTGCAAATATCTGCATAATTCAACCGTCTTCCCTACTTTTTCATTTCATATTAAGCCTGAAATATATCATTTTCTTGTTATCCCCCGTCACTAGTTCCTCTTATCCTCCGTCACTTGTACTGTCTCCTTGTAATTTATAACAATACAATACACCCTTGTGAGTACAAACTATTCTTATTTATCTTTATTACCGAGCAGATGGGTACACCCGTGTAATTCAATCGCCTAGAATATTAAGTAGTTTAATTGCACATATAGTTGCTAATGCTACATGCTCTTAACAGGTGAGGTAGAATCGAGAAGTGTCGAAACAGCAAAAATGTAACAGAATGTTCAAAAACGTTCTCTCATGTATATAACCGTGTGAGTAACGTTTCTTTGAGGCATTTGTCCTCAAAATTCTAGTTTTTGGAGGCCTGAAAACGCTTTATTGAGGAATTATTTAACGATTTAGATAAAAAAAGGCTATCAAGTGTGGCGGGTCATTTGACAGGTACATTTAGATGCGGTTTTGTCAAGAAATGCTACATTTTTTTAAAGCCAAAGTGCAATTCGTCACGTCCCCGTGAAAGTCCCTTTCTTCATAGACCTAATTTATAAAGCTTAGTTGGTGTGAGAGCCGCAAAAGGTATGTATACTACTGAAATAATATAGAAGACGATTAACATTATTCAGTTCTTTTATTACCCTGAAAAATAATAATAATAATAATAATAATAATAATAATAGTAATAATAATAATAGTAATAATAATAATAGTAATAATAATAATAGTAATAATAATAATAGTAATAATAATAATAATAATAATAATAATAATAATAATAATAATAATAATAATAATAATAATAATAATAATAATAATAATAATAATAATAGCTTATAAAAAATTCATCATGGGTCAGCAAATTGATAGCCGATGTCGTCTATGTAAATCCACTAACGAGTCAATCCAGCATATTTGCTGTAGATGCCCCGCATTAGCACAAACAGAATACCTTAAGAGACACAACTGCGTCACCAAAGTAATCCACCAAGCCCTTGCCAAAAGATACGACCTCGTAGAGGGTGAACAACCATATTATAAGTGCAAACATGAGCAAGTAATCAACAATGATCGCGCTCGAATTCTGTGGGATAATGTAATCTTCACTGACCGAACAGTGGAAGCAAATAGACCAGATATTGTCCTGTTTGATAAAATATCTAAAACATCATGCATCATTGATGTTGCGGTTCCTACAGATGACCGGCTTGTAACAACTGTTGCTGACAAAAAGAGGAAATACCAACCCCTGGCTGTTGAATTGAAGGACATGTGTGGATTGCGCGCAGTGGAAGTGCTTCCAGTAGTGGTCTCAGCAAATGGATTGGTCGCCAAGGAATGGCAAGAGATCGCGAAGAAGTTAGAATTGACTGAAAAGCATATACGGACAATTCAAAAAACCGCATTATTGGGAACAGCAAATATAGTCCGTAAATTCTTAAGGCTCACTTGACTGATATAAAAAACAAAATATATTCTTGTTCCACTTTACGTGCAAACCATTGTTGCTTTGGGTGATTTTGAGAACCCCAGCATCAGTGTATATCTACAGAAAATAGGAAATAATGATAATAATAAATTATGCCAGCTTACTTCCCTCCTACGTCTGACAATGGCTTAACTAATATTTATTTATTTATTTATTAATTTACGTCAAAAAACAGTTAAAAACTGCGTATGACGGGCTATGGGGAAAAGTGAATTGTGTGCACATTTTCAAAATTCTGTGATCCCTACACTAAGTCATATACTACTTAAATTTTGAATTTTTGAAAGGGAGAAAAAAAAACAAAAAAACTCCCATGTAATAAAATCTATTTTCAAGGATAAACAAGCAATAAATTTTGAATTTTGAAAGGGAGAAAAAAAAACAAAAAAAACCTCCCATGTAATAAAATCGATTTTCAAGGATAAATAAGCAATAAATTTTGAATTTTGAAAGGGAGAAAAAAAACAAAAAACTCCCATGTAATAAAATCTATTTTCAAAGATAAATAAGCAATAAATTTTGGCTCTTATTACTTCCTGTCGCAACATGGAAACGATAATTTGAATAATTGTATTTCCCACTGAATTCTAGAAGACGTGCACAGAAAATGAAGGTTACATTTATGTCCAGAAGCAAAACAAGGGGCCATCTCAGCATTTGCTCAATGGATCAGGGAAACTGGACGAAAAACCTGATCGAGATGGGGGTCATTGACCCGGAAGCTGTAGTACAATAGTTGTTACAGGTTGTTTATACTCATTTATACAGTCCAAATGGTAATTAATGCATTATGTATCATTGTTAAAATTAATGTTACTTTTCTTGTGATGCTCAGTATAGTCTCTAATTGTATAGAAACAGTTATGCAGCAGAAATGATTTCACTTGTGATTTAAACTTTTCTATTGAATTTAATCGTTTAATGTCATCTGGCAAAGTGTTGTAAAATAATGTACATGTATTGTATGTGAATTTTTTGTAATGAGCTGTTGATACTGTCACCTGATGAATATGATTTCTACGTCGAGTGTTATAGTAATAGACTTTGGCATTTTCTGAAAATATATTCCCGCCCTTAAGCAAGTCATTTTTTACAAAAACCACTGATTCGTAAATAAAAAGACACGGTAATGGTAGAATTCCTAGATTAATGAAGATAGGCTTACAAGAATCACGTGGGTGGGATTTGGTTATTATTCGTACAATTCGTTTTTGTAATCTAAAAGTCTGGGAGCTATAAGATGTATTTCCCCAGAATATTATGCCATATCTCAGGCGGGAATGAACATTCGCGAAGTATACACAACGAGCAGTATGAAGGCTGACTGAATTTGCAAGAATTCTGAACGCGTAGCATAATGAACTTAATTTTGTGTTCAATTCATTTAAATGGACGTTCCATTTAAGGTTTGACTGAATTGAGAGACCTAAAAATTTTGTTGCATTAACATGAGTCAATGGTACACTGTTCATTTTCAATGGAGCACAGAATTGTTTATTTGAAATGGAAAACTGCATTAAAACCGTTTTCTTTTCGTTTACTATTAATTTGTTATTTCGGAACCAATTTGAAACATCTGATATTGTACTATTTACGGTTTCTTTATTGCAAAGGATGTTCGTATCATCCGCAAAGAGAACTGTTCTTCCGTTTCGAATCGTCGAGGGCATATCGTTTACGTAAAGTAGGAACAGAATAGGGCCTAAAATCGATCCTTGAGGAACTCCACGTGCAACGGGCAAAGAGTCGGAAAGGTGCGTACGTAATGTTCCATCATTCCAGTAAGGTATTTCAACTTTCTGAGATCGTTGTTTAAGGTACGAACATAACCAATCTAGAGCAATACCACGGATTCCATATGAAGGTAATTTTGAAAGTAAAATGTCATGATCAATGATGTCAAAAGCTTTTGAGAGATCTAAAAATAATCCAATAGGTGCCTCGTTTTGATCTAATGATGAGGCGACATCTTTAAGAAAAGAAAATATGGCTGTTTCCGTTGATTTTGATTTTCTAAATCCATGTTGGCAATCTGAAAGCGCGTCGTGTTTAGTGAGAAAGGTTTCCATTCGTACGTAAAAAAGTCTCTCTAATATTTTTGAAAAAACTGATAGAAGAGAGATGGGCCGATAATTTTGAATTTCATTTTTGTTGCCTTTTTTGAAGAGCGGCTTAATTTTAGCTGTTTTGAAAATATCTGGAAACGTTCCAGTGCATAAAGATGCATTAAATATGTGAGTTAACGGGTGTATAATGGCATACGCACAAGTCTTTAACAAAGAATCTGGGAATTCATCTAAACCGGACGAATATTTATTTTTTAGTTTACCGATTATTTTGAGAATTTCATAGGAAGAAGTTTCGGAAACGAACATTGTGTCTAAAATTTTGGGTGCACTGTCTGTTTTTGAATTTTGTGCCTGAAGACCCTTAGTGAGATCGGCAGCAATTCTCGAAAAGTATTGGTTAAAGAGACTAGCCACCGTTGCCGGATCGTTGACATTTATATCGTTATATTTTAAAACAACATTCTCTACGGGTTTTCTAGTTGATTTGGTAGTATTTTTTATTATATTCCACATTGATTTTGTTTTATTATTTGAGTTCAAAATATCCTGATCGTTTTTCATGATTTTTTGCCTGCCTTATGACTTTTCGTAACAATGTTTTGTATTTTTTAAAGTAGATAAGGAAATCTTGAGATACGTCATGACGTTTAGAAATGAAAGAAAGAATTCGCTTGTTTTTACAAGATGTCCTAATCCCTTGTGTTATCCAAGAATTGCTTTTCCGTGAAATATTTAATTTTCGTTTTTGAAGAGGAAAGCAAGTGTTAAAATGAATTGAAAGAGTTGAAAAAAAAGAATTATATTTCTCGTTTGTATCAACAGTATTATAAACCGCTTCCCATGACTCCTGCATCAAGTAGTCTGTGAATAATTTAATTTTACTTTTAGTAAACAATCTAGTCATACGTGTATTATTTATTGTGTCAGTGATCGCATTTCTTATAATGGTAAGAATTTGTGCATCGTGGTCACTGTATCCTAAATCTTTTGTTTCAACTTCATATCGAGTAGTAGTTTTGTTAATTATAATTTGATCAATTGCCTTCATCGAATTTTGTGTGATTCGTGTAGGTACATTAATTGTAATGTCTAAATTGAAGGAATTAATTAAATTGAGAAACTTTTCTTTCTCGCAAGATTCGACCAGAAAATCAATGTTAAAATCTCCGCATACAACAATGGATTCAAAAGAGCGATTGCTGACTTTGTTAAGTGTTATCTCCAGGTTTTCTAAGAACAAAATATAATCTGCAGTTCTCTTTGTTGGAGGTCTGTAAATGCAAAGTATTATCACTTTTAGTGAAGTAAGATGTACAACAGAAATTTCGAAAATATTTTCAATGGAATACACATTTAATTCTGCCAAGGGGATAGAATCAATATTATTTCTAACGTAAATACAAGAACCACCATACGTAGGACCTTTATGCGATTCTCTCTCTCTACAATAAAAGCCTGCCTCTTCTTCCTTCACTTGCCATATTCCAATTTCTAAACGATAAGATATATGCAAAATGCACTCAAAAATGTTTATTAACGAATGCAGAGGTGACAAGCCGAAGGCAAGATATTCATTCTTCAATTCTTTGTTTGCAACAATGTTAAAGTCATTCATTTCGCTTGGTTTACCTCCACATAAATAGCATGTCATTGTTGAAGGACAAGATGCAATAGCATTGCATACTTTACCATCAATCATGCAAAGTACTAATACAGCCCGCACAGTGAATTCAGTATTATTTATGAACAGTTTGGACGGTTCAAGGTCTCTCACTTGCTGCTCTATTTTCCCCTACTTCTGAAGTTATTAAATCTACAGTTTCTTTTACAAAAATGAATTTAATTGGTCTGCAAAATCTTGATGAAGAAGGTGCTGGATTTTCCCAAAAAATAGTTTTAATCTCATCAGCTCCATTGTAAATTTGTATAGGGACCATTGAAATACTAAATAAACTTTCGTCAGTGTACTGTTCATCAGAAAGTTTTTGTTTATATCTGTTTTGTTCATACCCATCACATCCCTACTTAATTATAATTTCAAGAGATGTAGTTTGAAGCGAATGTAAAATCTGTCACTTTTTGAATTTTAAATGTCCGCGCCACGGTCAATCAATGCTTGGAGGAGAATTTCAGCCGATCTTTCAGTAACTGTAATTTTCGCTGGATAGCATAACAATTTCACTTCCTTCACTTTGTGATAGGAGGGATAGAAAAAACAATTTGAGTCTTTTGCTTCTTGGCGTATGCGAACATACTGGCGGGTTGAAAGATGGTATCCACCATCAATGCAAGTGCGTGATCAACTGACAATGATGGCGGCTTTTGAAGAATGGATCTTTGGGCTTTATTAATTGTAGTTCCCCTGTTGGGGGAGGCTTCAGAGAGCTCCTTAACTATAGCTGCCGAATCTCTTTTGCCATCCTTCCTTCGTGGCCATGGATAATTCTTCTGAACTAGTGGTATCCAAACGAGGTTTCAATTTTAGGGCTTTAGTTTTATTCCCACAGCTTTTGAAGGGCTTATTAAGTCTTCCAGCTCTATTAATTTTTACATTAATTTGCGATGGGCCTGGGACTGCCTCTAAAATATAATCAGGAAGGGAAAGAGTTTCCTGCAGCCAGGACGAATTGTATTTTAGGAGCTGTTCTTTACTTCTCACGGATTTTTGCCATCTGGTTTCAAATTTTTTACAAATACATCTAACATATGGCTTAATTTTATCCAACAATGCCTTTTCAGGTTCTATAATACCTAATTCACGCAAAAAAATAGTTAATACACCTTCAAATTTTTCAACAATTGATTTTTTCCCATGTATCAAATAACGACATATGGGTAACTGGAGGAGCCATTCTGTAAAAAAAATATATTCGTCAGATAAGCAGATATAAGCATCTATTCTTTTCACGATCAAGAACCTAAAAGTACTAGTTTTAAAATGTATATGGCCCGAAAGGTGTATAATGGTGTATAATACACTAAAACTCTAAGAGAATTTAGAGATGGTGCAATACATTTAATATAAATCACTCACCTTTTCGATTAACGTTTTTAGACACAACAAAAGTCAATAAATAAATAATATTCACATAAAAATGATTGTAAAACTATGAAAATTACTTCTGGTTGGCACACAAATCACAGAATCAGTCAAGAGGTGAATCACAACCAAGGGAACTTCGCGTACTGAAAAGGGTTATTCGGAGCTGAGTCCTGCCGGAGCGGCGATGGACGTGTTTGAACATGCACCACGGGGTTCATGTGACCTTCAAGAGAAAACTAACAACGTTCCCACATAGCTGGGACATACTACTACACAGAAACCTAACAATTTTACTGTTTCAATTCAGTCGAAAATTTAATTTTTTCCTGCTAGATGGCCAAAATTACACACTGTGCGACGTTTTGAAAGGGTCGATCGGTTGCTCCTTCGCACGTGCGTCCATGGCGAATCGCGTAGCGTTTCACGGCATCACGCCTCGCGCAATTGCGAAGGGGCGGCGCTCCGTTACTCCGCGTCTGTCCCCCGTACATAATACGTTTCTTTTTTGAACGCTGACGTAGGACGGGGTGGGTTTGTCTTAAGTGACATAAAACGTTGCCCCTTTTGACATTTCGAGGGATGTGCGACGTGGCCCGCGCTCGTCACCTCGAGCATGGGTTACAACAGATTTCCGCGGAGTCGTAAATCCATGTTCGCTTTGTCAAGTGGCCGGGGTGGCAAAGGGCGGCGGCGTTTGGTCGGCTGTTGGTCGCGGTCGGCCGGCTGCCTGTCCCTGGGAAGCGGGGGCGGACGGGCGGTCGGGTTGCTTTGACCGTGCCAGGTCGCGCGGGTATTGAACAAAATTTCTCTTAATCGCGGGTGGGATTCTCCTGCTCGTTCGCGGAGGGTGTGACGTTACAATACATTTATGCCCAAAAGGAAAATAAACCATTTTATTTTCATTTACTATTAATTTGTTATGGACCCAATTTGAAATATCTGATATTGTACTATTTACGGTTTCTTTATTGCAACGAATATTCGTAACATCCGCAAAGAGAAATATTCTTCCGTTTCGAAACGACGAGGGCATATCGTTTACGTATAGAAGGAAGAGAATAGGGCGTAAAATCGATTCTTGCGGGACTCCACGTTCATGGCAAAGACTCGGAAAAGTGTGTATATTTTTTTAAAAATTCGTCGCGTCCTAATCTTACTTATCGACGCAACGCGTCTCTTCGCCCCTGGTCGAGCGTTGAGCGCGGAGTAATTCTCCAGTAATATCTATTTTCTGTATTTTAGGTCTCGTCTCTTCTAGTCAGTTCTCAAAGAGAACCGCCAGGTAGCACCTTCGCTCACTCCACGCGCCCCTGCGCCACTACCCAGCGGCCAGAAGCGGAAAGGATAAACGAAAGGGGTTGAGTTTAGAACACTTCACAAGGATTGGACTAGCCCTTGAGAAGAAGCCAAACTCGTTTTGTTGGAACAAATTTCACATGAGATTCGACAGGAATCGAACCCAGAACTCAGTGGTTAAAGGCTAGAGAGTTCTTAATAAATCACGAGCGTACCCACACATAATACACCGGGAGTCACCAAGAAAATCCACGTATGATAAGCTCAAAGCTAAAACGTTTTGAGTAGTTAGCCAGTGTTATGAGGAACAGGGAAACACAAGTATGGCGGCCTGTAGATGTCGGCATTCTGCTGCACAATTTAATTTAATACCATTTCAATAATTATAAACAATATAATTTATTGAAAGAAATACTAAACGGTATTTTTATATAGAGCTTTTAGATAGATTTATATGTAATATCTCTAAGATTAATCTTGAATATTTTTTGGGTTGGTTATCCAAAATGGTGGGTCTGTCGAAAACGTCTCTTTATCAGATAAAGAAAAAATCGTCCTTTCCGTCCAATGCGTCATTTTCATCCAATGTGTCCTACCATCCTTCTATTTTATTTTCGTCCATTTCGTCCTGTCGTCCTTTCCATCCATTTCGTCCCGTTGTCGTTTCTTCCATTTCATTTTCGTCCATTTCGTTATATCGTACTTTTTTCCATTTCGTCCTTTCGTCATTTCCGTCCTTTTGTTCATTTAGCCCTGCCGTCTTTTTCGTCCATTTCGTTCTTTTCATTCATTATGGTTGCCGTCTTTTTCGTTCATTTCGTTCTTTTCATCCATTATGTCCATTTCCTCGTTTTCGTCCGTTTCGTCATTTCCGACCATTTTCCGACCATTTCCGACCAATACTAATAATAGTAATAATAATAATAATAATAATAATTATTATTATTATTATTATAACAATAAAAAGAAGAAAATATGATTTCTGTTTGCAATATATAACGAAATTTGGATTTCGAATGGTATTATTACGTATAACTTCCACTTGTTCCATAATATATTATTTTAATTTGGATGTAATAATTAAATTGTGCCAGAAAGATGTATTTTTTCTGCAGTAGCAGATATACAAGTAGAGTAAAACCAAGTTTTTAGCAGTGCAATAAATATATTATTTTATATTTTGTTGTGTATTGCATTGTACTATCTTGCATTGTCTTAACCATTTATTCCATTCACATAACCTATAACGGAGTACGATACAAACATCTCCTCAGCCTAATAAAGCATCTCTTCTTTTATTAAAGCGACTTCTTCTTTAGGCCCTTATACTTATACTATCGCTTCACTGTAAATCACGGTCAACGGCCAACGTTTCTCACGGGCGATCGCAGTCTATTGATTGTACGAGTTAGTGCTTGCACTCAGGTCGTGTGCGTATTATTATAATTTAACATTATTTTCATCTCCGATTAAATTGTCCACCTATTCCTTTCATGATGAATCAAAACTATTTGGAGTTATTCACGGTGTATGAAATATATTTCTTCCATATTAAAAAAATAAGGAAAATAAAGTCCTTTTTTCATTTTTAGAAATTATTCCTATATTTTTTCCTACCTAAACACTTTGAAAAATATAAAAAAAATCATTTTCCAGAGATTTATGTCAATTCAAATTGAAAATCAATAATATGATTCTGATTTATTCTATGGTCGGTTAGGGAGATTTGCCTCTCAATAGGTAATCTAATGTTACTTCGATGTTCTTTCAGCCGATCACCTACCTAGCCTCCTACGAGTCTGTCCTATAAATGATAGGTTACACTGGGAACATTTTGTAGAAAATACAGTATTGACGTTTTTCAATTTGGGGACCGAATTTTTGAGATGACGAATAACATTTGACCTATTCAGTATTAACCAAAATCGCATTACTGAAATTATTATGAATTTGTCTCTTATTTGGTTAATAATCATCGGAACGAAAGGTAATGTAAACATAATCTTATCTGAAATTGGAAGAGAAGATTGTGGATAAGCAATTGTAGCTACTGTTTTGGAGCACTCCAGATTTCCGTAACATCTGATTTCATTTCTGACAGACAAATTTGGAAATGAACTGAATGGGATAAGCATTTCTAATCAATAGTAAAATTATTTTTTCAAGATTAGCTGGATGAAAGATTCTATCAATCATCTATCATCTATATCAATACCAAATACCCTCTCAATAAGATTTTTGACAACAGTGATTTTCATAGTGGTGGAACGATTCGAGTTAAAGTTTAGAATGATCCCAGCATATATGTGTGTTTGGTATACCAGTTAGTAAGACAATAAGTCGGAAATCTAAAAAAATAGTAAAATCTAGAAAATTTAACGTGTCCACTTCCTGTTCCAAAGTATAATTCAAATCATGGTGACAAGAATTGAATTTTTCAAAGACAATGTGAACTTGGTAATGTTTGACAATTAACAAAGTATCGTCTACATAGCGGGTGAAGAACTTTACATTTAATTGCGAGAGAACATGAGTTTCCAATTTTATAATTGTTAGCTCACATAGCATATAGCTTAACGCTCCACCTATTGGACATCCATCACTTTGAAACGAAATTTTGCCATTGAATGTAAAGGTTATTTTGAATTAACCTTACTGCCAACAAAATTTCTTTTTTGAGGTATCCTAGTTGTCTTGTATCTAACTTCCAATGTTAAAACCTTCTTTAGAGTTGACATTATTAATTCATGTGGCATGGAGGGGTACATTTTTACTATGCCCAATGAAATTAGTACATCTTGAGGAGTAGAACTCTTAATTTACTCACTATGTCCAGACTATTTCTCGCATTAAATCGGTTATCAGTTTTTAAGAAAGTCTGAAGTAAACCATTAAGAAATTTAGAAAATTTGTGGTCAGGTAAAGATAAACTAGATTCAACCGGTCTAAAAGGGATCCCTTGCTTATGAACCTTATGCGAAACCATAAGCTCTGGCAGTGCCAGGTACCGTAGGATGTACACTACGACAAGTAGAAAGACCTATAAATTTCTTATTGAGCCATCTCTTTTGAACTTCTTGAATTCTCAATTAAGTAAACATCCCATTGGAGGCAAAGTTCTCTTCTACCTTGGGCCGATATGTAGACCTACCTATCAGAGCGACTGCGTCGATTTTATCTGTAGGAATGACGACCAATTCAGGATTTTTTTTCAAAAACTGTTTCGTTTGCAAAAGGTTATGATGTATCAAATTTTGTTATTTACTGAGCTTAACTGGATTACTCACATAAGTTAATACGGAATTAACTAAGACATCATTCCTCATATTTTCTCTTTCAGCTTGAGATACTTTTTGCATATTTGATTCAACCAATTTTATGATCTGAAAAATAACTTCCTGTTTATCAGTAAGTCTCTTTGCCTCTCTCAATACAATATTTGAGGAGCAAACATTCAAAACGTGACATGTCCACTTCACTCTTTTGTAATAAAAATGAAAACTATAGCACTAATTTTACATTTTTCGACACCATCTTTAACTCAACGAATAGAGTTCTACTTAATGTATTGTAAAACATCTCTTTTTTTCTAGGAAAAAAACAACAGAAGAACTCAATTTTTGCCAAATGGACACGTCACCTTTTGAATGTTTGCTCCTCATTTAGAGTTCTTTGATTAATATTTTACGTGAGAATGCTCAGCATGTTAGCATTCCTTGACACTCTGTCACTGGTGATTACATATTCTTGGGAGAAGGAAGTCGTTATAGAAAACGTCGTTTGAAGAGCTCATTATTAATTTAGAGGGTTCAAGTAGCTGGCGTGGTAGTCCTACAGACATAGCACATGACAGTGACTCAAACATGAATGGTATTTCCCATCGCCATATAAATTAATGTAATTAAGTGTAAATAAATCGTATAAAGTAGTGTAGCATGGTAGTCTTGACACCATATTGTGTTTTAATGTCTTGTATTTTTACAGTTATATGCCGAATATACAGAAGCCGTTCTATTTAATTATTTTGTCAAAATACAGTAAAAAACTGTACGGGGGGGAAATCATCTACGCACGCTTTCTTGAATTTTAGAATCCCTTACCAACAACTGAACTATTAATAGTTGAAAGATAGATATTTATTATTCTGCAGGTAGGTATATACAACCTGGTGGAAGAACTCTACAATTTACATATTACTAATATTAACATAAGTTATTTAACAACGTAACTTTAAATTATTTAAAGACATAATAATAATAATAAGCTAACAATAATAGTCTTAACTACATTTTATGGTTGACCTGCACAGTTATTTGAAACTATTAAATACAAGATTACACGACTTTTTAATTACACTTCACTTCACTTCACATTTGAAATTCACTTCTCTTTGTACTTCACTACACTGCACAACACTTCACCACACTTCAATTCAATACTACTTTGAATATAATTATATATTTAGAACAGGAACGCATTAATAGTAATTAACACAATAATAATAGCAATAAAAATATCAATAATAAGCAAATAATAACTGATATAATAATCCAACTTACTAAATTAATTAAGTTTACAAATACCATCAGTTAATTTATTTTTAAATCTTTGAACACCTAGAAGAAAGGGTTCCAAGGCTCTCGCAGGTAACTTATTCCAGTCCGTTATTATTTTATTTGTAAATGAAAATTTTCCAACATCTGTTCTCTGTGGCCTAAACTGAATTTTGTGCTTGTGATCCCCCTACTAAAGTACGAAGGTCTACCCAATCGGATGTAGATATCTTTCCAAGCTGGATAACCGGCATACGCTTTGTACAGGGCACAGAGTCTTGCCTTAACTCTCCTAATTTCTAGAGACTCCCATTCAACATTCTTCTTATTCCCTCGGAAAGTAAGTGTATACGCTCTTCTCTGTACTCTATTCAAATATTCCTTTTGAGAATTTCTATAAGGGTCCCAACAAACAGCCCCGAATTCCATTAATGGACGAACTAGAGATAAATAAGTTAATTCTCTCGCTTTCGCAGTACTCGTTTTTAGTATTCGCATAGTAAAATGCAAGGACCTACAGGCTTTCCCTACGACACAGTTTACCTGATTTTTCCAACTCAATTTGCTATCAAAAATTATCCCCAGGTACTTACAAGACACGACTCTTGGAATGTTTTCGTTGCCTAAACGGTATTGAGTTTCATTGTTTTTGCGGCCCCTACCAAACGTGATGGTTTTGCTTTTCGAACTATTTATTGTCATGTCATTTTTTTCGCCCAAAAATGTAATCTGTCTAGATCACCCTGCAAAATGTCCTCGTCTACATTTGATTGAATAACTCGTTATATTATACAGTCATCTGCAAATAGCCGTACCTTTGAATATAAATTGTCTGGCAGGTCATTCACAAATGCGAGAAACAGGAGAGGTCCAATAACGCTTCCTTGAGGGATCCCTGAAGTTACTTTTGCTCGAGTCGAAAACTGTTGTCCAACTCGGACTTTCTGTTTCCTATCTCGAAGAAGCTCGTCAATCCACGCCACAACTCTGGGGTCAATACCCGATTGCATTAATTTATGAACCAATTTATCGTGTGGAACAACATCAAATGCCTTCGCGAAATCTATTATTACGGCGTCCACACTCCCACTATTATCAACTTCATCAGCTATATCCTGAAACAATGATACTATCTGACTCTCGCAAGAGAAACCGTTCCTAAAACCATGCTGTCCCTGAAAAAGCCATTCTTTTCTTTCCCATACTTGTCTAATGCTGATGAAAAGAGTTTTGAAAAATTAATAATAATAATAAGAAGAAGAAGAAGAATAAATTTTTAAACGAGCGAGATTAACAATTCAAAAGCTAGATACTTTCGTTCCCGAGTTATACAAAACTTATTTGTAACGGTAAACTAACTGCAGTTATTTTTCTGTATTGCTCACAAAATAGTAACTCTTCTTAAGCTCTACTATCACTACAAAGAAAAAGAGAGCTCAACAAAACGTGCACATAGTGAAGCTACATTCACGTCCATAAGCAAATCAAGGGGCTATCTAAGCGTTTGCTCAATGGATCAGGGAACTGGACAAAAACCCGATCTATAGAGCGTTCAAGCATTTGATTGCAGTACAGGGCCTTATGGTATATTGCTCTCTCTTTCTATTCAATACAATTTTACATAAGACTCTCTCTTTCTATCGCTAGCTATGTTGCCAATTCAGGAAGAAGCTCGGAGCAATTCGGCTCAGTCATCCTGTTTCTAACGCAAATATTTAATATGTTTACTCCGCGATAACTTCAATTTTGTTGATCTTAGACAAATGCATTTTTTACCAGTTATTCCCAGAACTTGTATGAATGTAATGGTTATTTTGTAATTGAGTTTCATGGTTTAATTACGAAGAAATTAATTATAAATGATGGCCGAGTGTTTACTTCTACATTTTGACGTCCTTAAATTTTCACTATGCGAGAAACTTTTTTCTTATTGAAAAAAAGCACAAACATTCAGCGGATGAAATGACAAGGGAAGTCCAAATTTTGATATGAGACCAATCACATTTCAGTATGAGTCATGGTTCTTGTGTTAGACGGTAATAAAAACAATATTCAGTGCGCTCGGAACGAACATCTCATGTCGTTCGGTGATCTTTAACACGTCTTAGCGATTCTTAACTGGCGATGGGGAAAGGAAAAATAGAGTATTTATTTTTCAGTTTCACTTATTACAAACAGTGAAATACAAATAAACATATCTACAACTAGTGGTGCTAAACACCACGTACTTTCTCGCCTTTAGTAATGGTTATGCAATACAATTTATACCACAATTTATCTCCGAATTAACACCTCTCAGTCACCGTTTTTTGTATAACTCATTTTAAATCGTAGAACATTTGGTACGAAAATTAAATGGTTTCAAACAATAGGTTGTTTTTTGCTCAAAACTTTAAATGAAAATATATTTCTGCCATTGAATTCATTGTATAAGGTATACGATACCGATAGCGGTGGCAAACAAATGTAAATAGACCGAAAAATATATAATAGTAATTATTACACCGTATGGTATTGTAGTATTCTACAAATATATATAAGTAGTAGTTTACATTAACGCGAACGACAGGTACGCGAACGAAAGCCATCATCGCCTTTCGTTATCAGTGCGGCGTTACAACAATGTTACAAGTAACAACGATTTCGAATTCGCATGGAATACACACTTTGCCTATTATCATTGTTGATACCGGAAAAAATGAAAATGGGTAGAAAAATATAATTAAAAATAGTATTTTTATATTCATCAAAATTACTCGATTTTAACATGCATTACTCTCCATTCCCAGATCCTATTTCCATGTTATAGCATTTTTCATGTTCTGCAAGAAAAAAATCTTTATAAAACGTAATTACAATGAATTTAATGTAATTGACAGAGAATTGCGAGATGTTCTTAATGAAATGAATGCATCTATCCCTGTGACACGCGATTTATTCGTGGCAGCCGGACATTGAATGAGTGGGGCATCAGCTGTCGGCGAAGATTTCGACCTTAGGGTCGCTTCTCTTTCAAGGAGTAGGCCGTAGGGGAATTCCCTCTCTCCCGACTCTCTGAGCCTGGGAAGGTGTACGGGTATGGCTTCAACTCACATCTCTCCCTGCCCTGTGCCGAAAATCATAACCCCTCGACAAGATACGCATTGCTCAACGCCATGCGAGATATCACAAAGTGATAGTACTGGGTTGTAGCGTACTGTGCGTTGAAAATCAGCGAACAGTCCGAATACAGTCAATAATGTGTGTATTTTTCAACACAGAAGCTGTCAGGGAAGTGTTTAATATTTATTTGAAGGTGATTTCTTCCATAAATACGTTACAGGTTAATGTATTTTAATAATTATAATTAAGTCATACAATTTACTACTCGTTAAAAAAGTCTTTTTGGTAAGTAAAACATTTCATTACTTGATGACAGTTTTCTTTCTGAAACGTATGTATCATTTGAAAGTGATTGAAAAGTACATTAGAATTCGGCCATTCATTAGAGGAAACAGTAAAGAATCGTGAAGAATATAAAGAATAGTTTGTAATATTTACCTACAGAGTACCCTATAAAAAAGTCCAAAATGTTTTGAAACGTGAATAGTGAATTGTATTCGGATTAATCATGCACGAGTTAGACCTTATCAGGACAGGCGACGCGTGGAGAAGTCCTCTCTTTAAAAGCAGCACGTAATGAAACGTCTGAATTCTAATTGTCGGAAAACCACTTCATACAATGGTTCATACCACATTTAAATGTATTTTTATGGATTTTGAAAGGTGTTAAACACTAGTAAAATTCCATGTCAATCTTGAGTATCAGCATGGCGAGTGTTGCGCGAAAGCGGCAACGCTGTCCTCCATAAGCGCTGTACTGCAATCAAATGCTTGAACGCTCTTTAGATGAGGGTCATTGACCCGGAAGCTGAAATACATTACTTGTTGCAGGCATATCAATTTTTTCATATACAATACAAATGTAAACTAATTCATTATACTACATCATTGTTTTGTTAAAATAAATATTATTTTTCTTTTTGATGATCAGTATAGTCTCTAATTGCTTAAGAAATGCTGACATTAGTAAAGAACAGGTCAAAACGACGTAGGTCAACTCACACGTCTTTAAAATGGAAATGGGCAAGACATGTAATGAGGATGAACATAAGCAGTTGGATCTACAAAATGACTTTATGGGATCCAAGGACTGGCAAGAGAAATATCGGAAGACAAAGAACACAGTGGTCAGACGACATGATAAGACTGGGAGACTATGGACCAGAACAGCAGGAGACCGCACAAAGTGGAGAGAAGTCGACACACTCGACGAAGTTCATAGAGAAACATATTGAAATAAAAAGGAATAGTGACACAAAAATAAAGAACACAACGATAAGTCAAGTCATAGTGACGTGATAAATGATGAAGTGATGATAACTGATAAGTGAAGTGCCCTACTAAAGGATGAGAACGGGCTAATCAAAATAATAATAATAATAATAATAATAATAATAATAATAATAATGATAATTATAATAATAATAATTATTATTATTATTATAATTATAATTATTATAATAATAGACTCTAATGGTATAGAAATTATGCAGCAGAAAAGATTTAACTTTTAACTTAAATTTGTGTACCGATTTTAATTGTTTAATGTCATTTGTCGATGCGTTGTAAAGTAACGTAAATTTATTGTATGTGGATGTCTTGTAGTGAGCTATTGATACTAACACTTGATTAACATGGTTTCTACGACGTGTGCTGTAATTATAAATATCAGTACTACATGAAAATATATTCCCATCGTTAAGTAAGTCAGTTTTGACAAATACTACAGATTCGTAAATAAATAGGTAAGGCAATGGTAAGATTCCAAGCTCAATGAAAACAGGTTTGCAGGGATCACGTGGATGGCAATTTTTCATTATTCGGATAACTTTATTTTGCAATCTAAAGGTTTGGGCCCTAAAGTATGAGCTTCCCCAGAATATTATGCCATATTTCAGGCGGGGATGTACATTTGCAAAATACACGCAACGAGCTGCATGAAGGCTGACAGAATTTGAAAGAATTCTTCTTTTACCTTCACATCAGCGAATTGCATTATTGTTCATATTCAATGGAGCATGCGATTGCCGATTTGAAATGCAAAAATGCATTGAAACTGCTTTTCCTTCGTTAACTATTATTTTTTATTACAAACCCAATTTGAAACTTCTAAAATTGTTTCTTGTTTCTTGTTTGCAAAGAACATTCGTGTCATCGGCAAACAGAACGTTCTTCCATTTTTAATGGACGAGGGCATCTCGTTTACGTACAACAGAAAGAGAATAGAACCCAAGATCGAACCTTGTGGAACCTCATGTTCAATTGGCAAAGAATTGGAAAGATAAGTAAATAATATCCTTTCGTGCCACTACGGTATTTCTACTCTTTGAGATCGATGTTTAAGGTACGATGTTATCCAATACCACGAATTCCATATGAAGGTAATTTTGAGAGCACGATGTTAAGGTTAATAATGTCAAAAGCTTTCGAAAGATCTGAAAATATCCCAATGGGTTCTTCGTTTTGGTCCATTGATGAAGCAACATCTTTAAGAAAAGAAAAAATGGCAGTTTCCGTAGATTTTGAGTTTCTAAACCCGTGTTATGAGTCTGAAAACGCTTCGTTTTTCCTGAGAATAGTTTTCATTCGTGTATAGAAGAGCCTCTCTAATATTTTTGAGACAACTGACAAAAAAGAAATTGGCCGATAATTTTGAATTTCATTTTTGTTCCCTTTTTTAAAAAAGTGGCTTAATTTTTGCTGTTTTGACAATATCTGAAAATATTCCTAGGCATAAGAAAGCATTGAAAATGTGAGTTAACGGGTGTATAATGGCAGGTGCACAAGATTTTAATAAACAATCAGAAATTTCATCTAAACCAGATGAATATTTATATTTTAGTTTTCTGACTATTCTGAGCATTTCGTTGGAAGAAGTTTCGGAAATAAACATTGTGCTGAATTTTTTCTTGGGAAGCGTACGTTGTTGAATTTTGTGGTTTCAGTTCCTTCGTGAGATCAGCCGCAATTCTAGAAAAGTGTTGGTAGAAGAAATTCGCAACATTTTATGGATTACTTGCTTCTCTGTCATTATCCTTTAAAACAGCATTCTCCACGAAGTATCGTGATAACGTGGTAGTATTTTTTACGATTTTCCACATTGCTTTAGTTTTGTTACTAGCGTTCAAAATATCCTCATTCTTTTTCATTATTTGAGCCTGAACTATTACTTTCCTTCAAATAGTTTTGTATTCCCGGAAGTAGACATCGAAACCGGGTGATAACGTTATGATGTTTAGAAATAAAGTAAAGCGTTCGTTTGCTTTTACACGATGTTCTAATTCATTGTGTAATCCAAGTATTACTTTTTCGTGAAATGTTTAATTTCCCTTTTTAGGAGGAAAGCACGCCTTAAAGTGAAATGAAAGCTTTGAGAAAAATAAATTATATTTTTCATTTGTGTGAACAGCGTTATAAATTGCGTCCCATGATTCCTCAGCAAGTAGTCCGTAAATAATTTTATGTTAACTTTAGTAAATGCTCTTCAGATGCATGTTTTATTTATTGTGTTATTCATGTTATTAGTAATTGTTAGAATTTGTGCATCGTGGTCACTGTAATCTAGATTATTCGTTATTATGTCATATCTAGTTGTGGTTTGGTTAATTATAATTTGATCAATTGCTTTTAGTGATTTAAGTGTATTCCGTATAAGTACGTTCACTATAATATCTAAATTAAAAGAATGAAGTAAATTGAGAAACTGCTTTTTTTCGTGTGATTCGCTCAGAAATCAATATTGAAATCTCCACATACAATAATGGATTTAAAAGAGAGATTACTAATTTGGTTCAGAGTTCTCTCTAGATTTCTAAGAAATTGAAATAATCTAAAGCTCGCTTTGTTGGATGTCTGTAGATCCAAAGTGAGATAATTTTGTGCGTAGTAAGATGTACGTCTGTTAATTCAAAACTTTTTCAACTGCATATAAATTGAATTCTGACAAGAAAGTAGAATCAATATTATCTCTAACGTAAATACACGAACCTCCGTAAGCAGGGCCCTTATTTGATTCCCTCGCTCTACAATACGATCCTGCAAAGTAACAACTAGGAATTTGGAGTGTGTTTAGATCATTATGAGATAACCAATGTTCTGTAAAGCAAAATACATCTCTTTGTCTTAGGTCACACTGTAATGCTGCCTCGATAAATTCAACTTTATTTGAAAGAGATTGCACATTATGAAGAATTATTTGAATCGTTGCATGTACCTACACGGATGTTTCTCTGCTGCATCTGACTGTAGTTGCTATTTATTTATCTCATTTTTGCCTCGAGTCCGTGGTCGAAGGAAGTATCGTGTCCCAGCAGTGTTAGGAGGTGTGGAAGAAGGGGTGACAGATGTAGAGGAATGAATAAAGGGAGACGTAGTACAAGGATTAAGTTCAGGGGATAAGGTAATTGGGTGCAAAGGGATCCCGGTGGATGGAAGTGAACTATGATTTGTAGGTGGGGATGAGTCTTGGACAGAACACTGCTGAGGTTGTGTAAGGATGTGTTTTGCAAGCTCGTAAACGAGTGCATGTTTTCCGAGAAGGTTCAGATGAAGACCATGCCGGGTGAAATATTTTTCGGAGAGAACGTTAAGCCCAAATAATTTACGATGTGTACCTCTCAGATGCGGTTTTAATTGGTTGTTTGATTGTCTAATGTCTTTGCAGTGTTGGTTTGTTGTACCCGAAAGGCAGAGTCGAGGTTACAATGTTCGTGTTTTGGGCGGCGTTGTAGTTTGTCAACATGTTGCTCAGGTGTAAAGTGTCCACCCAAATTGATGTCATTGTGCCTTCCTATGCTGATAACTGTATCCCGTTTGGTGAGAGTTTTTGTGTGGGTGTCCAACTCACTGGTCACGTCGGGAAACCTCCCATTAAGTTTAAACACACGCGTGGCAGAGAAATTTGATGAGAGTTTCCCACTGAGCAAGGAGATTTGTCGCCCCTAGTTATCTGCTAATATTAGTACCTTTTTGGTGGGCTCAGTGGGAATGTCCTTTTTTACTTGTGGGCCAGGTTGTGACACCCTACGTGTCTTTGTTTCTTTGCGCTTGCTAGCCTGTTTCCGTCGATTTGTGGGTGGACGTGTCGATGATGGAGGGGGTAGTGAGGATTGGGAAGGCAAGAAAAACCTTGTCATAATCTAACACAGAAAGTCTGTTATCAGTCGTGATTGGTAGTGGTGACTTTTTACTTTCGCAGTTGGACGGTTGGAAGTTTCTGCAGTGTTGCCTATTGTTGTCCAACCGTCTGTGTTTTGAACGACCTCTTCAAGCTTTCGGATATGTTCATCTAAATTATTGTTTATGTGTGTGAAGGTATTCAGAAGGTCGGCTTTGAGAGTATACAGAATAGAAAGTGTATAGCGAATAGTAGCCATGACACGAATGCGTATCAAAATGCGGGGTAAATATGAGAATAAATAAATAGATGAGAACTCAGACTATAAATGTGTAAAAAAATCTCCTAAGTTCTCTTTTTAATTTAAGTGCAATAAATTATTTAATTTAAATTACGTATTTATTTAAAAATAAAAGTAATGTGATTCTGCGGCGATCCTGCGGCGATTTTGCGGCGGCGATGCTAACGGTTAGCGTATCGGGCTGTTATACCCAAGTTCGCGGGTTCAAACCCGATCAAAGCCGTGGATTTTTAAGGGCGAAAAATCCTTCGTATGCCTTCCTTCGGTGGGGGAAATAAATCCGGCTGTCTCATGTTAGTAGATTTACTGCATGTAAAAGATCCTCATCCCAAATGAAGCCTCTGGCTAAATTCAAATTGCTTGTTTCGTCGCCCAAGTAATACCTTCTTTCTCCCTTAGTAGGTGAAAGGAGCGTAACGAAATTTGCGTGGTCAGACGGAAGAGCTGGTCTCATGGCCTGAGTCTCGTCACGTAAAATAAGGCATTCATTCTAATTAGTATTTGAATGTTATTGATTAATTGCGAAAAGAGATCAATGTGTTTAGTTAATAGACCTAAGATGCAAGCTAATAAATACAATCAGATTACAGTACTTTACCTATAGAAAGGACACAAAATTCACCACTTTGATTGATATTCGAGAATTTAAAAACACAAAGTTCATGTTTTTCCATTACTGTTAGAGACAAAACTTTGAATTTTGATGTTTATCACAATTATCACAGCACTTTCAGTAATAGTAAAAATCTTTACGCAAATTTAAATTGATTTATAGAGCAAATAAGTATTAGAATTCTTTGAACTCGTTCAAATGCACGTTTGTCAGTTATGCTGTCTTAAAGCAATATTTATATTACTCCTTTTCCATTGCTTCGGTCAATATAAATCACTTTCAGCTTATCTGTACAAGTAAAGAAAACAATTTAAAAACAAAAGGTACCTGAAAGATGTAAGAAAGTAGTCAAAATTAGTAAAATACTGGAGCACAGCCAGAGCACCTCAGTCACGTAAGCAAGCAAGCTGTATTATTCTAACCACTAATATAATACAGATAAACAAAAAGACAACAATATAAAATATAATCTGATAAAAACAACACGACGATTCAGTACAACAGTTCTACATACCACCATCAGGCGCACCATCACATCTCATGTTTTGACTCCATAAGCCATGGCTGCCCCGAGATCGGCGAGGGCTGAAACTTTATGTAGTATATTGTAGCTCGTAGGTAAACATACAATGGTGATGAGGTACCTTTGAAGAGCCAAAGGCAGAATATTACTCCCTTGATAAGAAAGACATATGAATTGTATTTCGGGTGTCGAATCGGTAATCAGGTCAAATCGGGGGGCGTTTGTATTTGCTGTGCGTCTTGTGCGACATTACTTCGTGCTTGGATTAGGGTAAATTCGCGACATATGCCATTTGCAACTCCCATGGTATGGAGGGAAGCAAAAGACTACTGCACTGGACTACTACACGGACCACTGCACTGTCAGAGTTGCTGGAATCACAAGCAAGAAAAAAATCCAATATCGCAGCTTCCCTTCAGCTGTTAAGCCTGTTCTTCACAGCGACGACTTTTCAATCCCAGCGCCACCAAACAATTGGAGTAAATTCTGGCAATGAAGATTTAAACGTGAGTACCAAAACGGACGACAATTGCAAACCCAAAGTTCGGTGGAAGGTATGCTGAACGTCATAAAATCAGTCAGTCGGAACACAAAAATATAGTTCGTGATTTAAACTTCTCAAAGAATCAGACAGAAATGTTGGCATACCGATTAAAGGGTTGGATCCCCCTTCAGAATGAACCACAATTACTATCGTCGACAGAAACGAGACCTCCGATGTTTGTTCTCCGAAGAAGGCAACATAGTGTATTGATTGTACTGATGTTGATGCATTACTAAGTTGGGAGACCATCTCATGAGAATACGGAATGGAGACTGTTTATAGATTCCTTTAAACTCAGCTTAAAAGCCGCGCTTATTCATAGTGGAATTGAGAAACCAGCAATTCATCATACCTGTGCAGTTCATATTAAAGACCCATATGGCATGATGAAAGGTTTGTTAACAAAAATACAATACCAACAGCATTAGTGGAATGTAAGAGGCGATTTGAAAGTTATCGCACTTTTGTTAGGTTTTTAACAATAATATTCTTAAATTTTGTTTTTTTTTATGCGAGATAGCAGAGATCGCAAAAAATAATTTTTTGAGGAAGCACCGGCTTCTAAGACATCTGATACTTGGACAAAAATATAACTTCTCATCCATTCAAAGTGTAACTTCTCATCCATTCGAAAAATCCTGGACACGAATCTTCCTCTCTTGTACATCAAACTCGGATTGATGAAAAAAATTCTGAAAGCCATAGATAAAAGTGGTTTCCTGTACTTAAAGAAAAATTTTCTTGGATCAGAGAGTCGAAAATAAAAGTGGGTGTATTTGTAGGACCAGAAATATAGGAACTTATGAAGGATAATGACACTAAGGCAAGTTCGAATGACGATGAAACGTCTGCATGGACGTCTCTCCAAAAGGTCGTAACTGAATTACTTGGTAACAGAAAAGCTGAGAATTATGAACTAGTGTCCGAACTCCTTCACAATTATAAAGTTCTAGGACGCTAGATGCCCCTTTTAAATTATATTTTTCTGGATACACACTTAGATTTCTTTCCTGAAACTCTTGGCGCTGTAAGCAACAAACACGGTGAGCGGTTCCATTAAGACAGTGCAACAACGGAAAAACGCTATCAGGGAAAATGGAATCGAAATATTCTTGCAGACTATTGTTAGACACTAAAAAGAGATGTTCCTCTTGCGAAACACAGTAAACAATCGTTGAAAATTACATTATCATTGAGATTATTACATGTAAGGAATGTAACAGCACAGAACTGTAAGCTACAGTGGAATTGATTTCATAATAACAGAAAGGCCGTTCAGCAGCGGGGAAAATCAAATTATTTTCAAATTCACGACTTCACTATGCAAAACGCCGAGAAGCGGGGAGGTACGTGGGAGGTACGCGACCGAGCTCTTTTGTGCGTGACCAGACACCAGAAAGGGCCCTGACGTCACCAGATAGATATACTAGCGGGCGAGCGAGGCAGCGCCCCACGGCACAGGCCATTTCACGAAGGCGCCGCCAGATGTCGCCAGCAACCGGGTAGGGCTGTCACGGGACCTTCCATCCGTTACGTGATTGGTAGGGGTGCCACCGCGTCATGTGCATGGATGAGGGACCGCGGAGCCCTTAAATACCGGAAACCGCAGTTCTCCAGTCTTCATGCCGTTGATTTTCGCCGAGCTTCTTGTCATTTGAAATTTTCATCGAGCTCCATTCAAAATTTTCGTCGAGCTTCGCCTCATTTTATATTTTCATCGAATTTCTTCTCAAAAGTTTGACCGAATCGATTTAACTAAAAGTGTACAGAGCGTCTGTTAAATAATGCGCGCTTCAATCGGCAGCTGAGTTTCCCGTGAACGCGCTCGCGACCAGCCGCTCTAAGGCCACATTCACAATGCAAACTTAAACGCAAACGTAACGTAGCCGCAAAACTTTAAATGAATTACTAAGCGAGACTATTAGCAATGCCTTGATGTAACCGTACACTAAGTCCGTAAACTTAAGAGTTCACAAGCTCCAAACTTTTACGTTAAGCTTGCGTCGGAATTCTACCGAACACCAATCAGAGAGCAGCGTGGAAGGTCGATTTCAAATTGTATTGAGATAGTTTTGGGTATGTCATTTTGTTGTTGTAATGTAGATAAATAGTTTGCGGACAGTTTTGATGCGTGTAGTGAAATCATAGAAAGAATTTGGGCAATTTTTATTGTGACTTGGCGGCTTGGATCGTGACATGGCGAATAAATTAATTATGTTCCTTGTGAATCCTTGTTTATATGATGAAGGAAATGCGAGCACTACTACAACAGCTACTCGCATATATATCAAGACAAATCGATAGAAATGTCAAAGAAAATGCTAGAAATTATGGTGGAAAGATCTTTCCACCGTGCTGGAAACGAATCGATCAAGTTTCAGTACGTTGAACTTTGTTTGGTTCAGGCGAAACTTACGTTCCAGCTTACATTCGTCATTGTGAATGCTTGGTTTTACGCGTAAATTTTATGGCTGTTTATAGCATTACGTTACGTTTAAGTTTGCATTGTGAATGAGGCCTAAGGGAGCGTAATCGACCGCAGAGGACACGTGGTGTCTCCCCGGGACACTGTTCTCGCGTGCACGCTACCTCATCGCCGGAGCGCACGAGTGAGGCCGCTGCGCCCACTTGAATCTGCGGGAGCCCGGACTCGTGGACGTGCCTGCGCGGAGCACCAACCGATCCCCGCTGCCTCCACATCATCATCACCAAGATGAACAATGCGGTGGGTCGCCACGAGGGCGGGACAATCTTTGTGAACAGTGAGAGAGAGAATTTATGCATCAAAAAGGGGATTTAAATGTTCATTAGTAACTTACCAATAGCTATTAAATTCATGTCAACCAATGCGGTTCGTCATTTGTAGTCTGGTTAATAATCCCTTGCTTGCATGCATGCGTCCCCTCTCCATCAAAATTTCAGAGGCCAGAAGCAACGTCTGCCCACTGGTAGCCGGGCAAGCCCCATCGCAGAATAGGTCGAAGCGACGGGTTACAGTAAGGTAAATAAAACCAAAGGCATTATAACAGTATGGACTTTTTAATAGTCAATTACAAAGAAACCTTGCCCTTTACAAACACTCTGCAAGTATGAAATCAGATGAATCAGTATGAAACCATTTACCATATGAAACAAATATTATATTTCATTTAAGAGACAAAGAGTTACATTTTTTCGACCAGTGTAATTTTTTATTGTATAATTTTCAGAAAACATTTACGCGAAATGAACACGTTTTATCAAAAAAATGTGCATTGCCTATTTTAAAGAGCTGAATTTTTACAACAGACATTGTTTAAAGCAAAAATTGCAAACTACAATTTTGCAGTTTTGAAATGTTAATTTTTACCGAAGTTCGCCGAAAATGGGACTAGCACCATATTTTGTACCGTCCGTTGTTACATATGAGAAGTGTGGCGTCGTACATGTAAACACACAGATATTAAAAAGTATATACAAGTTTTATTTACAAAAATGTACAAAAATTAAATGAAACTGCTCCGTACACACTTTCCGGTATTTCCCAGCCGCGATCGTACTGTCCTGTGGTTACACCACATTTACTAGAGAGGCCCCGCCTCGAGTGCACGCTACTCCTGTGAATTTCGTCACCCGTGCAACGCACGAATACGCTCCAGCCTGGGCAAAACGCGAGGTTTCCAAGAACAAAACCCGCCGGCGTGAGCGAGTCGGCTCAATTTATACTCACCGGCTCAATGTCGCATGACCACCGTTGAGCGTCGGAGGGAGGTTTGCATACTACCACGTGACAGTCCTAGCAACGCCGGCGTCCACCACCTGGTCTAAAAATATCTGCATACCAACGCCGTGGGGCCTAAGCTATGCGAGCCTTCCGCGTCCTCCTCCCACACAGAGCAGTCAACGTGACCATACAGGAGAAATTTTATAGAAAAAATGTTGGAGCGGTTTTTGAGAAAATAATTTCTCAGAAATGTCATAAATTTCCAGCGAAAATTACGCAAAAACTAGTTTTTTAAATTGTACGTTCCTTTTTGAAGAGCTGATTCATACTTCCTAGCTATCACTTAATCAGTAGAGAGAAAGTTAAAGTGTAATGCTGCGGAAAAAAGCGGCGAATTTTCGGCAAAAAAAGAAACAAACTCTTATTGCCGCGCCCTGGTAGGGAAAAAGTGGATAAATCCAGTTGCTACATTTGAAAATAATCCTCTAACACGCGGTATAGTCAGAATCCATGTGTTGTGAGTCCTTGATAGCGAAAAATCAATTGACAGCAAAACGTCTGTCCGTCTGTCTGTCCATTCGTCTCTCTGTCCATCCGTTTGTCTGTTCAGCCGATTTTCTCCAAAATTGATATTCCTCAATCGATTTAGCTGGTGTCACGGCTCCTTGAATTCGAAACCGATATTTTAGTTTTAGGGGTACTTTACATGAAGCGCTTGGGACATTTTCAAAATTTTCAAAAATATGTCTCCGTTTTTGGTTAAAGTTTGTTATTGGAAAGTGTGTAAGACGTTTGAGAGAATGGTGTTTCATGTTCGTTTAAACTCTGATTTTTCAAAAATTCCAAAAGTTCAAAATTGTTTTGGAGTCTCTCTACAACTAAAATATTAAAGATAGAAACTTTTCCCCTTAATGAAATCTGTTCTTCAAAGGTATATTATAAAACAAGGTCATGTACATTTTCTCGAAAATTTGAGTAATTTCGCGTAATTTTGCGTGAAATATAGCCAATTTTAAATTTTGCTTAAACAATTTCTCCCCAAAAATGGCACCACATTTTTATTAACTTTTCGGACCTCGGATAGCGTATAAGACGCTTAATAGAATGGTGCAGGTCTCATGTTCGTTGAATGTGCTGATTTTTTGAAAATTGCATAAATTGAACATTTTTGCGGTGTCTTCCTACAACTACAACTATCAAGATAAACACTTTTACTTTCTCGTATACGTACGTATATACTGAGTAATATACATAGTATAGACAAAGTTATGTAATGCTGCGCGAATAAACGGCGAATTTGCGAAACAAAAAATTCATTGCCGGGCCCTGACAACGAAAAAGTGGATAAATCCAGTGGATAAATTAAGAAAAAAATCCTCTAACACGTAGTGTTGCCAGAATCCCTGTTTTGTGGGTCCTTGATGTCGAAAACTTATAGAAAGGAAATCGTCCGTTCGTCCGTCTTTCCGTCTGTCCGTCTGTGAACATTACTAGCGCCTAAACCATCCGTACGATCTTTTCCAAATTGAAAAAACCCCTGTCGATCTGGCTTTAGTTGAAGCTTTGAAATTTTGAAAAACCTTCTCTCAAATTTGGGGGTACTTTACATGACGTCCCCCGGGCATTTTCAAAATTTTCTCAAAAACCGGCTCCAATTTTTTTCTTTAAATTTCTTGTAAGATAAGAGCAAAATACACTTATAAAGGTGGAATAGGTCAGAATTTCACGGTTAACTCTGAATTTTCGAAATTTGCAAAAGTTTGAATTTTTTCGGCAACTTCCTACAGCTATAAAATTGAAGACAGAGATTATTCCTTCCAATAAAATTTGATGCTCATAAATATTTCTTTCATTAAGATCATGTACATTTTTCAAAATTTTAATTTTGCAATTTTTTCGTGCAATTTTCGTGCGTTTTCGTGCAATAGTGCGTGCAATATTTGCAATTTTTAAAAATAACAAAAACAAGATTTTCTCAAAATTGGCTCCAAATTTTTTCTTTAAATTTTTGGTAGAGGCAGTGCCATAAGTACCCGATAGAATGACATAAACGCCATATAGTTCAATTTTGTTGTTTTTCAAAAGTTACAAAAATGTAATTTTTTATTTGTCTCTCATGTCGGTAATATGTACATTAGAGACGATTTCTTCACATTATTATATTTATTAGTACATGTGCTTTAAATAATGTCATATAAAGATTCTCGAAAACTCAATAGTTTTCTGTTAAAATTAGCTCAAAATACCGCATTTTCAGAAACACTCAAACGCCATTTTCTCAAAAATAGCTCCAAATGTTATCTTCTAACTTTTCCAACGGATAGTGCTCATAGTACTGTTTAATATGACGTATAGTTCATTTTGCTATATTCATTTGTTGTTTCAAAAATTACACAAATGTATTTTTTTTTAATATCTGACGTGCCGTTAACATGTATATTTTCACCAATTAGTATACATTATTGCAATTGTGAGTGGATGTTCTTGAAAGGACTTTAAATGAAGTTTTTCGAAACTCAATAGATTCTTGTGAAAAAGAGCTTCCAATTTCGCATTTACAGTAATGCTTAGTCACCATTTTCTTAAAAAGGCTTCAAATTTTACAATATAAATTTCTATTTCGAACGTGGTTTTACTCTTCTTTAATATTCACGTAGTAATTTATCGGTCATATTAAATATTTTATATAATAATAATATAGAATAATTTATAATAATTATTCCTAATAATTTAGGAAAGCAATAAGTTGAGAAAATGTCAAAAAAATGTACTTTGGGTGACGATAGAAGGCTGCTGGTCAGAGAATGCAGCAAGACCTTCCAGCCAGTCTACACCAAGGAAATTAGAACTAGAGGTGCTATAGAATGGCACAGACTTTCTCCGAGTAAAGTTTTCTAATTTTCTTGGTGTGGACTGGTACTGTTCAGTCTTGCCCCTCCTGCTTGCCTTCTGCCATCTATTGCCGCCCAGAGTATACATTTTTTTGGAAATTTTCTCATCTTTTCAGTTTCCTAATAGTAGAACAAAAATATTATTTTAAGAATTTTAAAGAAGACTGAAACCTTGTTCTAAATACCAATTTTCTTTTAAAAAATGGAGCCGTTTTTAAGAAAATGGCGTTAAGCGTTACTACAAAAACAAAATTTGAAGCTCTTTATCACAATCTATTGAGTTTCGAAAACATTCATTTAAAGTCGTTTCAAGAACATCCACTCACAAATTCAATAATGTATCCAAATCCATTAAAATGTGCATATTAACGGCATAAGAGATATTTAAAAAAATTGGGTTTGAGTAATTTTTGAAAAAACAAAAGAATACACCAAAATCAACTTTACTTAATTTTCGAAAAAAACGAAGAGAGCCGAGAAAGGTACCAGCACCATATTTTTTACCGTCCCTTGTTATGTGTGAAGAGAAAATGTAAAGAAAAAATGTTGAGCGGTTTTTGAGAAAAATGTTAAAAAATGGTATAACTTGGCTATATTTTGCGCAAAAATACACGAAAACTACTCATATTTTCAAACAATTGAACATTAAATTATTTGAAGATTTGCCTTTAAGGAACAGATTTCTCTAAAAAAAAGTGTATCTTTATATATATATATATATATATATATATATATATATATATATATATATATAAACCTGGGATTTCAACATACGCGAGACTTGCATTATTCACCTAAACCTTATTTACCTATCCAAGGATGAAGTTTAATAAAAAATTGTGCTATTTTTGAGAAAATGTTTTTGAGGCTTCGCGTAAAGTATTCTTAAAAATCAAAATATCCGTTTGAAAGTCCTAAAGCTGGAGTTCGTTTAGATCAATCGAGAATATCGATTTTGGAGAAATTCGGATGGACGGTTTAGGCGCTAGGGTTGGCCATACACTCCGGCCATTTCCGACACTCGATTATTTGGTATCAAGAACCTACAAACATGGATTCTGGCTACACCACGTGTTAGAGGAATTTTGTCTTTATTTAGTAACGGGATATATCCACTTTTTCGTTACCAGGGCCCAGCAATAAATTCTTCTGTCGAAATTTCGCACGATTCCGGCGCACGATTATACAACTTTCTCTTCCCATTAAGTACAATTGTAATAGCGAGAAAGTAACTTTCTCTTCTGTAGTAGTACGTTCGCAAGGACGAAGAAAAAATACGGTGCTAGTCTAATTTTTTGCGAACTCTCCGTATTTGCGAACATTGCCAAAATTGCTTGTTGGAAAAGTTTTGGACTGAGGCAATTACATCTCTAAGCGCCGGCCCAAATATGCATTTCACAGCGTTTCTGTAGCGTTGTGGTATGTGTGACGGTGAGTAAACTCTGATGACCACAGTTCGAGTCACACAGAGAAAAAATTGTTTGCTGGTTAAAAGCACTATTGCATATTTTGTAGCAGTTTAATTAGGCGTAACAGTTTGAAATTATGCAAGAAAGTATATGATGTTGTAGCGCCACTAGTTTACCATCCGCTGTTACAAAAGAAGAGAAAGTTTAATGTAAAATATTGGTGCGGTTTTTGAGAAAATTATTTTCTTAGAAATTGTATAAATTTCAGACACAAATTACGGGAAATCAACTTGTTTTAGAAAATTGCATTTGAGCTATATACATTTACAATAGTATAATTATATTATAAGCAATATTATAAATTATATGTGTATTTATGTGTTACTCAATTGCCACCCATCTGTCGGGAATCAATGCTGTACAGGCCTAATTTAGTCGGCACTTATTTATTGAAAAATATTATATGTTATTGAAAAAATGGTCAACTGTAGTTTGAGATAACATCATTAAGTTCACTTTTACACCCGTAGAACTCTTAGTCTTGGTTTCTACGACAAGAAAATAAGAATCCTTCAAGTACACTAAAAATATTAAAGTGCTCGGTGACACGTATTAATATTGTTTAATCGTTCCAAAAATTTGTATCAGTTATTTTCTTATTAGACGTAATTATCAGAAGAAGAAATCGAAAAAATATACCGAGAAAATAAATCCCCGTGGCGTCCAAGACACTTCCGGGATATCTAGTGTTAAATCTTGCTATGTAGCATTGCAGTAAAGTGGCTATAAAATAAAAAGTTGCAGATATATGCAACTAAATGTGTGTTATTCTGATTAAGGGTATTCTACTTGATAAATAAAGAATTGATTGAGGCAGGAATACGCAGGACAAAAAATATAATCCATGATATATATGACTAACATTGTTACGCTACACAGGTTAGAATTCAGCCGTATTAAAATAAAATAATTAGACACTTTGTCTTAAAAATATATTTAACTTATAGTAAGTGTCTTCTATTCGGAAACAAGAAAAGAATACATATAAAAATAATTTAAACACGTTTTTTAATTTAACAAAAGTAGTCGACAAGAAGCAATGAATTCGCGTGTTTCGAGCAACGGTAACTTTACGAGACCGTAAGGACCACAAAAATGATTGAAATAACGTTCTGGAGCTAAAGTAGTGAGCTCCAATGTCTTCCAAATGAGATTTTATAGACCAGAATTCCGAACGCGCACTTTGAATTTTCCCACTATGGCCAGGTTTTTGGCCCGATTCAACCGTCCAACAATTCTCCGGCACCTGGCGTTCGCTCCTGCGGCCCCGCCACCAGCATCCTCTGGCCACTCCCTCCTTCCTCTCGTCTTCGCCGAATAATAATCTCGGCCCGATCACCAGAACACGTTTTCATAAAGAAATTAACGAGTTATGTTCAGGTGCCGAAAATGCGCCTTGCCGGTCCAGCAGCACATGGACGCACGTTTCACAGCCCACTTCCTCTGTCCCTTGCCCCGCTCTCCAAACCACATATCGCTCCGTGCCACACCACTCGGCGCAACCCGACTACCACTCTTCTCTCCAAATCTCCTTAACTATTCCCCCCCCTGCAACCACTACGGCGCAACTTTTTCGACCACCCGCCACCGTCCCTCACCTCTCTCATTGCCGCCCCTCCACGTCCTACCAGCCACGACTGATAGCGCCGCCGACGTTCCGTGGTCGCCACAGAACATTTCCACTCGGTGCGCGGTTTTCAAAGTATTGGTGACAACGGCCCACACATCATATGGCTCAATAAACTATTCATGGCGACAGCCCACGCATGGGCTTGGCGTCACATCACCCTCCCGTCCATTGTAGATTTTTTTCTTACAGAAAAACATTCTTCAATTGTAGAGTTACTATAAAAATTATCTTCTTTTTGGCAAATTTGTAATCCATCACAATTCGTTTTATTTTTTCCTCATAGCAACTTAAGTTTCTATACGCATGGTTGGTTCTTCTTTAGACATCTCGGACATACTGATATCAACACAAAGAATATACATTGTACACCATCAATATTCTACATCACTACACCCAATCTTCCATCTGGTCAGTAACTTTCTCTTGTCACTTGCTACAATTTATTCCCTACTATATAGTTCATCAATTTTTTAATTCTCTCATACTTCCACTTCCATCAGCTATCTATTGCCCAGTAAGTGTTTATTAAAACATGTCGGATGTTGTGCAATGTCATAATAAACGTTGCATCTATACGCGGTGCAACCAATGAGCTCTAACCTCCCCTAACACTACCTTCAAACCATGCTGTTACTTTCTGAATTACTCTTTTTCCACCTTAACTTCACCTCATTATTTTTCTTAAACACCCTCGTAATAATATGCTCATATGCTGTCTTGACATTTCAACATTAATTCACCACCAGTATGTGCCATCACATTTTATACTGTAAACAACTTTATCAATCTCTCTTAAACATCCACATTTCAATCAACATTCAATTCTTAACGCTAACTACACCAGAAAATATAATATCATTTTCATTAAAATGATATCACTTATTATACACTCAACCGCAACATCATATACCATTATCGAGGAACGATATCCATCAATGCAATTCAAAATAACGTCATGTATCATTTTTATTACTCTTACTCTACTCTTTTCAAAGCAGTCTTGTTAATCCCTTCTGTATTATTTAATTTTCCTTTCCTTTCCTTTAATATTATTTAATTTTCCTTTCTCTTCACACAGCATCATCATTGTCTTCCCGAGCTGTTCGTCCGTTTGATCTTCGACCGAAGTAACTTCTTTCACGCCCACACATACATGGTCACAGTCGTCATGATGTTCCGGGACAACATCGACGTCACGCTTCCTAATCTGATCTTCCCTTGAGCTAGGTCAGTTACAACCTTGTTGTTTCTTACAAAATCTGCCCACAAAATCATAGCATCATTAACTTCTTTACTACTAATGAAACTATTTCGTATTTCCTGTTACCAATTTCAGCATCAAGCATAATCTACTTCATGACAGGGCGTGACCTCTTCTGAGTCGTACCTATCACATACGAGCGATTCAACACTAAACATCTCACAGAATTACACATAACCACTAATTTTCCGCAAAATTCCTCACTGACAGCCGTTGTGGTACACCCCATGTCCATCGACGGGTCTATATTTCTTCTCAAACAATCAATCTCCACTGCTGGGCATATCCTAACAAACGTCTCGCGGCTTTTGCACCGCCCCAAAGGTTTGCCTTCATAGTCTACCGTGTGCATCGCGTTAATCGGGACGTCATTGGAAGACAAATGAATTGATTCAGTATTGGGGCGCCAGTTAGTACGGACACAAGGCGTTTAACTTTTTGCCTCCGTGTCCACTTACACTTGGCTGACTATCATTCTCGAACCACCCGTTCCTTCTACCGTCCGATCTCTTTTATTCGCGTTCTCTCCACATCGAGACGATTCTTCTTTACCTCGATCTTGGGTATTCTATTCTTTCCTCTTCTGTGCTTCATTGCAACCCGTTCCTTTTCCTCTCTCTCTCTTATTCTTTGCTTTCCAACTGCTTCCACCTTCGTAACATTTATTTTATTATCCTGCTTGTTCTTAGGCATTCCGGCAAACGTTAAATCGTAACCGCCCAACACGTTCTGAAACCTGTCGATATCTGTTATTCCCACACTTCTCAGCATGCAACGATACTGGATACTGCCACATCAGAACACAAATGATATCCCGATCTGACATGGGGGTGACAATGACCTGAACTCCATGATGCGTTTTGTCGCATAGTTCCTTAACCCTCAGATGACGGCATATAGAAACTGTTCAAGTTCAATTTAAAGTTCAATTCTGTCTTCTCGCTCCAATATCGTTCAAAGAAGCGAACTTAGAATTCCTCAAAAGACCATGGGAATTTTAAAAACGAATTTGCCCATGTCCTCGCGTTCCCTTCCAGCATCAAATACAGCAATTGAGTTTTACATTTATCGGAAAACACATTACCCACAGATATCTCTTAACTGCGTATGAATACACAAGGATTTTCTTTTACGTCTCCCGAAAATCGCAAGGACGGTGGAATATCCCTATTCCTAGCATAATTCGCGCATCCTTCATATGCTGGATATCATCTTTCAACTTGGACATTCCCTGTTCACACGCGTGGATTTCTACCCTGACCTTTGCTTCTAAAGCTTTCCGCGAAGTTCTCGCATCCTCCTCTACCTTCTTAAATTCGGTAGCCAATTTAACTTGGCACTCAGTGATCATATTACCTACCGAATCTACAACAGCCTCGGTCTTTGCGCCTTGCTGTCGAATTTTCACGTCATACTAGCCCCGCAGATTCTGGTCAACTTTCCTCCCATTTCACTAATCTTCTCTTCAATCTTCTGATCCTGAGCGGCAAACTTGCTAGCTATTGATTGATTTTGCGCCGCAATTTGATTTGTAAGAGATTCAATCTGGGAGTTGACTCTACCAACTTTTCCCTTAATTTCCCTACTCTGTTTTGCTATTTCCTTCATTTGGTCATTGCATTGCTTTTTCACTTTGTTTATCTGTTCACTCAACACTTGCTTAATTTCACTAAATATTATTCTATTTTTCTCTTCGGCCGTCTGCGCGAATCCTTCCATTACCTCTCGCATCAGACTAAATAAATCGTCCCTACCTGCTAACAGATCGCCCCTAACTTCCTCTGTTTCCTTTGTTTAGCTACCGTCCCCGTCGACGTAGTTTCTTCCCCCTTGACTTTCTCTGGTCAAACTTTGTGAGTATCATCCAAAGTCATCCCTTCTACCATTCCGGCCGGATTTGCCACTATCGGGTCTTCTATTGCCCCCTCACTACTACCTGAATCAGTGACAGCCTCCCTATAACCCATACAGGGGTGTTTTTCTGCGATGGCGATTTTTTCAAGAATTTAGGATTTTCAAACAACAATTGCATATATATCTAATACAATATGTATCTCAATGCACCTCAGCTTCCTTTCGTGGATGCGTGGGATACAATCCTCTGCGTGGGATACAATTTCTATCACTCCGAAAGAGTGATAGAAATGTTTAAGTGCAAAATAATCACTTCTCCAAGCCTATTTCTTGCATGCACCCCTTTCAGTTCCCTGTTCGGGCGCCAGCGCTAAATTCTAAGACAACTAATTTCTTTGCATAGGCACAAAAGTAACATTTTAAAACATTTTTTTCTCAAATTCTATAGCGAGAAATATTTTTAAACTAGTGGTTCTAAAACGGCACGTACTTTCCCGTATTATTTCTAAATTTGCAATTTTCAAAAAATCAGGAATTTCAATGAAAATGAGACCTCCGCTACAAACGTGTGAGAGGAAGTAATTTACTCTCTCTCTCTCTCTCTCTCTCTCTCTCTCTCTCTCTCTCTATTATATAATATATATATATATATATATATATATATATATATATATATTGTGACGTGCGCGGGCGGTGGCATGGGTCCACCGTCCGTGGGGGTCGTCGGCAAAGTACGCGTAATTTTATTTTGAATTCCTGCAATGGAAATCGGGGACTAAGGGCGGGAATCGTTCTGCGTTGCTCCCACGCGCTTCCAAAATGAGAAACCCGAGTGCATTTATAGAAAACAAACACTGTTTAATTCAATTCTCGACCAACACATACATAGGTCATTCTTAACGTTCTAAATAACCTGGCAGTCGCTTCTCTATTCACGACACTCCTCATCCACTACCGATCGTAGCTTACGAAGTGATAACCAAACTAACACTGTTTAATTGTCGACCAACATATACATAAGTCACACCTGGTTTTCGGGAAATGTCAATGAACATGGAAGGGCTTCCCTGCCCCCTCCAAAACAAGAAAGTCATGTACAAAAAAATTCACAGAATGGAAATTAACTAATATTTACAAAAACACACACGAATCATTCTTAACATTCTGCATAGCCTGGCGGTCATTTCTCTATTCACGACACCCCTCCTCCCCCACCGATCGGAGCCTACGAGGTTGGCTGGTTGATTGGTTGGTTAGTGATTCCGGGCACGTCAACAGCTTAGGTCATTAGTCCCGTAAGTGTAGTACATGTTTTATCCAAGGGAGACGGCGGTGATTTTCCTCCGCTGGATGGCGAGATCCGGCGCCGACCTACCGTCGGCTAACGGGATTTCCCCCAAACCAGGATTCTCCCACCAGCAGGGCACCGCCCCAGCCGGGATAAGCTCTAAGATCGCGACCGCTCTCCCGGAATATGTGGTAGTGTAGTGCATGTTAGAGTAAGTATGTGGGGTGTGTGTGTGTGTGTGTGTGTAAGGGGAGAGGATAGGACAAGGAAGAGGAAGGACAGATCGCGCGCGGTCCGCGGTCCGATTGTTAGGGTAATGCTCCGGCATCCGCCTGATGTTGATCGGAGAAACCACGGAAAACTACCGATCAGAGCAACCGGCCTCTAGAATTCCCCTCCAGACAGCGACCGAATTTGACCTAGCTGAAAAGCTACTGTCAAAAATCTTGCCGCGCCGTCGAGACTCGAACCTAGGACCTCCCGGTCAGATGCGCTGCAGTGACATCAGTTGATGAGCTACCGCTCCCGGTGCCTGCGAGGTGATAACCCGTTCTGTCGTTCAATCGCTTGCGTAACTTACCAATGTGAGACTGCAGAGGCAGTCTCAGTTCAGTACTTGTCAGTTTGGCTTCGGCCGAGAACTCCTTGATAGCGGCGCTGCAAGCCCGCAATCTCGCTGCCTCCCCTCCACATCCCACCAGCCACGGCTGATAGCGATATACGTTTACAATGCTTTTTCTTACCAAGTGAGGTCGAGAAAGTAAAAATTGAATACATAAGTATTCAGTTTTAAAGACTTACTACAATTTTCAGATATTTTTTACCTGTGAATCTCCCAAACAGTTAAAAAAATTAAATATCTGTTTGTCAAAAATTAAAATAATAACATTAGCTGTTTGTTCTTAGTAGGAGCAGTTTGGTTTCAAGTACTAGAGGCTCAAATTTTTCAGTTTGTAGAAATTGGTGGATCTTATTTAACTTTTAATTTTTTTCAAAGATGTGAAAAATATTTTTAAATGTATCACGGTAATGGGATAGTAAATTCATGTTTTATACCGATCATTGGGTATTGCATGAATAATAAAAAGAGTATAAAACCATAGAGTAACGAGTAATAACTATTCATTTTTTATTTATTTATTATTTGTCAAAAACTGTATGTGATGTGTAAGGGGCAAGGTATAATTTGTGCACGTTTTCTAGAGCTCCAGAATTCTTTCCTCGATCATTTACTATACATTGAATGATGAATAACCATACGAACAAAGCAAGATTACCAACATATGAAAACTAAGTCACTAAACTAAACTTCAGTCATAGACAATTATTTGAATCGGTAAAAGAATTTCGGATTTTAGTTTTACTTTCTCTCCCTTGTGAAGGTACTTCCTAAGAAGAGAAAGTTATGTAATCGTGCGCCCGAAAACGGCGAATTTGCGGTAGAAAGACTCTTATTGTCGGGTCCTGGTAACGAAAAAGTAGATAAAATCAGTTGCTAAATTTAGAAAAAAAATTCTCTAACACTTTGTCTAAACAGAATCCATGTTTTGTGGGTTCTTGATACTGAAAAATCGATTGACGGCAAAATGTCTGTCCGTCTGATCGTCCGTGTGTGGTCAACGCTTGCGCCTAAACTGTTCAGCCGATTTTCTCCATAATTGATATTCCCTGATCTATCTGAACGTACTCGAAGCTCTAGGGGATTCAAAGGGATATTTCGATTTTTGAAGGTACTTCACAAGGAAATTCAAAAACATTTTCAAAATTTACCTAAATATGGCACCAATTTTTTTCATTAAACTCTGGCCTCGGATAGCGAAAAGAATGCTTAAGGAAATCGTGCAGGCCTCATTTTCGTTGAAATCGCAGCGTTTTTTGAAAATTGCAAAAGTGTAATTTTTGGATGTCTTCCTTTGACTATAATATATATAGAAACGCTCAAATGCAATTTTCTCGAAAAGGGCTACAGATTTTGACTTTTTTTAACGGATAGTTCTAAATGAAGGTAATAACACGACATAAATGCCATTGTGATGTATTCTTTTATCGTTGTTTTTTAAATTAAACAAAAGTATTTTTTGAAATATTTCTTATGTTATCAATATTTACTTTACGGGCATTTCTTATACATTATCGTATTTGTGAGTGTAATTACCTCTAATAATTTTTTGTAATAATTGTTCGCCTCATAATACAAGGAAATGTGTGTCAGCTGCATTTTCGATAGCCCTTTTGACCTTGAATGACGGCATGTTTTCTTAAGCATTTCCTTTCTTGAGCATCTGACTTGCAGTGACACATCGAAGTGATCTTTGGTTTCCGGTGTCATGATCTTCATGCTCAGTTTGGATCTCCCAGGGGTCTTCAGTTGTTAGTAAATCCACTTCCTACGTTATGTGCCTCTTTTAACTCCCTCTTTCCCTTTATGTCAGAGGAATGAAAAGGTATATAAATACCCAACGATAGTTAGGATTTGCACAGATATTATAAAATCATCAGGATTTGGGACAAGATATTCCGTCAATATCGGTGTATTTAGGATAAGATGTGAAATTATAAATTGCCAAAATAGTGTCTAACGCAATTAAGTTATAGTGTAAATGACACATTGTAGAGGTTTCTTTTCAAAGAAGAGAACATTAGTAGAATTAATATGATCAGTTAATATATCAAATGTGACCAAAAGCTGCCCTTTTTCATAATTCAATTTCAAAAAATAGAGTAGGAAAAGGAAGGGGGTATAGATTCCAGAGCACAGGAAAAGGTGCGCAGATGCTACTTTACGACCATAAAGATTGTTCACATTTTATACATTAAGCAAATCAATGAACCAAGGAAGTCAAAAACTCTCTTAAATCACAGTACCCTCAAAAAAATTCTTCACCCTTTAAATCCGATATAAAGCAGCGATTTTGAATTTCGTTGCAATATTTGTATTTAGCAACTTCGAAAACAGAACTTTACATATAACCATATTTCTACATACAAACCCTTCACTTTCAAGCTTCAATTTTGAATTTTGATTTTTAATTTCGATATTCGTCATCAGCGACCGCGAGAACCATTCTATCAATATTTTTTACACATATTGGGTTCATTTTTATGAGACAGTTAGCCATTTCGAACCTGCCATTTTGAATTTTGAAATTTCATTATGATATTCGAAATCGGTGATCTCCAGAATCCCATATGTATATTCTTTATGCACTTCTGTTTATTTTTAAATGAGTATATCCGCGATTTTCAAGCCGCCATTTTGAATTTTGAAATTTCATTTCATGATATTCAAATTCAGTGACCTAAAAAACCCATTCATACCAATTTTTACGCAAATCCACTGGCATTTGCAATTATGACCACGTTTTAGGCCCGATGCAACCAGTGTGCGTCAGCGAGATTGCGGGCTTGCAGCGCCGACAGCAAGGAGTTCGCGGTCGACGTCAAACCGATAAGTACTGAACTGAGACTGCCGCTGAAGTCTCACATTGATATGTTACGAAAGCGATTGAACTACGGAACGGGTTATCACCTCCTAGGCTCCGTCCGTGTGTGTGTCGTGAATAGAGAAGCGACTGCCAGGCCATTTAGAAGAATGATGTGTGTGTTTTGTAAATGTTAATTAATTTCCATTCTGTGTACTTTTGCATTTGACTAATATATATAGTCAAATGCAAAATATATTTATTATATGCAAATGCATGAATATATATATATATATATATATATATATATATATATAGAGAGAGAGAGAGAGAGAGAGTAGATTACTTCCTCTAACACGTTTGTAGCGAAGGTCTCATTTTCGTTGAAATTCCTGATTTGTTGAAAATTGCAAATTTATAAATAATACGGGAAAGTATGTGCTGTTTTAGAACCACTAGTTTAAAAATGTTTTTCGGGATAGAATTTGAGAAAAAATATTTTAAAAATGTTACCTTTGTGCCGTATGCAAAGAAGATAGTTGTCTTAGAATTTAGATCCTGAGTCACTTTTTAGCTAACCTTACATTAGTAGCAGAAATTCAGAGATTGATTTTGTTAGTAAAATCATAATTGATATTCAAAAGTGGATTTTCCATGTCATTGTAATGTAGTTGTTGAACACGAAAAACTATGTATTGGATGTTCGGCATTCAAAACTGACCTTTGTAAAGGGTTGCAGTAATAGTGAGTAAGCCAGGGCAGGTAACAAAAATTCGGTGGAATGACATTGTTTAGAATGTTAATTTCTTCTTGAAATACTCCTCTCGAACGTAATGAGAATACTCCTTTGAAATGAGATAAGATCACAATGTAAATGTTTTGAATATATTAGATTAAAAAATAGCTGACGTGGGACGGGGTCCTGGCTGTCAAGTCCATCTGGATTCGTCATTGCCCGTGTGTGTTCTGTAGTATCACGTTAGTACGGCAATGTTGAACAGAGTGAAATAGGACAGCTGTTTGCCGTAAAAATGTGTGTTGGAAAGTATACACTATGAAACCAGGGGCCGTTTCATACATTGTACACAATCCATGCCTCCATTGTTCCGGTTGCCATCACTCGTTAAAAAAAAGCTATCGTGGTCTTGGATATTGAATAATGAATAAACAATTAATTACAAGTGGTGTTTTCTTAATAAACTTGATTTATTTATGTTCAATCAAGTTATTTCACATATACCGTAATTCCTTGATGAAAACTTGTGGCATGCAAAAATGAACAATTGTTTGTAGCTTAGCTGAAATTTACCAGGTAAAGTTAGAAATTAGTCTAATTCATAAATACTAAACAGATTTTCCTAAAGGGAAAGATACCGCATGGCCTAAATACCTTCTATCGTTCAGTTTCGTGATGTTGCACTTGTTTTAAACCTGCAACTTCGAAGAAAACCGTAAGTACAAACGAAATTAGTCTTTAAATTTCTTTGTTATTCGAACATTCTCCTTTCCTGCGGGAAACACTTTTTACGGCTGAGTTAAAGTCTGTAATTTACATTATGACGCCAACGAAGGCGAAGCATTAATCGAAGCAAAACAAAGTACCGTTGACTTGAGGGTTGATGCGTGCCGGAGCGAACGACGAGAAGGAAGAAAAAATGGAGTCGGAGCCACTTGGGTGGTCTCTTTCCGGAGCTCGTGGTTTAGGGAAGACTGACTCCTGTCAACACTTCGCGCCCTCGCACGCGTCCACGTTCGGGTCTCCACTCATAGACCGGGAGCCAGCAAGAGAAACCGCGTATGATAAGTTCTAAGCTTAAACTTTTCGAGTAGTTAGCCAGTGTTACGGAGACTACGGAAACGCAAGTATGTCGCCCTGTAGTTGTCGGCATTGCGCTGCACAACTTTTTGAATGTGTCGAAAAAACTATGCAATTGGGGAATGAGTACACAGCTTATTCTTGTTGTATATTGTTCACTAGATAGCCAAAGTGTGAAGGAGTGAAGCCATACCGATGTAACGTCCCGAACTTGACACCATATTGAATTCAAAGTGTCATTTTTTTAATGCCCTCTTATATTACGAGCTCAAAGCAAATGCTTTGCTCTAATGTTAGAAAATTCTTTTTCATTGCCGATAAGTCGACAAAACTTTCCTCATAAGAAGTCTGACTAGTGAATCTAGTGCGTTTTTTCTTACTGATTTCAAATATGTATTCAAATTTTTTTTCATCAGGCACAGTTTTTTTGTGACAGTTACTTTATAAAATCTGATTTTAACATTCTCTGCAGCATTGAACAATGCTTTAAAGTAATATTCCGGTTTTAATATTAGGAAGCCGAAAAATTGAGAAAATGTCAAAAAATGTACTTTGGGCGGCGATAGACGGAGGTAGCAAGAAGATGGGGCAAGACCGACTGTGAAGCCAATCCACACCAACGAAATTAGAAAACTTTACTACAAGAAAGTCTGTGACATTCTGTAGCATCATTGGTTTGGTATCAGGGGACCCCAAAAGGTGTGTTTCTGTTAATATCTCTAAAGCGATTTTCCGTAGCATTACATAATTTTCTCTATACTCCGTATATACATACGTACGTATACGAGAAAGTAAAATTGAAGTGAATGGTTGATATGCAACGCTTTGCAACAAATTAAGAACAATGTCATTTATTAAAAGAAATACTATACGGTATTTTTATATACTACTTTCAGATAGATTTATATGTATTATCTCTGAAATTGAATATTTGATTGTTTGAAATTGAATATTTGATAATTGAATATTTGAAATTGAATCTTGAATATTTTCTGGGTTGATTATTCAAATTTGTAGGGCTGTCAAAACTGTCTGTTTAACAGCTAAAGAAAACGAACTTTTTTCTTTCTCGTATACGGAGTAATATACGAAGTATACAGAAAGTTATGTAATGCTGCGCGAAAAAACGCAAGATTTTCGGCAGAAAATATTCATTGCCGAGCCCCGATAACGAAAAAGCGGATAAATCCAGTTGCTATATTAAGAAAAAAAATACTCTAACATGTGGTGCAGCCAGAATCCCTGCTTTATGGGTATTTGATGCCGAAAAACAAATTGAAAGCAAACATTCATCCATCAGTCTATCTGTCCGTCTGTGAACACTACTAGTGCCTAAACCATGCCGAGGACATTTTCCAAATTGAAGAAACACCTGTCCATCTGGCACTAGTTGAAGCTTTGAAATTTTGAAAAATATTCTTTAAAATTTGGGGATACTTTATATAAAGCCCCACGGACATATTCAAAATTTTCTCAATAACAGCTCCAAATTTTTGCTTTAAATTTATTGTATGAATAGAGTGTTAATTTATTGTATGAACGAAATACATTTATTTTTTATTCATTCATTCATTTAGTCAAAACCTGTCAAAAACTGTATATGACGTATGGGGGAGAAAATCATCTGCGCACGCTTTCTTGAGTTTCAGAATCCCTTCCCAACAATTTAACTATTAAGAGTTGAAAGATGTAAAATAATAGTAATAATAATAAAAATAATAATAATAAATTTAAAAAAGCGAGAGATTAACATTTCAAAAACTAGATATTTTCGTTGCCGAATTACAGAAAACTTATTTTTAACGGTAAACGAACGAACAGATTTGATTTTTCTGTATTGTTAACAAAATAGAAACTCACCCTAAGCTCTACTACCATTACAAGCAAAAGGAAAGTTCAACAAAACGTGTGCATAGTGAAACTACATTTACGTCCAGAAGCAAATCGAGGGGCCATCTCAGCATTTGCTCAATGGATCAGGGAAACTGGACAAAAACCCGATCGAGATGGGGTCATTGACCCGGAAGCTGAATTACATTATTCGTTACAGGCATATTGAGTTTTTTTAAATTATACAATGCAAATGTAAACTAATTCATTATACTATATCTTGGTTTTGTTAAAGTAAACATTATTTTTCTTTTTGACTATCAGTATAGTCTCTAACTGTATAGAAACACTTTTGCAGCAGAAAAGATTCCACTTCTAACTTAAATCTGTGTACCAATTTTAATTGTTTAATTTCATCTGGCAATGCATTGTAAAGTAATGTATTGTATGTGGATTTCTTGTAGTGAGCTGTCGATACTGACACTTGATGAACATCATTTCTACGTCGAGTGTTGTAACTATAAATATCAGTATTAAATGAAAATAAGTTCCCACTGTTAAGTAATACATACTGACATAAGTAGTTACCACTGTTAAGTAAAGTTTCATATACACATATTAATTCCCATACTATTGTCCACACACAATTCATGAACTTCACCAAATGTCTAGTTTACTGCAGATTTTTTCGGCAAGAAAACCGATTAAAATTTCATATTTACAATTGTTCATATGTTTATTAAATTTGCAAAAATTACAAAATACTGTCTTCCTCCAATCGATAGAGTATTTCTAGAGAATCATTTCAGTAAAACAGTAAAATTCAAAGACCAAGTGTATATTTATCATTAAAGAAACTATTAAACTAGATATTAAGCAATCAATTTGCATCTCGGATCACAGTAAATTCGATGAAGGCAATCGATCAAATTATAATTAACAATACTACTCGATATGAATTTGAAACAAAAGATTTAGGATACAGTGACCACGATGCACAAATTCTTACCATTATAAGAAATGCGAACACTGACACAAATATTACACGTATGACTAGATTGTTTACTAAAAGTAAAATAAAATTATTTATAGATTACTTGATGCAAGAGTATAGGGACGCGGTTAATAATACTGTTGATACAAAGGATAAATATTCTGTTTTTTACGCTTTCATTTCATTTCAACCCTTTGTGACGAACTCTAATGAAAAACACAGACGACTGTTCTCATTGATATTTACAGTATATTTACAATTAATGTATAAAGATTATAATACAAAAATCTAACCCCTTGGCAACCTTTCAGTTCTCTTAGCCGCGAAACCCCGCGACCGTCCCTAGGCCTCGCCCAGAACCACTGCTTCGGAAGCAGCAAAAAGCAACGCGAGGTGCGAAGCTGTCGGACATAGAGTCCCGTAACTACACCAGTTACATGGCCTGTCGCCAAACCGATCTTCGACCTCAAGATCACGTGCAATGATAGCACTGGAGATACCTCTCGTCTTTCGACACCCTGCGTATTCCCCGAGGCGCCTGTCGGCGCAGCCTTAAATATCCGTCGGCTCGCCCCCACCCTATAAGCAGCGGGCGTCATACGGCTCGCTGGCCAGCCTTTCCAGGGCTGCAACCGACATCTCTTAAACTCGCGTCCGCGCGCGTCCTTTTCAGGGATTTTCCAGCCGGGATTCCTACGGGGCTTTCCAGCCGGCGCGGCGTGGCGCCGCCGCCCTCCACCCCCATTCTACATCCGGCTTAGAGCGGGTTTCCCCGAAACGGCCCGACGCAGCGGCGCCGAACCACGCGACGCTACACTTGCTTTCATTTTCAAAAAAGAAAATTAAATATTTCACGGAAAAGCAGTTCTTGAATAACAGCTTTTGACGTCATTGATCATGACATTTTACTTTCAAATTTACCTTCATATGGAAACCGTGGTATTACCCTAGATTGGTTATGTTCGTACCTTATACAACGATCTCAGTGAGTGGAAATACCTTACTGGAATGGTGGAACATTATGTACACACCTTTCCGACTCTTTGCCAATTGCACGTGGAGTTCCTTAAGGATCAATTTTAGGCCCTTTTCTCTTGTTACTATAAGTAAATGATATGTCCTCGACGATTCGAAACGGAAGAACAGTTCTCTTTGCGGATGATACGAACATTCTTTGCAGTAAAGAAATCGTAAATAGTACAATATCAGATGTTTCAAATTTGTTGCGAAATAACAAATTAATAGTAAGTGAAAACGGTTTTAATGCAGTTTTCCATTTCAAATAAACAATTCTGTGCTCCATTGAAAATGAACAGTGTACCATTGACTGATGTTAAGGAAACAAAAATTTTAGGTCTCTCAATTCAGTCAAACCTTAAATGGAACGCCCATTTCAATGAATTGAACACAAAATTAAGCTCGTTATGCTACGCGTTCAGAATTAATTCAAATTCAGTCAGACTTCATACTGCTCGTTGTGTATATTTCGCGAATGTTCATTCCCGCCTGAGATATGGCATAATATTCTGGGGAAATATATCTTATAGCTACCAGACTTTTAGATTACAAAAAAGAATTGTACGAATAATAACCAAATCCCACCCACATAATTCTTGTAAGCCTCTCTTCATTAATCTAGGAATTTTACCATTACCTTGTCTGTTGATTTACGAATCAATAGCTTTTGTCAAAAATGACTTGCTTAAGAGCAGGAATATATTTTCAGAAAATGCCGATGTCCATTACTATAACACTCGACGTAGAAATTATATTCATCAGGTGACAGTATCAACAGCTCATTACAAACAATTTCCATACACAATTCCCATGTACATTATTTTACATTATTTTCCAGATGACATTAAACGATTAAATTCGATAGAAAAGTTCAAATTCCAAGTGAAATCCTTTCTGCTCCATAACTGTTTCTATTATTAGACACTATACTGAGAATCACAAGGAAAGTAACATTAATTTTAACAGTGATATTCAGGGGTTGTTTCACCGGTGCCTGATAAAGTGTCTGATAGTCTATCCAGTTAGTTTATCCTGAAGTTATCTTACTGATATGTAGAAAATTTGTGTTTTACGAGTGCCTGACAAATATATCCAGTGGTTAAAGTAGCCTGTAAATTATCTGGAGGTTCGAGAGGCTGCTAAATGTTTATCTGGTAGATTACTCCCAAATAACACTTGTCAACTTGAAAATTGTGAACGCTGTATTGTGGTTACGGTGTTTATGTGTGAAACTTGCAGTGTATTTAAGGAGTATTGGTATTATTTCGGTGATGGACGACATAATAGAGATGATAGACGACGAATGCGACGAGTTCTCTGATCGTTTAGAGCGTCCGCGCAGACGGCGTGTAATTCGAGATCGGCCAGAGTATTTTGAAATCCTGGACGATCAAGATTTCAGATCACGTTTTAGATTAACAAAGCCTGCGGTGAGCAAAGTTCTGTCTTTCATACAACAGAAAATAAAAACAACTGATTTGTGAGTACCGAGTTATATTATATTTCTGCAAGTACTGGTCTTGGTAAATTCATTTTATGTCAAGATAATAAAATGTATACTTTGTGTTTTGTTAGTAATGCAGCGGTTTCACCAATGAATCGTCTTCTCCTCACTCTACGATATTTTGCAACAGGATCATTTTTTATTGTAAGTGGAGACTTCAGTGGGGTGAGCAGATTTACTACATCAAGAGTAGTGAGTGAAGTATCTCTTGCCATGGCGGAATTGAGACCGATGTTCGTAAAATTTCCAAGGATTATAGAAACCATCCAACAACATTTCTATGAAATCGCTAGATTTCCTAGAGTTCTGGGAGCAATAGATTGCACTTATGTTCCAATTCAATCACCTGGTAATATGTAACATACATTTTGTCTAAGATAAGTTTTCCCTAATAAATATGCTATTTTCATAGAACAAAATTGTTATTCTCATAGCCTCTAACGCCTCTTCATAACCCATCCACACGTCCCATCCCACGAAAACTTATACAATGAATCGCATGTTAGAACAAGAAATGTAGTGGAGAGATCATATGGTGTGTGGAAAAGCAGATTTCTAGTTTTATCCAAGAAAATAACTCTTCACTTGGCAAAAGTACAAGCAATTATTGTTGCATGTGCAGTATTACATAATATTGCTACTGATAAGGGTGATGACCACTTTGAGGTAGATGAGGAAGATGATGATAATAATAATAATAATAATAATAATAATAATAATAATAATAATAATAATAATAATAATAATAATGGTAATGTTGCACATAATTTTCAAAATTCTGTCAGGAATAAGTTAATAAGAGAATATTTTTCATGTTTGTAATAAAATTTATTTTTTGAAAGAATAAACAATTCACTGAAACCTCAATAAAATCACAGACTATTTTTTTTTCTTGAACCTTCCGCAACTCTGCTTTTGCTAATTCAATTCTAATTGAAAGGTATTCTTTTTCTAATTCATGCATTTCCATTTTCTTTTTCTTCTCTATTTCATGCATTTCCATTTTCTTTTTCTCCTCTATTTCATGCATTTCCATTTTCTTTTTCTTCTCTATTTCATGCATTTCCATTTTCTTTTTCTTCTTTAATTCATGCATTTCTATTTTTTTCTTCTTCTCCAACTCGTGCATTTCTATTTTGTGCTGTATCTCATCTTCAGCCAGTTTCTTTTGTGTATTTGCCACTTCCAGTTTAGTTTCCGCCAGCCTCTCAAATGGCCTTTTTTCTTTTGGTTTACCTATGAACAATAATAATTACAAAATTGTAGTTAATTAAAACTATCTGCACCATGTACCATAATGAATGTATGGTACACAAGGATAAAATGAGAGGTTATTCACAACAAAGTTTAGTTTAGCTGAGGTTAGAAGCTATTACAGAGCTCATTTTTTGTCAGCAAAAAATGACTGTTAACTGAATTAACTGTTAATTGAAATATGTAACTTTTATCCATTACCAATACATAGACTTGAGTGAGATTCAGCATACGTGTAATATTGATATCTTACACTCTCACTGTTTAAATGAATTGTGACAATATACAAGACTGTTTTGAAATATATACATTTTATTAGGAATGAAATGCATTGTACTGTAGTAATTCATGGCTTTAAATGTACAAGAGAATCAACAAAATAAATGATTGTTTATGTAATAGTACTGGATAAATATTTTATACTATCGTTTTACAGAGAAATGGTTATAGAGGAGTGGTTTGAGTTAATTGATCAATAATATTTAATAGAAATAGTGATGCGAGAATGTAATCAAAAGTACTAACATAAGGCTGGATGCTTCCTTTTTCTTAATGAAGCAGGATTCCAGGACTTCCATTTACTTTGAGAAGCATAATTTTCTTGAAGTATGACTTGGCGTGATGAACATGGTTGTATATCAGCTTCACCTTAAAAAAATTGAATTAGTTAATGAAGTATTTTTGCAATGTAAAGATAATGGTAGGTGAGAATAACGAAAGTAAGTAATATACCCTTGTGCATATTAATGAGAACACACCGCAATGTACATAAAATATATTTGCTTATCACTTAAGAGAAAAACAAATATAAACCTTATTAATATTTAACGTGCCCTCCTTGGACATTTATTATTAAGCAAAGCCTATGAGGCTATGAGGCCTATGAGGCTTTGATTATATCAACTAAATATTTTTATAAAATTACCACGAGACCAAACAGAAGGAAATCTTTCCTTGTTCACATTAATACTCACAAGGATGTAAAGGGGGAAAGAAGTTACCATTTATCTCATTTTCAGAACTCTCTCCACACATTCTTTTATTATTTATTTCATCGGGTGGGGGCAATATGCCACTCAGCAATTACATTACATGTATCTGGAAAAAATATATATTAGCGTATAAAAATAATATGAATTACAAATCATTTCTGCAATATCTAACGCATCAACAACCTTCAGGAGGAACATCTTCATCCTGAGCACTTGTATTCACATTCTCCTTTTCACCCTCTAGAGGGAAGAACCTGGAACCTTCATCCATAACTAATGCACTTGGAGTAATTTCTGAAAAGGTGAAAGTCGTGCTTTTAAAAATACATACTACTACAAGATATATAATTCCATATTAATTATTCAAACGTACCTGTAGAACCTGTGTGAGTTTTATCAGAATCGTAGACGCTCTCGCCTCCTTCCACAGACAGTAAAATCATTGATTTAATTTTTCCCTCGAACGGAGTTAAAGGTGGCACATTTACTGGCAGTGGCACATTTACTGTGCCACCGGCATTTTTATACATCTCTGCCAAAGAGTAGCACATTTTTTCCGCAAATCTCTCTTCAGGGACACATAAGTTACTTTTCTCTCAGATTCTTCGCTTCGCGAAAAACACCACCTACAGAGCTATTGAATGCCTTTTCAATAGCCACGCCTTATCCTTCTCATCCCACGTGGTAGCACCATTTTCCTTACATTCAACGATGTTTTTTCTCTCTGCAATGAGGGTTACAAGTCTTTCGGATTCCTCGCTTGTAAAATTAACACTACGTTCTCGCTTCTGATCTTTTCCCTTTGGCATTTTGAAATATACTCACACACAACGTATGATGCAATAAAAAGTATCACACGGCACACGCAGGAGTAGCCTCTAACGACACAAAATGACAACCAACTGTTTACAACCATAGACAAATCCGTGCGTCCTCTGTGATGAGTGAAGTGAAAAACTCCTCACATTTGGGCCTGACTTGGACCAGCAAAACAAATTCGAATTCGCGCGTACAGAGCGCGTTTGAGTCGAAAATGCGGCGTTGCCGCTAGTGAAATAGCAATCAGGAAGATAATTTATCAGGGAGATATCTGCCAGATATTTTATCTAGAAAGTCCTTGGTGAAACGCAAAATAAATATCAGCCAGTTTTATCTGACGGATACAATATCTGTCGGATTAGTATTCGGAACTTTATCAGGCACCGGTGAAAAAGCCCCTTAATGTATTATTTACCATTTGGACTGTATAAATGTAAACAACCTTTAACAAGTATTGTACCGCAGCCTCCGGGTCAATGACCCCCGTCTCGATCAGGTTTTTCATCGTTTCCTGATCCATTGAGCAAATGCTGAGATGGCCCCTTGTTTTGATTCTGGATACAAATGTTACTTCATTATCTGTGCACGACTTCTAGAATTCAGTGGGAAATATAGTTATTCAAATTATCGTGTCCATGTTGCCCCGTCAGGAAGTATTATTCCTTGACGAAGGACATGCTGGATAAGAGCCCAAAATTTATTGCTGATTTATCCTTGGAAATAGATTTTATTACATCGGAACGGTTTTGTTTTGTTTTTTTCAAAATTCAAGTAGTATATAGCTTAGTGTAGGGATCATACAATTTTGAAAACGTGCACAATATTCACTTCTCTCCAAAGCACGTCGTACACAGTTTTTAACTGTTATGGACGTAAATAAATAAATAAATCTCTCGCCAAAATTGTTATTTTGCGATATTTAACTCAGGGATGATTTGGGGATACTTTCCCGCAGGTATAGCGCACATTTAGGAATTGTTTATAAAACTGTTAATTGTTGCAAAATTGTTAATTCGCAATTTTCGGTTCTGAGACATCAGGGAACCCTTCCCACTTTAGAATTACAAAAATGGGAAATTGTTTATAAATTTACAAATTTTGCAATTCTTTTTTCCCCTTATCGCAATTCCTTTTTCACACGATTAAAAATTCCGCAATCCAATCGGAGCTATCGTCTTTCGTTTTCGAGACATGCAATTGTTTATAGGATCTTAGCATCTGATGCCAACCCGCATTTGTTTGTAGGCAATTCATTCGCTCTTTGCAGTCAAGTATAAAATTGAAGTTGTTTTGCAGTGTGTTGCTTTCTGTCGATTAAATTGTATTAACCATTTCTGACTTACGGCAAATAGGTGGAAATTGTTGTTCATTATCTGTTTTTTTAACTTTCAGAATTTCATTTTTACTTTCTCGTATACATACGTGTATACGGGTGTAATATATGTAGTATAAAGAAAGTTATGTAATGCTGCGGAAAATCAATTTCGAGATTTCAAAGGAAATACACGTTTAGGGTCCCCTGATGACAAAAAAATGTTGTTTTTTTTTCAAAACGTCCGTCTGTCTGTCTTTCTGTCGTATGTGAACGAACCTAGCGCCTCAACCAGACGTACGATCTTTTCCAAATTGAAGAAACGTCTGTCCATCTGTCTCTAATTAATGCTTTGAACTTTTGAAAAATATTCTTTAAAAACTGGGGGTACTTTACATGAAGCCCTCTGGACATTTTCGAAATTTTCTCAAAATCGGCTCCAAATTTTTTCTTTAAATTTATTGTAAGAGTAAAGTATAATATACTTACATAGATGGCATAGGTCCCATTTTCACGGTTAACTCTGAAGTTTCGAAAATTGTAAGCGTTTGATTTTTTTCGGCGTCTTCCTACATCTATAAAATTGAAGACAAGGATTTGTCCTTCTAGTGAAATTTGTTGACCATAAGTAGTTCTTCTAAAGGTAATGTAGAGATTTTTGACAATTTTAGTAGTTTTTGGTGCAATAGAGCGTGAAATATTTGCAATTTTAAAATATTACAACAATAAGATTTTCTCCAAAACATAAACGTCACATTGCTCTATTCTTCTGTTTTTTCAAAAATTACAAAAATGTATTTTTTTTACTTGTCTCTCAAGTCGGTAATATTTACATTAAAAAATTTCTTCACATTATTAGGTTTATGAGTACATGTGCTTTAAATAATGTCAAATAAAGTTTCTCGAAAACTCAAAGGTTTTCTGTCAAAATTCAGCATTTTCAGAAACGCTCAAACGCCATTTTCTAAAAAATGACTCCAATTCTTTTCAATGGGTAGTGCTAATTGAACTGTTTAATATGACGTAAAGTTCATTTTGGTGTATTCATACGTTTTTTCAAAAATTACAAAAATATATTTTTTTGAAATATTTCTCTCGCCGTAAATATGCACAATTTCATTGATTTGTATTCATTATTACAATTGTGAGTGCAAGTTCTTCAAATTACTTGAAATGAAGATTTTCGAAATCTCGGTTGATTCCTGTGAAAAAGAGCTTCAAATTTCTCATTTACAGTAATGCTTTATCGCCATTTTCTTAAAAACCGCTTCAAACTTTTCAATAAAAATTTCTATTTAGGACGAGTTTCCACTCTTCTTTAATATTCTTGAAGTAATAATTCGGTTATACTATTAGGAAAGCAAAAAGTTGAGAAAATATAAAAAAATGTACTTTGGACGAAGATAGATGGACGCTGACTAGAATATGGGGCAAGAACATAAACCAGACCTCACCAAGGAAATTAGAAAACTTTATACAAGAAAATGTGTGCCATTGTGTAGCATCGCTAGTTACTTTCTCGTATACATACATACAGGAGTAATATACGTAGTATAGAGAAATTCGATTTCGTTATTTCAATATAAGTACACGTTTTGGGGTCCCCTGATACCGAAAAAGTTGTTTTTTGAAAAAGGCCGTCGGTCTGTCGATCTGTCTGTCGATCTGTCTGTCGATCCGTCTGTCGATCCGTCTGTCGATCCGTCTGTCGATCTGTCTGTCGATCCGTCTGTCGATCTGTCTGTCTGTCTGTCGATCTGTCTGTCTGTCGATTTGTCTGTCTGTCTGTCTGTCTGTCGATCTGTCTGTCTGTCGATCTGTCGGTCGGTCGGTCGGTCGGTCGGTATGTCTGTCTGTCGGTCGGTATGTCTGTCTGTTGGTCGGTATGTCTGTATATCGGTCGGTATGTCTGTATATCGGTCGGTATGTCTGTATATCGGTCGGTATGTCTGTCTGTGGGTCGGTATGTCTGTCTGTCGGTCGATATGTCTGTCTGTCGGTCGGTAGTCTGTCGGTCGGTAGTTTGTCTGTGGGTCGGTATGTCTGTCTGTCGGTCGGTATGTCTGTCTGTCATGTCAGTATGTCTGTCTGTTGGTCGGTAAGTCTGTCTGTTGGTCGGTAAGTCTGTCTGTTGGTCGGTAAGTCTGTCTGTTGGTCGGTAAGTCTGTCTGTTGGTCGATAAGTCTGTCTGTTGGTCGGTAAGTCTGTCTGTTGGTCGGTAAGTCTGTCTGTTGGTCGGTAAGTCTGTCTGTTGGTCGGTAAGTCTGTCTGTTGGTCGGTAAGTCTGTCTGTCTGTCTGTCTGTCTGTCTGTCTGTCTGTCTGTCTGTCTGTCTGTCTGTCTGTCTGTCTGTCTGTCTGTCTGTCTGTCTGTCTGTCTGTCTGTCTGTCTGTCTGTCTGTCTCGGTCTGTCTCGGTCTGTCTCGGTCTGTCTCGGTCTGTCTCGGTCTGTCTCGGTCTGTCTCGGTCTGTCTCGGTCTGTCTCGGTCTGTCTCGGTCTGTCTCGGTCTGTCTCGGTCTGTCTCGGTCTGTCTCGGTCTGTCTCGGTCTGTCTGTCTGTCTGTCGGTCGGTCGGTCGGTCGGTCGGTCGGTCGGTCGGTCGGTCGGTCGGTCGGTCGGTCGGTCGGTCGGTCGGTCGGTCGGTCGGTCCGTCCGTGAACACTACTAGCGCCTCGATGTTTTCCAATTTGAAACTGTCGATGTTTTCCAATCTGTCGATCAGTCTCTATTTGAAGCTTTCAAACTTTGAAAAACATTCTTTGAAATTTGGCGGTACTTTACAGGAAGCCCTCCGGACATTTTCGAATTTTTTTCAAAAACGGCTCCAACTTTTTCTTTAAATTTCTTGCAACGGCAGAGTAAAATACACTTATAAAACTGGCATAGGTCTGATTTCCACGGATCACTCTGCGGTTTCGAAAACTGATAGTTTGAATTTTCCCGGCGTCTTCCTACAACTCAAAAATAGAAGATTGAAATTTTTCCATTCAATGAAATTTGTTGTGCATAAATAGTTCTTTCAATAAAGTCATGTAGATTTTTTTTGGAAATTTTGGTAGTATTCGTGTAATAGTTCCTACAATATTTGCAATTTTAAAAAATTTCAAAATACTAAGATTTTCTCATAAACGGCTCCAAATTTGTACTTTCAATTTTTGATAGGGTTAGTGCCAAACGAACCCTATACCATGACATAAACGCCATATTGCTCTATTCCTTTGGTTTCCAAAACAAATTTAAAAATGTATTTTTTTGACTTGTGTCTCACGTCGGTAATATTTACATTAAAGGCGATTTCATCAAATTATTATATTTATGTGTACGGGTGCTTTAAATACTGTCGAATAAAGTTTCTCGAAAACTTAACAGTTTTCTGTAAAAATGAGCTCAAAATTCCGCATTTGCAGAAACGCAAAAACGCTATTTTTTCACAAATGACTCCAAATTGTTTCTTCAAATTTGTCTATTCGATAGTGGTAATGACATTGTTTAATATGAAGTAAAGTTCATTTTGGTGTATTCTTTTGTTTTTTCAATAATGACACAAATGTATTTTTTAATACCTCCCACGCCGTTTATATGCACATTTCAATGGATTTGTATACATTATTATATTTGTGAGTGGATGTGCTTCAAATGACTTCAATTGAACTTTTTCGAATACTCAATAGATTCCTGTGAAAAAGAGCTTAAATTTCGCATTTACAGCACTTACTTTTCTTAAATTCTCGTACTTACTTAATCGCCTTTTCTTAAAAACGACTACGAATTTTTCAATAAACTCTATTTTGGTCGAATTTTTACTCTTCTTTAATATTCTTGAAGTAATGATTCCGTAGTGCTATTAGGAAAACAAAAAGTTAAGAAAATGTCAAAAAAATGTACTTTGGCGGATGATAGATGGCAGCTGGCTAGAGAATTCAACAAGACATTAAAGCCAGACGATACCAAGGAAATTAGAATATACGAGAAAGTAAAAAATTGGTACGAGAAAGTCTGTGCCGGTTTGTAGCACCTCTAGTTACTTTTTCCAATAATACGTATATACGAAGTAATATACGTAGTATAGAGAAAGTTATGTAATGCTGAGCGAAAAACGGCGGATTTTCAGCGGAAAAAATTCATTGCCGGGCTCTGGTAACGAAAAAGTGCATAAAACCAATTGCTAAATTAAGAGAGAAAAATTGTCTAACACGTGTTGTAGCCAGAATCCCTGTTTTGTGGGCCCTTGGTGCCGAAAAACAAATTGAAATAAAACGTCCGTTCGTCTGGTGTATGTGTACAACACTAGAGTCTAAACTATGCATAGGATTTTTGTTTTCAAATTGAAGAAACTCCTGTATATCTGGTCTGAGTGGAGGCTCTGCTATTTTGAAAAACTTGCATTAATTTTTGGGGGTACTTTACATGACGCCCCCTAAAAGTTTTCAAAATTTTCTCAAAAACTACCCCAATTTTTTTCTTTATATATCTTGTAAGAATAGAGTTAAATACACTTGTAACGGTGGCATAGGTCCGATTTTCACGATTTAATGTGGAGTTTCGAAAATTGCAAAAGTTTGAACTTTTTTGGGCACCTTCCTACAACTACAATCTTGTTTACTTTCTCATGTCAGTCACTTTCTAATTTACATTAGCGGCAATTTGTTCACATCGTTGTATTTATGTGTACATATTCTTTAAATATTGCCATATAAAATTTCTCGAAAACTCAACAGTTTTTTGTGAAAATGAACTCAAAATCCCACATTTTCATAAACGCTCAAATACCATTTTCTGAAAAACGGCTCCAAATTGTTTCTTTAAACTTTTCCAATGGATAGCGCTAATTGCACTGTTTATGCACTGTTTGTTACGTAAAGTTAATTTTGGTTATTTGATTTTGCAAAAATTACACAAATGTAATTTTTTAAATATCTCTCACGCTGTTAACATGCACATTCCCAGCAATTTGTACATATTATTTCATTTGTGAGTGAATGTGCTTTAAATTACTTCAAATTAAGTTTTTCAAAATCTCAATTGATTCCTGTGAATAGTGCTTCAGATTTTGCGTTTACAGTAATGCTTAAATGCCATTTTCTTAAAAACGGCTCTAAGTTTTTAAATTAATATTGCCATTTAGAACGAGAATTTGCTCTTCTTTAATTTTCTTAAAGTACGATTTCAGTTCTCCAGTTAGGAAACCGAAAAATTGAGAAAATTTGAAAAAATATACTTTGAGGGCGATAGATGTGAGCAGGCAAGAGGAAGGGGCAAGACCGTCAAGGCAGTCCACAGTAAGGAAATTAGAAAACTTTACGAGAAAGTCTGTGCCATTCTGTAGAAGCACTAGTTATTCTTAACATATCGTTGATATACGGTAGTTTGGCTATTTTTATTCGTCTGTGTTAATAACATATTTTCTTGCAAATTTCAAAACGACGAGACTAACTGTTGCCCTACAAATATGAAGTCTTTGTGTTTGCGTGCATTCTATTCAGTGGTGCAAAGTGTATGGCAATATGTTTATCGTCTAGCGAGGAAATTGATCAACAAATTATTTTGCAAAATGCTTTTGTACAGAACGGTGGCACGATAGATCATTTTCATATTTATTCCACGAGGCAAGTTTTGTGTAACAGATATATTCCTTGTATTATTTTTTATTTTGGTGAAATTGAATCACATGTGAATTTTCAAATAGAATTATACATTTTTTTTACCTGAAGTGAATAGATCAATAGAGGAATTCAATTATGTCTCATTTGTTAATAATTTAGAGAGTAAAAATATATATTTGACACCGGCTTTGAGCAATCTTCAACTCTTAAGGCAAGCAACGCTTATCATTGGCTCTTCTAGTAATTCAAGTGGCCTATCCTCGGAAGTTTTCCCCTTTCTCCTCGCCTTAAAAGGCATAAGAGGCGGAGTCTGTAGAATGTGGCCCTAATCCAATAATGCTCCCGTAATCCGGACGCATATAAGCAAACTGCAAATGTATACGGTACCGGGCTTCTCTGATTGGCTAGCGGACGAGGAGCGCGAAACCGCGCGAAATTCGAATGTTCTCTTTCCACGGATCCCTCCAGAACCTCAGCGAGCGTTCGTGCTCGTGAACTCGGCTGCCGGGTTCGTGGACGCAGCGATCGACTCTGCGTTTTCCTCTGACAGCTGTGATATTAGACATTTCCATTAGGGGAACTAACAATCCAACGTGTTTTGTCAGTATGTACTTAAACTTATAAATGCGAACTAGGAAACTAAGTTACATTTCTTTCCATTCAAATTAGAAGTTATGAAGTTGTAAAGAATAATGAAGAACAAACTGTCATAAGAAGTGCAGTAAGTTCAATAGATGACTTTAACAATTGGGTAGAGGGATACGCGAAGATCACCCACACGAAATGGAATGTTAGATCATGAAAACGATTTGTTTGTTCGTAAGTTGATAGAAATACATCTTATGTTTTTATTTTATTATAGTAAATATTGTTCTCTTTGGCATCATAGTACATTCAGAAAAGTAGTAAGAGAGAAAAATAAAACTTTCTAAAAATGCTGGCTCTCCAGCTACATTGTATGTAAAAATAAAACTTAACACTGCATGCACAAAAAGAAAAGATGCCTTTATTAAGGTACGTAGGGTTTTCGATTGTTTACAGACGTCTCCATACAGCTTCAAAACACTTTTACACATACAGTATTTGTGAAGATCTGAACATTAATTTCGAGTTATAATAGTTGTCTTAAAACTGATATCCTCGATTCTCTTCCTGATATCCTCGGTTCTCCAAGGAACCATGAATGGTTAAATTCATTAAAAATTGAGGCTACTTGTGATTGGTGTCATTGTCTGTCTCGTTCCGTAGAGGAATTTAATTAAGTTTTCTGAAACTACGTTAGGTAGTTTAGGCACACAGCATTCTCGGAATCAAACCGCGTATGCGTACAAGTTTAGACTCACTGTATTCATAGAAATTTCTCCCACGTAATGACGCGCAATCAGGCGTTTAGGATTGCAAACATCCAGCGTATCAATTAACTCTTGGAGCTAATGAAAGAATGAAACAGTGAGTTAATTTGTACATTAGACACATACACATATATACATATACGTTTTATTTATACATTTATAGACCATTTATATATCCCCAAACACCAATCGTGCTTTTTTTCAGTCCCTAGCAAACTAAACCCCTTAAGAAATTTAAATTGACGTATACAAATAAAACATCAATAAACATATTTTCCTTGAAAATATGGTTGGATTGCTTCCTTGCGTGACTGACGTGCTCGGACTGTGCTCCAATATTTTACTAATTTTGACTACTTTCTTACATCTTTCAGGTACTTTTTGTTTTTAAATTGTTTTCTTTACTTGTTTACTTGTTACAGGAACGCTGAAAGAGATTTATATTGTCCGAAGCAGTGGAAAAGAAGTAAATAGTTGTTTGTTTAAAAGACAGCGTAACGGACAAACGTGCATTTTAACGAGTTCAAAGACTTTTAATACATATTTGCTGTACAAATAAATTTAGTTTTGCGTAAAGGGTTAAACAACTAGTGAAAGTGTGATAATTGTGAAAAACATCAAAATTCAAAGTTTCGCATATATTAGTAACGGAAAATTTTGAACCTTGTGATTTCAAAAGAATATCAAAGTGGTGAATTTTTGTGGCCTTTAAAGAGGTAAAGTATTGTCATCTAATTGTATTTATTAGTTTGCAGCTTAGATCTATTAACGGAAACACACTCAACTCTACTCGCAATTAACCAATAACATTTAAATACTAATTATAATCACATTTCTTTTATTTTTTAAATAAATACGTAACTTAAATTAAATAATTTAATACACGTAAATTAAAAAGATAATTTAGGAAACATTTTTGACACATAATCTGATTTCTCATCTAATTATTTATTCTCATATTTGCCACGCATTTGATACGCATTCGTGACATGGCTACTATTCGCTATACACTTTCTACTCTGTACACTCTCAAAGCCGACCTTCTGAAAGCCTTCACACACGTAAACAAAAATTTAGATGAACATATCCGAAGGCTCGAAGAGGTCGTTCAAAACTCAGACGGTTGGACAACAATAGGCAACACCGCAGAAACTTTCAACCGTCCATCCGCGAAAGCAAAACACAATCATCACAACCAATCATGACTCAAAACAGATTTGCTGTGTTAGATTATGACAATGATTTTCCATGCCTTCCCAATCCTCACTACCCCCTCCCATCATCGACACGTCCACCCACAAACCGACGCAAACAGGCTAGCAAGCGCAAAGAAACAAAGACACGTAGAGTTGCGCAACCTGGCCCACAAGTGAACAAGGACATTCCTACTGAGCCCACGAAAAAGGTACTAATTTTAGCAGATAGCCATGGGCGACAAATCTCCTCCCTGCTCAGTGGGAAACTCCCAACCAATTTCTCTGTCATGTGTGTGTTTAAACCTAACGGGAGGTTTGCCGACGTGATCAGTGAATTGGACACCCACACAAAAACTCTCACCAAACGGGATACAGTCATCATCATAGGAGGGCAGAATGACATCAATTTGGGTGGTCACTTTACACCTGACCAACATGTTGACAAACTACAACGTGCCGCCCAAAACACGAACATTGTAATCTCGACTCTGCCCTTCTGGTACAACAAACCAACACTGTGCAAAGAAATTAGACACGCAAACAACAAATTAAAACTGCATCTGAGAGGCACACATGTTAAATTATTAGAGCTTAACTTTCTCTCAGAAAAACACTTCACCCGGCATGGTCTTCACTTGAACCTTGTCGGAAAACATGCACTCGGTAGCGAACTTGCCAAACACATCCTTACACCTCAGCAGTATCCTATCCAAGATTCATCCCCACCTACATCTCCTAGTTCTCTTCCATCCTCCGAAACCCCTTTGGACCCAATTACCTTATCCCCTGAACCTAATCCTTGTACTACCTCTCCCATTATTCATTCCCCTACATCTGTAACCCCTCCTTCCTCACCTCCTAACACTGCTGGGACACGATACTTCCTTCGACCACGCACTCGAGGTAAAAATGAGATAAATAAATAGCAATTACAGTCAGATGCAGCAGAAAAGCATCCGTGTAGGTACATTCAAAAGATTCAAATAATGCATCATAATGTGCAATCTCTTTCAAATAAAATTGAATTTATCGCGGCAGCATTAGAGTGTGATCTCAGTCAAATAGATGTTCTTTGCTTTACAGAACGTTGGTTATCTCATAATGATCTAAACACACTCCAAATTCCTAGTTTTTACCTTGCAGGATCTTATTGTAGAGCAAGGGAATCAAATAAAGGCCATGCTTACGGAGGTTCGTGTATTTATGTAAGAAATAATATTGATTCTACCTTCTTGTCAGAATTCAATTTATATGCAGTTGAAAAAGTTTTTGAAATAACAGTTGTACATCTTACTACGCTCAAAATTATTTTACTTTGTATCTACAGACCTCCAACAAAGCAAGCTTTAGATTATTTCAATTTCGTAGAAAATCTAGAGATAACTCTGAACAAAATTAGTAATCTCTCTTTTAAATCCATTGTTGTATGTGCAGATTTCAATATTGATTTTCTGAGCGAATCCCACGAAAAAGAGCAGTTTCTCAATTTAATTCATTCTTTTAATTTAGATATTACAGTGAACGTACCTACACGGAATACTCTTAAATCACAAACAGCAATAGATCATATTATAATTAACAAAACCACAACTAGATATGAAATAATAACGAATAATCTAGGTTACAGTGACCACGATGCACAAATTCTTACAATTACTAATAACATGAATACTGACACAATAAATAAAACACGCATGTGCAGAGCATTTACTACAGTTAACATAAAGTTATTTACGGACTACTTGCTGAAAGAATCATGGGAGGCAGTTTATAACGCTATTGACACAAATGAAAAATATAATTTATTTTTCTCAAAGCTTTCATTTCTCTTTAACGCATGCTTTCCTATTAAAAAGAGAAAATTAAACATTTCACGAAAAAGTAATACTTGGATCACAAAAGGAATTAGAACATCGTGTAAAAATAAACGTACTCTCTACTTTATTTCTAAACGTCATGACGTATCTCAGGATTTCCTTATCTACTTTAAAAAAATACAAAACATTGTTACGAAAAATCATAAGGCAAGCTAAAATCATGAAAAACGATCAGGATATTTTGAACTCAAATAATAAAACAAAAGCAATGTGGAATATAATAAAAAATACTACCAAATCAACTAGAAAACCCGTAGAGAATGTAGTTTTAAAATATAACGATATAAATGTGAACGATCCGGCAACAGTGGCTAATCTCTTTAACCAATACTTTTCGAGAATTGCTGCCGATCTCACTAAGGGTCTTCAGCCATAAAATTCAATAATAGACAGTTCACCCAAAATTTTAGACACAATGTTCGTTTCCGAAACTTCTTCCTATGAAATTCTCAAAATAATCGGTAAACTAAAAAATAAATATTCGTCCGGTTTAGATGAATTCCCAGATTCTTTGTTAAAGACTTGTGCGTATGCCATTATACACCCGTTAACTCACATATTTAATGCATCTTTATGCACTGGAACGTTTCCAGATATTTTCAAAACAGCTAAAATTAAGCCGCTTTTCAAAAAAGGCAACAAAAATGAAATTCAAAATGATCGGCCCATTTCTCTTCTATCAGTTTTTTCAAAAATATTAGAGAGACTTTTTTACGTACGAATGGAAACCTTTCTCACTAAACACGACGCGCTTTCAGATTGCCAACATGGATTTAGAAAATCAAAATCAACGGAAACAGCTATATTTTCTTTTCTTAAAGATGTCGCGTCATCATTGGATCAAAACGAGGCACCTATTGGATTATTTTTAGATCTCTCAAACGCTTTTGACGTCATTGATCATGACATTTTACTTTCCAAATTACCTTCATATGGAATCCGTGGTATTGCTCTAGATTGGTTGTGTTCGTACCTTAAACAACGATCTCAGAATATTGAAATAACTTACTGGAATGATGGAACATTACGTACGCACCTTTCCGACTCATTGCCCCTGGCATGTGGAGTTCCTCAAGGATCGATTTTAGGCCCTATTCTGTTCCTACTTTACGTAAACGATATACCCTCGACGATTCGAAACGGAAGAACGGTTCTCTTTGCGGATGATACGAACATCCTTTGCAATAAAGAAACCGTAAATAGTACAATATCAGATGTTTCAAATTGGTTCCGAAATAACAAATTAATAGTAAACGAAAAGAAAACGGTTTTAATGCAGTTTTCCATTTCAAATAAACAATTCTGTGCTCCATTGAAAATGAACAGTGTACCATTGACTGATGTTAAGGCAACAAAATTTTTAGGTCTCTCAATTCAGTCAAACCTTAAATGGAACGTCCATTTAAATGAATTGAACACAAAATTAAGTTCATTATGCTACGCGTTCAGAATTCTTGCAAATTCAGTCAACCTTCATACTGCTCGTTGTGTATACTTCGCGAATGTTCATTCCCGCCTGAGAAATGGCATAATATTCTGGGGAAATACATCTTATAGCTCCCAGACTTTTAGATTACAAAAACGAATTGTACGAATAATAACCAAATCCCACCCACGTGATTCATGTAAGCCTCTCTTCATTAATTTTGGAATTCTACCATTACCGTGTCTTTTTATTTACGAATCAGTGGTTTTTGTAAAAAAATGACTTGCTCAAGGGCGGGAATATTTTTTCTGAAAATGCCGAAGTCTATTACTATAACACTCGACGTAGAAATCATATTCATCAGGTGACAGTACATTATTATGTATTGTGTACATTATTATTATCATATTCAACAGCTCATTACAAAAAATTCACATACAATACATGTACATTATTTTACAACACTTTGCCAGATGACATTAAACGATTAAATTCAATAGAAAAGTTTAAATCACAAGTGAAATCGTTTCTGCTGCATAACTGTTTCTATACATTAGAGACTATACTGAGCATCACAAGAAAAGTAACATTAATTTTAACAATGATACATAATGCATTATTTACCATTTGGACTGTATAAATGAGTATAAACAACCTGTAACAACTATTGTACTACAGCTTCCGGGTCAATGACCCCCATCTCGATCAGGTTTTTCGTCCCGTTTCCCTGATCCATTGAGCAAATGCTGAGATGGCCCCTTGTTTTGCTTCTGGACATAAATGTAGCTTCATTTTCTGTGCACGTCTTCTAGAATTCAGTGGGAAATACAATTATTCAAATTATCGTTTCCATGTCGCGGCAGGAAGTAATAAGAGCCAAAATTTATTGCTTATTTATCTTTGAAAATAGATTTTATTACATGGGAGTTTTTTTTGTTGTTTTTTTCTCTCTTTCAAAATTCAAAATTTATTGCTTGTTTATCCTTGAAAATAGATTTTATTACATGGGAGTTTTTTTTTCTCCCTTTCAAAAATTCAAAATTTAAGTAGTATATGACTTAGTGTAGGGATCACAGAATTTTGAAAATGTGCACACAATTCACTTTTCCCCATAGCACGTCATACGCAGTTTTTAACTGTTTTTTTGACGTAAAATAAAAATAAAAAAAAGAAAAATCCTACTTTTTCAATTGTGAAATACATATAAATAATTAAGATTGAAATCATAAGTAAATATCCACAATTTAGTAGGAATCAATAAAAATGAAAAAATTGTTATTAGTTAATTCTATGTATCTATTAATTAAACAATTAATAATTAACTATTCACATTTTAATAACACACTTATGACTTCTTATAACATATAATCAAAAACTTGAGAATGGTATTAAAATTAATTTATAATCTGTAATACTACTAATTTTTAATGATAAAAATTAAACATAAGCATAAATTAATATAATTTTATTATATATTCTTAGACACGGAATTAGACTTGTCATAATGCCAAGCACAATCACTGATGGAAAAGATAAAGGTTTCTATTTAATGAAAAAAAATTAGAAAAGTCAGAAAAGATATTAGTTTCAGAATAATAATAATAATAATAATAATAATAATAATAATAATAATAATAATAATAATAATAATAATAATGTAAATATTATTGAAATATGTAAAATTTAGAAAACTTAACATGATTTAGTGTCTTAATAGAATTGATTGATAATCAGTAGTATATCCGAAAAGATTGACACATTAAATTGTGAGCATTATAACTTTTATTTGATTTATCCCTTTAAATTGTCAAAAATTTTCATTTTAACAATTAAATAACTCATTTTTATTTTCAGAAAGGATTGTGCAAAGTTATAACAATAAAGAAAAGTCATAACCACAATGTAAGAACTGCTGAAGCTCTGTGGTTCTTACCTGCTGATAAACCTACAAGGGAATCAATCCTTCAATATTTTAATATGGGAATGAATATTGCAGAATCATGCAAATATCATCAGACCCTTCTTGAATTAGATGAAGGTATTTGTGAAGAAGATTATGCCAGTGGTCATGCAAATCCAACCGAAACAACTGTGCGTTACTGGCATGATCATAAGTAGGGCCTAGGTCAGGCCAAGTCTCATAGTTAGTCACTCTATATCATATTTACATTATCATCTTTTTTTTTTCTATTTTAGTTCGTTTTTGCTAGTGTTCACAATGTAATATAATCCATTAATTTCAACAGAATGAAATTCCCGATCAATCATTTATAGATGCCGTTTTGGTGGAAATTTTAAAGATTTCAGGCACTAAAACCATTATAAAAAAAATATCCTAAAGAAATGTCTTCAAATTTATTTAGATGCTATTCAAAAAATTAAAATGAGTTGCTGGAAAACATTATTGAGAAATTTGAAAACCCTTGATATTACAACCACCTGAAATAAATCAAATTACCTTCAATAAGATTACAATATACTCTAATAATATAAAAATGTGAAGTTCAGTAGATATTTGAATAAAATTTTCAATTTGCAATCTAAGTTAATTTTATTTTAATTTTGCTCAACATTGGGAATAATACTGAGAAAACTTCGTTTCCATCAACCCCTTCATCCTCCTTTGGTTTTGTCACATTTTCCTTCCTCTAAAACTAAACATTTTTTTAATGGCCCATTACAAATACTGAGACATGCCTACAGAATAAAATCCTTGATTTACCTATAAAAATGAACAATTGTGAGTCCATGAACAATTATATACGTATTAATAGGAATATAATTAAATAAAACTGAATAACAAAATATGGACAGAAAACGGAATGAAACATATATGTATTAATAGTAATAAAATGAAAAGTATCTGTGCAGTTTGCAAAATGACAAACAGCGCTTAAAACGAACCTTCAACACTTCCGTAGAAAGAGAACATAAACGAATTTCGCACGGTTTCGCGCTCCGCGCCATCTGGCCAATCAGGGAAGTCCGGAAGAGAATGCTTCGTTACGCCCTTTTGTTGGAACAAGTTTTTGACGTATAAAATCGTGCATTAAATTGTGAAAAATAATTTAAATTCAATATTATAAGCAAATAATAGTTTTGTATAAATTGTATTGCTGCAAACATATATAGAATAAGACATGCAACTAAACAGTCTCCACACGTTTTAGGAAGACGAAAATTCTTTCTTATTATAACACTCATTTGTATACTTTTCACAGACAGAATATTGTGAAGTACACCATTAATCTGATGCAGGGGAGGCTCGTCCTAAGGGGCCACAGAAGTCGAGCCCCACCAATATTTAATAAATACACAAAAATGTTTATTTATCTTTACAGTAATTTCTTTGCGATAATTGTAGTACTTAATTGGAATTGTTTATTCGTGAAGATCGACAATTCGTCCCCAGAACTCATTCCAAGTCCCAATAACAAGAATCGAGGGGTCATAGCTACTTGCCGCACTCAAAGATAGCGTTAGTAGTGCTCACGGGGCCCGGCCTGCGTGGGCCTACTGGGCGCGAGGGCGCGACCATAGAGTAAAGATTTATATACGAGTAGAGGGCTCATGAGGCTTGTTTCGAGCTACGTCCTTTGAATAGCTTCCCGTCCGCCGATAGAAAGCGCCAACGTCGCGAAGTGTGAAGGGAAGAACAGGACTGGCTGTTGGTGGGGTTATTTGTAGAAAATATCGCGCGGTGTAGAGGGACACGAAAAGAGGGTGTTTTCGTACCGACGCGTCGGTCCCGCTACCTGCTCCCCGGCGACTGCGGGGTCTCCCTGACGAAGACCAGCATTTGCCTCCAGTCCAATCGAATGGTAGAAAATAAGAGAAAGTTTTGGTGTAGTTTTGACATTTTGTTCCAATATTTTTTTGGGTCGCTGAACACGAATATCAGGTTTGCCAAGAAAACTTTTGTCTGGAAATACGTTTTTTAAGCAAAAATGCGTAAATACCACATCTTTTGTCAGTTTTTTTCAAAATAACTCAAAAGCCATCCATTTTTCGTAATTAATGGTCCCATACAAAATGAAAGAAGATAAAATTACCTACATTTAATGTCAGTAAGACTTTTTCTCCCATTAACGATTTAGCCATGAGAACACCACGAAATTTGATGTAAGCGAAACACGTGAAAAACGGGAATTATCCTATTTTATCTCAATATAACTTAAAAAGTATCAATTTTTCGTAAGTATTAACCGGATATGAAATGAAGGAGGATAAAATTGCCTACAATGTGTAGGTACAGTTTTCTTCTAGGATCAATGGTATTGCCGTTAGTGGGCAAAATATCCCTGAATGTTACTGTGAAAATGGAACTCCACTTAACCTCCCTCACTACATGTACATCCAATGAAGCAATGAAGTTGTACGCAAATAAATACAGCGCCGTGTGAATCTGTTTACATTTTAATTGAAAAAAAAAGAAAGTAGGTAATTAATAAAGAGAAAGAGAAAATTAATATTTCGGAAGTCGAACGTGCTTTCAGCGATACGTACGTTTTGAAGGCCCTAGTTTATATATATATATATATATATATATATATATATATATATATATATTGTGACGTCATGGGATTAAACAACCCCATAACGACACCATCAGCTACGAAAAGAAGCCCACGAACAGAGAGGAGTACGGTACGCGGTGGAGCGATGACTTGTGAACGCGCCTTCTACCCACAGCTTTTCGAACTCTGACGCCCGAACTAGCGAATAATGTTTTTCCGGGAGGTCACGAAAAGAGGAGAATATTCACCCCTCCAAAAATTTCCCCAGGCGCGAGTACCATAAGTATCGCGGCGCGCCTCGGAGGAGCTCTCTATAATTGCAGCAGCGACGGCGACTAGACTGAGTTCTGAAGGCGATTGTAACTTGATAGCATAGCAGTTTATTTTGACTTGTTAGTTAAAAGTTAGCTTGAGAAGCGTATCTTCGAAAGTGATGTAATTGAGAAGTGGAGTGCACGAACATTCTTCGCATTAACATTCACAATATTTGAGAGAGCAAGTGAAGTGATTGTTTGACTTCGAAATAATTTCAAATTTGTAAAATTCGCGCAGACGGACATTAACTAAATCCAGCATCTCATATTGCACGCTGAGACCACACACGCACAAAGTGTGGCAGGTAGGCCGACCATTTAAAGCATAACTTCAGCAACATTAATTATTCGAGGCTGGAAGCGCGAACAAACTTGTACGAGGCGCGGCAGAAGAAGGACGACCCCAGGAAGAGCGAAGCGTAGGTGAGAAAGATTTGGACTGGAACGAGAATCGTACGAGTCCGGAGAACGGGAGAAGGGTGTGGAAATTGGAGGCGTAGCGGAGTCCAGAGTTCGAGGGAAGGTAACTGGTAACGCCGTGGGACAGCAAACGGAGACGGGTGGCAACGCGGGGCTGCGAGCGGCAGAAAATCCCCAAGGTTACCTACAGGCGAGCGATGCGGAGCTGTTGAGGTAAAAGAACTGGCAACTTTTATGCGGCAATCAGTTGGGGAAAGAGAATAGCCGTAAAATACACGACAATTCGTGTTAAAAGTGGGTTAAAAGTCCAGAATAGGTGGGAGAAGTATTCCGAGCGATGTGAGTGGCAGTTTCAAGTTCATTTACTGCGCGTGTTATTGAATCCATTTAAAGAGGCCATACCTTGCACAATTTTACTTAAATAATTCATGGTTTTCACATGTTGTACAGTTGATGTTATCTGGAAAAGTCATAGTTTATTGTATTGTGTTAAAAGTAATTGCTTTCTGTGATATGTAAAGGGGTCAGATTTAAGTAACGTGTATGTTACGTTTTATTGTTTTTTTCTCTTTAAAGTTCACAGTGTTACAGAGAGTGCGAAGCCCAAGACTAGCACACCTTAGAACGGGATTCCTTAAAACAAGTGTAAAACTCATTTTAAAAGCCGTGCACGGAAAACCTAGAGAGTAGAAAGAGTAAAATAATGTGGTAGATAAAACTTCAGAAAGAGGAATGAGCAAATTGTGAATTGTAATTGGTGAAAGTGTGTTCAGGCAGTCGAGGTGACGCCAATTTTTTTTTGTTTTGCCTCGTTTTCGTTTTTTTTTCAGTGACCAACTATTTAAAGCGCTGTTATATAATTGTGTCACTGTAATTTTTCACTGAATATATGCTCATTTCATTCGTATTTTATCTGATTCATTGTGTCAAGGGTTCAGACCTTTCTCATACCCAAAAGATCCTGCTTCCTGAGAATTTTAAGCTCGCTTCACGAGCATTCATACTATCACGCTCTCACCACGTGTGGAAGGTAGGTGGGTGTGTTAGAATATATATTTATATATTGTGACGTACCAATATGTGGGACATTGTATTGCGTGACATTTATTGTAAACAGGGTGAATTGTAAGGATAGACATATGTAAATATGGCGGCCTAGCAACGGTAGACGAGTTGTCGTCAAGGTCAACAAACTTCATTGTTTTGAACCACGGGGCGCGGCTAGTTGATAAAGTAAACTGTTTGGGGATTGGCCGAGAAAGCAATGACAGTCTGTGGCGCGACTAGTTGAATGTGAGTAATTTAGGGATTGGCTAGGCATGGAATGACAATGTATTTCGACGGAAGTAGGTCGAATTTTTTCTGACAAGAAACAGTAGAAAATATAGACCGAGTTTTGAAGGGCTGAAAGAAGGGAATATGGATTCATTCCGACTTATGCCGTGGTGCTGTGCGGATCGTGTGTAGACAATTGATGTTGGGAGTTTGGGAATTGTGAACGTCTACTTTGGAGCGTATGGTTGTCGGACTTTGAGTATTAATGTAATGTGCGGAAATTGGAAATATTTCGAGTGCAACAGCTAGAATTTAAACTGTGAACTTAGATGAATTTGTCGGCAACAGGACTGGGAGTATTTGAAGCAGATAATAGTTTGCTGAACTTTAATATTTTAAGCATACGCGTAAAAAGAACTGGGAACTTTTAAAAGGCAAATTAATCGGGACTTATCAACTTATGAAGCGGCGAGGATCAGTGACTAGAGTAAACTTGTGCCAGAACGGAGGGAAAGAAGAGGGTATTTGGATCTGGAGCAATCGACACCGGAAAGAAATGAAAATGTTTCTACGGGGCGACATCGGCCAAGAGCGCGAGAAGACGGTGCTGCAGTGTAAGGTTTTGAAACCGAAAGTACGTTTCGTATTGTTAAAATTTCATATACATTGAATAAACTTACAAGTTTCTGTGAATAGAAAAGATGATTTTCATTTAGCCATTCCAGCAAATGAGTAGCTAGAAATGTATATTTGCTTTTCAGATTCCTCGGCCACTCTGTACAGATGGCAGATCGAATAATCGGCTATTAGAAGGCAATAGCGATTATTTCTTATAAGACCCATCGACCCAGTTAGCCGGATATTAATTTATTGGAAATAGCAGTTGAAGATTAATTTTAATAATAGAATTAACGTAATCTTTTCCTGGCGTCCATATTCTTATATAAATTTGGTACGGGTTACTTTGAATTAATATTTAATAATATTAAAAGGGCAGAGGAGATATTAAATAAACAAATTAGACAGTTTGTTTTAATATATATATATATATATATATATATATATATATATATATATATATATATATATATATTGTGGCGGCACGTTATTATTACGTATTATAATAAAAATTATTTGTGAACAAAAGAGCTGTGTGTCGAGACACGCTGGGGCCACCACCGCCGCCACCACCACCGCCGCCGCCGCCGCTGGCAGGTCCCCTCCGAAATCGCCCGTTTCTAAAGGGATTTACGACCCACAGCCGCGCGCTGACAGGTCTCACCCTTATGAATGCTTCACTGTCCTCGGAGCCGATATTTTTCTTTAGGTGATTCCCCGGTCGGGAAGTACATGATCGTTTATTAACTCTGTTTATTGAAAAGAGTGTTTATGAAAACGGACATTGCACACACTTAAAGATAGAGTGAGAGGGAAAATGTCGAATTGACGGAAAATTTTAGAGAATCTTGACATCTGATTGGTGAAGAATTAAACACGACGCCACAGGCTTAGGCCAATCAGATCACAAATGACAGGGGAAGGGGTGATTTTGAAAGCAAGTAAGCAATTTGGGGAGGGGGGAACCAAAGGGCTCGTACGCACGGAGCAAAAATCCAAAAGACACTCTCGATTTGATTTTCGGCCGAGGAGTTTCACGAGAGGCTCACGCACAGAAAGGAATGGCTTCTCGGTTTCAGATCGTTTCGCCGAGATTGTTGGTACTTTGATTCGTGACCATTGCGCCACTGTGCATAAAACGGCCAGTTATTATTTCGCCAAGCTAGCCACAGGTTAATGCTTGCCTGTATCTTCTGGTGACTTTCGTCATCTTTCTGAGCCACGCCGCCAACCGATACCTGATGTGGAGTCGCCGCTAGTCGTTCCGAGAGGTGGAGACGGCCCATGCACCCCGGGCTTCCTCTAGCTGACGCGGCCTGGCGCCGCCCCCCCCCCAGCGCGACCGGCGCAGGAGGCGCTGCCACGGCTGCCAAGGGCCGCCCTTCCCCGAGCCCGCAGCTGATGAGGTCACCGACCCGAGGACACCCCGCTACCGAAGTGCCGCCTTCTCTCGCCATCAGCCGCCCTCAGGCAAAATAAACCTGCGCTCCAGGTTTCTCTCCGCGCTCTTCAAGCGTTTCTGGACTTTTGAGTAAAAGAAAAATAAGTAAAAAAACTTCTTTTATGTAAGCGTTGCCGCGCATTGGCTTTTGTGATTTAGGAATAAGAGCCCAATTTGTAATTTAATTTAATTTTTTTATGAGCTCATTAGGTAGGGTTAATTTTACGTAAAATTCACGGTGTAACTTCCCTGACACCTGTCAGAAATAAAACTCACATTTATTAATCTAGAATAACTTCAATCTGATTGAAACAACTCTCATCAACTTCCTTCCACCATCCAATTCAACCGATTGAGCTACGTCCGGGCCGGCGTCAATCACAACCAGATAACGCAGACCGCCGTGACAAATATATATATATATATATATATATATATATATATATATATATATATATAGCGTTTTTTTACTGGATAACTTATAAGTTATTTTGAAAAACCTTAAATAAAAGTACTGTTTTGTTCATATTTTTGGCTTTAAAAACTTGTTTTCGGGCAAAGTTATTGATGAAAAACCTGAACACTCGTTAAAACATTCTAACTACTAACATAGAAGCAATTGGTCCAAGCATAGGTCCAAGTTCAATGCGTCGTCAATGACGGATTTTTATCTCATACAAGAAACATGAGTCTATCCGTGACAATTACGTTGATTATGTGTCAAAATATCTATCATATGCATATCTTCTTAGATGTTTTTATGGTTACCCTGAAGTACTAAGCGAATTAAAATGTCTAAAAAATGTGCGTACATAGTGTTAGACAACACAATGATTCATATGACGTGGAAAGAAAGTTGTCTTGCTACCACGAATAATAAAAGTTGGTTAATAGCAACGTCGATTACAAAGATTTTATCAGCAGAAATGGCTTACAAACAAGCGAAGGAAGACACGGACACTCCGATAATGAACACAGTTTTGTGCTTAGATCCAACTAATGAGACTGAAGTGGGTGCGGATATAAGAGATGGTTGGTAATATGATGAGATCTCTGCCAGCATGGAAAATGGGTCCTTTTTGAAACAGAAGAAGGGCAAAGTTTCTTCACCCGATTGCTGCTATAAGTGAAACACTTATCGATAACTTTGTTTCTCCCAACCAATGAGTGATTCCGCAATCTCGGCGTAGGCCAAGTACGAAATAATGAATTTCTGACAGACAAACCGTCAATAAATTGCTATAAAATTATTCAAACTATTGAGATGGTCGCTGATGGTGGTGAACTTTTTCGGGTTTCGCTAATCGGTTGAAATGTAAAGAACAGCCAGTTGAGATATATCTACTGAAGCTGTTTCATTTGCAAGGCAAACATGGCGGTACTACCACCACCTACAGCAGCACAGCAACGTTTTTTAAGAGTTTATTCTCAAGTTCGGCAACGTCTAGAAAAAAATCCAGAAGAATGGAGAGGGAAAAGTACGAAAAATAGCCTTGCACCTTTGACCACAACTTGTTAGTACCATTTGCTCTTCCAGTTTTATTGAAATTTGGTTTGTGCAAGAGCCCCCAAAATTGTCAAAAAATTGACTGCAAGAAGGCAGGGGTTAATGATCTAACTTGTATCTCAAAGTGTTGCGGCAATATGACAGTCGTTTCTGAAAATGATCTGAAAGGTGAGTTACGAGTTGGAACGAGGACAACAAGATAAAGCCATTGAATCTGACGAACCAATGGAAGTCGACTTGTATATTCAAGATATTAAATAATGCCAATTATTATAAACAATATAATTCACTAGAGTAATAGCAATAAAAGACCCACTAATTCCATTATTTTGTACTTAGCAGATGTCTATGAAAATCAGGGCCTTTGCATCCTGACCGTCTCGAGGATGATGCAGTCCATCGTTTCCCAAAACATTAATTTTCTTTTTCGCGTTATTAATTACCTACTTTTCTTTTTCCAAATAAAATGTAAACAGATTCACAAGGTGCCATATTTATTTTTATGTAAATTCATTGGATGTAAATTACACATAGGAGTTAGTGAGAGAGGGAATGGCGTGCCGTTTCTGTAAAAACATCCAGGTATATTTTACGCACTAACGGCAATATCATTGATCCCAGAAGAAAACCTAGTCCACACAAAATGTGGTTAATTTTATTCTCTTAATTTTCATATCAGGTTAATATCGAAAAAATTGGTAGTTTTTCAGTTACATTGAGATAAAGTGGAATAATTCCCGTTTTTCGTGTTTTCGCATATCGCAAATCACATCATCAAATTTCGTGGTGCTTTCACGGCTAAACGATTTATTGGAGAAAAAATCGTAATGACATTAAACGAAGGTAATTTTATCTTCTTTTATTTCATACAGGACCATTAATTACGAAAAATGAATGGCTTTCGAGTAATTTTTAAAAAACTGAAAAAAGGTGTAATTTTTACATTTTTTGCTTAAAAAACGTATTTCCTGGCAAAATGTTTGTCAAGTAATCTCATATTCATGCTCAGCGACCTAAAAACACATAGGAACCAAATATCAAAACTACACCAAAACTTTCCGCTATATGGCCTTTTTGAGCACCAATTGACTGAACTACTCTACTCACCTACGAATGTGATTCAGTGTGATCGCCGCTCAGGACAAGCGGCACTGGCAAAGTCTCTGGCTTGTTTTCAAAAGACAAAGACTTTTTCCTTAGATGTAAAGAAGAATTTACCAGAAGTGGTTAAATAATCAAAATATTTTTTGTTCAAGCCAGTATCGGGTGGGGGAGGGACCCCTCATGGAGCTTACTCCCTCCAGAATACGTAATCGGCTAGAGATGCCATTCATCATAAAAACAGTTTTTACTCATTTCCTATAGAAACAAAAGTCGTTCAATATTCCAATTGAAAATTTTTGCAATAGAAAGTTTTTGCAAGAAAACATCAAGTCGGCTGCACATCATACCTCTCCTCACACAGACACACACAGAAAATGCTATTTGTGCAACTTGATGTCGGTGCAAAAATTTATTACATTTTTGCAGACCAAATCAAGTAACTAATTTTATTTATTTATATATTTTGTTTAACGTTAAAAACTATGTGTCGTGCTATGCTGAGTGTGTTTTGAAATTCTGGGATACCTATCCTAAACCATATAGAACTTGAATTTTGCATACAAATGAAACGTGCATTTTTGACTAGAATTAATAAGAAAATTCACTCCAGTGTAATAAAAAACTATTTGCAAAGGCAAATCAGCTACACATTTTCACTGTTATTCCTCTTCGTGATGAAATCTTGGAAGACTTCCTACTGTAAGCACATGGAGAACGATACTTTGAATATTTCTGGATGTCAGGAACTCTGTTCGCAATATCGATAATCATGAAAATATTGTAAATTTATCATATTTTGAAAATTGAGTTTATATCCGACGATTTTATTTTGTGTTCTTGTTTAATGTTTCGACTTTTCTTGTCGGTACTCCCCGGTGCCCTCCCTATATGAAATTAACGAAGCGTTTAATTCACGGGATTTTGTACTAATAAAGAGTGTTCATAATGATTTATAACTGGTATCTTGTAAATAATGCAAACTTTCGGAACAAAATGCTGAAGATTGAGGACATACCGTGTGGCTCACCTAAGATGTTCCCTTCAATTTTCTCCTGAACCGTTGCAGATACTGAGATGCGGTTTTCACTAAAACTACTATATGCAAGGGGCACATATGGTCATGCATAATATTATTCTAATGCATTTTCTATTGCAGAGATATTGAGCCAACTTCGATTTTTTAAATGGAACCCTATAGATTTTTTTAGCTCATCATAACAAGCGTGAAGAGACGAGTTCATAAATATGCATATCGCCATATGTTACATAACAAAATTTTCGAGAAATTAAGAGTTTTAAAGAGGCACGCCGACTGCTGGTTTCCGTAATCTGAACGAGAAATTCCGGGAACTCTTAAAATTTTGAGTTCTAACAGAAGTTCCCGAAACACGTAAATTCCAACAGGCCATCTCAAACTTACAGTAGTCGCACCCTAATTTCAAACATTGGTAGACACCGCGGACTGTGAGACCGCACGTAATGTTCTAAAGAAACTTCATTCTCGTTCATGAGCATGTATTAATGTGTCCAACTTTTTTGTGTCGGAGGGACTGTGATTCTTAGGGAGATAATAGTGTAGTGGACATAGTAACAACTCTGAACCTAAGCGAGTTCGTTTCCCAGCGTGGACAAACCTTTCGGGGATTGGAAACCTTTCTGCGGGCTTCATGAAGTATTATAGTATTGCCATTACCGAATAGTGCGAGTAGTTACCAAATATTTGCCAATTATTACCAATAATATTGCCATTACCAAATAGTATGTCCTATTATCATTATTAAGTTTCATTTAATTTTTGCCTTTCATTTTGTTTGCATTTTAATCAGTTTTCTGTTCCTTATATAATTTTGTAAATGTATTTTAGGAATGGCATTTAACTGATGCGAATTTTATTCTTAATTTGAGTTAGATTGCTGTTTCCAAGTACTCACGGTTCAAGTCACGTCTTATTGCGATCGGAGAGCTGAAGAGTACCTGGATAAGAGTGGACTGACAATATGCCAAGCTTCAGAGACAAAAATTCTAGAATCTCCATGGGAATATTGATGACTAAAATAAAAGATTGTATAATCGCTATAATGATCGCGATCGTAATGGTTGTGACTGTCTATCAAATAATAGCCTAGCAGATTCTACAGCAAGGGCGGCCACTTTTGCCCGCATGGGCATTCGTGTTCCTATTTATGCCTTGCGGACGCTGTCACACAAAATAGTTGCTGCAGCGGGCAACGGAAGAACTTAGAGCGCGGAAACATCGCTGCGAGGTAACCGAATTACAAAAGGGAAGAATGTTTTCATGAGGTTTTCATAAAAGAAAACCTAATAACTGTGGTAAAAAGCGCTTATTAATTAGAAAATAGAAAAATTCGTAATGAAAATTTGCTGTTAACAAAATTATACAGAGAGTCCCACCAACTATGGGTTACCTCATAACTTCTAAACGATCTTTGATTTTTTAAATGGAACCATGTATTTTTCTCAATAGCAGTAGATAATCATAAATATACGAATGCAATGATGTAACATACGTTAATGTTTTGATAGTAGTTTGAGTATAAAATTATACTTTCAAACTTGTGATTTCAAATTAAATGTACGAGATTTCTTGTGAGCAACCGTTGCAACTGTCGCATTTGCGGAAGGTTGCCCTCGCGGCGCCGGCACTTTTGCGAGAACAGGGGAAAGGTCGTGAGGGCTTATTTCCCCAAAAGCGACAGTCTCGATGGCTGCTACAGGTAATATTACACTTTTAATTTCAAATCTCATGTCTCATAATATAAATACCGGGTGTCCCACCAACCATTGACCACCCCCATAATTTCTAAGCGGTTCAGGATATCGAAATGTAGTTTTTGCTGCACAATGCGAAATCATGAGGCAAGTAACATGCCGTAGAGAAATTGTCTATAATATTTTTAGTTTTTGAGAAATTGAATCATCTTTGATTTTTTAAATGGAACTATATATTTTTCTCACCAGCAATGGATAGATCATGAAAATAGGAATAAAATTATGTATCATATGTCAGTATTTTGATAGTAATTTGAGTATACAATTAGATTTTGTGGCACGAGATTTTCAAGTAAACGAGTAGCCTTTGCAACAGTCACAATTGGGGGAAGAAAGCCTTTGCGGTGTCGATACTGTTTTTTGGAGGGAGGTGTGAGAGAGGGTTGATCGTGCAGGATGAAGGCGTAAATGCAGCAATTCATGGTCTTGACACGAAAAACATATGAACAAACATCAATTTTAACAATCAGAAAGGGAGATTTTTTCCCATTTGTTCATCTGAATTAAACCTTTCATCTTTTGAAATTCAAAATCAACGATAATCGAAAAGAACGAAATAAAAAATACAGTCGCTAAAACGATAATGATAAAGGTCATTTTCAAACTTTCAAGAATCGAGCTCAGTACAGAAACAAGCAATCATTTTAAAACATGGGAAACGAATGAATGCTTAAAGATTTTCATTGTAAAAACTCCATTAATTGATCAAATAATAGATAGGTAGACTTATCTCTTATTATTTACAGTTAATAACCTTCCTATATAAACACGTACCAAAAGAACAAAGCAATAAAAGTTTTGAAATTCTCTTGACAGTTCTATCAGCATAAATTTACCAAACTATAACAAACGATATCTGCAGTCGCAACTGCTAATACTGATTAGAGTGTTTCTCACTTCATAGCGCCATGTACCGCCACAAACTTGCAAATCCATGGCAGAAGACGGAAGCGCACTGTTTTCTTTTCCATTTATGAACAGCAGTCGTATGGTTGCTAAGTGGACGAGTGATAATTTTAATTAAAAATGAAATTTAACAATGAAAAGGCGGTGGTTGACTTCTTGTTGAGTTTGAAAATGATATTTATTATTATCTTCCTTACGCTACCAATTTTTTATATCGTTTTTAGAAACGGTCCATGTTTTGAAATTTCGGTAGAAGACAAGTTAAATCCAGATAAATAAATGGAAAAAAATCTCCCATTCTGATCGTTAAAATTGGTATTTCTTAGTGTGACGTCTGTGTCAACACCAAGGATTGCTATTGTTATGTCTCTTATCCCCCATTGCCACTGCTCTCAGTCTCTTGTCTTCACGCAACAGCCTTGACGCCGCGGAGGTCACCTACCCTGAAGGCGAGAGTTGCAAGGGCTGCTACACGATTGCCCGTTTAACTCAAAATCACATGTCAGAAAGTCTATTTTTATACTCAAGTTACTATCAAAATATTGGCATATGATACATCATTATAATCTTCTTTTCATCGTCTATCCGTTGTTGGTGATAAAAATATATAGTTCCATTTAAAAAATCGAAGATGATTCAATTTCTCAAAAACTAAAAATATTATAGACAATTTCTCTACGGCATGTTACTTGCCCCATGATTCTGCACTGTGCAGCAAAAACTGCATTTCGATATCTTGAACCGTTTAGAAGTTATGGGGGTGGTCCATAGTTGGTGGGAAACCTCTTAATAAAAACGAGGTTTTTTTTTTAATTGTTTGCGTGTACACCTTGACGCAACGCGCCTCCAAGCCCCTTAAGGGGCGTTGAGCGCTTTGCACTGGGGAGTAATCCTCCATTAATGTGCTTTACTTTTTTAATATTAGTCAAGTCTCGTCACGTCGCAGTCAGTGAGTGCCTTTTATCCCTTCGGCCAGGGGCTCGATGGCGTTAGATCCCGGGGTTCCTGGCCGGTCACCCAACCACGAACCCGCGAGTCTCAAATGCGCTTAATCTTCGTGACTTCACGGAGCGTAGTAAACGCATTCGGCTAGCGCCGTCGGCGCTAGCCGCCGGCTAGCCGACGAGTTTATACATTTATATTATTATCGGTTTCTTACATGTTTTAGAATATAATTCTTAAGTCATTAGAATCAACAGAAAAAATTATAAATTTTATTTTATCGAAATAAAGGACTTGAAAAAAATTGTCTTCGCGCAAGAATTACTACTATTTACTAATTTAAAAGAATTCAATGAAAAGGAGAATTATTTCATAACCAATGCGTAAAATAATTGTTTCATTTAATTCCAAAATATCAAAAAATACTAATAGTCTTAGCAATCCGTTTGAATTCATGTAATTACGCAGTAATTACAAAGTTAATTGTGATTGAACAGATAAATTAAATTAATTTAAATTAATTAAATTAAGTTTTAAAAAACTTAAGACTATTGAAATATTTTATTGAAGTTTGTCACGAAAATGATGGTTTTGAATTTTTTTGTTTGCGAATAAACATTTTCCATATATCAGAGTAAATAGAACGGTATGCCGTTCCGAGAAATCTATCAGAACGGAGAGGCGGAGGAACGCTTTCTCGAATGGGAAATTGGGAGTTGGAAAATAAACGGACGCTGAAAGTAAGAAAAAATGAATATTACACAACACTGTCGTTTAACGTCATTAGACGAGTTTCTTGCTTTCGAAATAAAAAAATATTTTAGAATATACCATTAGAATTCAGCTTAATTTGTTACCATAAAGTAGTCGATAAATAGATTAAGATGTACTTTTTTCCGTTGGGACTTATCAGGGCTTCGACTTATCACACAATAAAGAAGTTGTTTTGTTCAATGAACGTAAGTTAAAATTAATAGTTTTTTTTACGAACGTTATTCTGGTGATTCCAGCACCAAACAATTGTAACATCAAAAAACTACCGGGAGCGGTAGCTCAGTGCATCAACTGATGTCACTGCAGCGCCTCTGACCAGGAGGTGTTACGTTCGAGTCCTGACGTCGGCAGGATTTTCGACACTACCTTGTCAGCTAGGTCGAATTCCGACGCTGTCGGGGGAGAATTCTAGCGGCCGGCTGCTCTGATGGGTAGTTTTCCGTGGTTTCTCCGATCAGCATCAGGCGAATGCCGGAGCAGTACCCTAACAAATGGGCCACGGGCCGCGCGCGATCTTTCCTTCCTCTTCCTTGTCCTATCCTCTCACACACACTTACACAAATATGCACTACACTACCACATATTCCAGGAGACCAGTCGGGAGCTTAGAGCTTGACCCGGCTGGGACGGTGCCCCGCTGGTGGAAGAGTCCTGGTTAAGGGGAAACCCCGCTAGCCGACGGTAGGTCGGCGCCGGATCTCACCATCCAGGGGGGAAGATCACCGCCATCTCCTGAGGGAAAAAATACACTACACATACGGGACTAGGCTGTTGACGCTCCCGAAATCACTAACCAACCAACCAATCCGAAAACTACACTGTATTACCATGCTTGCCGCTAATAGTTTTTATCAATCAAAATTTCCAAAAAACGTACTGCTAGGACTTCGGGTCAAACATTATACTATGTTATTTCAGAACATTGTCCATAATCGTTACACTACGTAAAATTGCGTGGAGTGGATAGTTATCTTCAGAAAATATCTCCATTTCTTGATCATTCCCCTAAAAACGGAACCCGCCCCTCGCATTTCCCGTCTCTCGAAGCGCCGCGGCTAGCCGCGCCGTGTGACATGTCCGCATTACGATCGGTCTGTCAAGGAGCGAGTCGTAGCGTTGGATGAAAGTGGGAATCTCTCTGCTTCGAAGGCCGGGCGTCGTTACGAGATACCTCCCATTTGGGCGGTACTTGGTAATTTGGGGGTACTTTACACCAAGCCCCATGGACATTTTCTAAATTTTTTCAAAATTTTGTTCCATACTTCTTTAAATTTATTGTAAGAATAGAGCAAATTACACTCATAAAGGTGGCATAGGTTTTATTTTCGCAGTTAACTCTGAATTTTCGAAAATTGCAAAAGTTTGAATTTTTTGGCGTCTTCCAACAACTACAAAATTGAAGATAGATTTTTCCTTCATATGAAATTTGTTGTCCATAATTACATCTTTCACTAAGGTCCTGTACATTGTTTTAAAAATTTTAATAGTTTCCTCGCAATATGAGTGCAATATTTGCAATTTAAAAAAATATACAACAAAAAGATTTTTTATAAAATAAATAAAATTTTCAAAAAAATCTACATGACCTTTATGAAAACTATTTATGGACAACAAATTTCATTTGAAGGAAAAATCTGTATCTACAATTTTGTAGTTGTAGGAAGACGCCGAAAAACATTGAAACTTTGGCAATTTTCGAAAATTCAAAGTTAAACGTGAAAATCGGACCAATGCTACTTTTATAAGTGTATTTTACTCTATTCTTACAAGAAAGTCAAAGGAAAAATTTGGTGCCGTTTTTGAGAAAATTTTGAAATTGTTCGGGGGGCTTCATGTAAAGTACCCACAAATTTTAAAGACTTTTTCAAAATTTCAAAGGTTTTTTACTAGAGCCAGATCGACATGGGTTTCAATTTGGAATAGATGGAACGGATGGTTTAGGCGGTAGTAGTGTTTACAGATAGACAAATAGATAGATAGACAGACGGACGTTTTGAAAACACTTTCTCGGTATCAGGGGACCCGAAAACGTATTTCCGTTGAAATCTCGAAATCGATTTTCCGTAGCATTACATAACTCTCTCTATACCACGTATATACATATATACGTATGTATGCGCGAAAGTAAAGGATCTCTATTTTCAATACAGTATTGTATGGCGCCGAAAAAAATTTGAACTCAAGCACTTTTCGAAACATTGTGGATTTCAACGAAAATAAGACCTGCGCCATTTTTAATCGTCCTTTACGATACCCACGAACGAAGTTTAATAGAAAAATTTGAAGCCATTTTAAAAAAATTGAAGATTTTTTAAGGCTTCATGTAAAGTAAACCCAAAAATCAAAATGTATTTGGCCATTTGGGACGATTGTCCGACTCTGTCGGCTTGTTAACGACTGTGTGTACAGCCGACTTTGAAAGTGGCGCGCGCGCTCTATATTGAAGTATACGGAGCAGCGAGACACTACCCGCTCCTTCGAACATCGAGGTACGTGAGCGAGTATGGATCAGCGTCGGCCACCGATATATAATGGGCGGCCCGGTGCCACAGAAGGGAGAAGAGTTTGTGACTGAGTTATGCCTAGATACAGTTATTGTGATCGCTACGCTAATCACGCCGAGTGTTACACTATTTCCGTCGGATGAATTGTGATCGAGCTTCGGACTCGTATATCTTCTGGTGATACGGAATACTGCTACGAACTTGGTACTTTCTTACGGGTATTTGGCATATTTATTGTGTAATTGGAAAGTGGCTTTTTGTTTGTAACTCTTGTGAGCACAATAAAACTGTGTAGAAACATCTGCCTCCTTACTTATTCATATATTTCATTCCCCAAAGCCTGAGCCTAGTTTAATTCCCAGGCTTGGGAGTAAAAGAGATTTGTAACTAACATGACGTATTCCCTGCACCGCAACTTGCAAACTCCGCCTCCTGTACTTTCTTTGTCACAAAGCTGAGGCAATTTGAAAGGAAAGCTGCAACTCCACGATACGTCTCGATCGGGAATCTAACTCGGAACCACACACCACAGGAAACTAGTACGTACAGGCTACTAGCCATTCTAGAGGCAAAATCAAAATATCAGTTTCAAACTCTAATGGCAAACTTTAAGTCGATCCAGAAGTATCGTTTTTGGGGGAAAACTGTCTGAACGGTTTAAGCGGTAGTGTACACAAAGGAAAAAGATCTACACTTTTCATTACACGGGTCTCGTAATAAAGTTTCTTTTCGAAAAATCGGCGCACGATTCCAGTATTTTCTCTTCTTACGAACTAAGAGTGAGAAAATCAGTAACGCTTCCCTTGCCACAGGCCGTTGACCACCATGTGAAAGTTTTCACCAAAGCTTCAGAATCAGTCTGCAATATGATACAAGGGTAATCGAAGATAAGATCTTGCCTATTTCGCAAAGAGTTCATTTTTTCGTTAAATATGGCAGAAAAACACCATTCTTAATTTTACGTACATGAAAAGTATTTTTGAATGAAAATTCACGAATGTATGGGACTATTTGAACTAATTGTGTAGAAATGGAGATGCCGAAAATTTTTAACTTTTTTAATTTTCAAAAAATTAGGGATTCAATGAAAATAAGACCTGCATCAGTCTTTTAAGTGTCGTTTACGCTATTCGAGAACGAAGTTTAATCCCAAAATTTCGAGCCATTTTTGAGAAAAAATTGAAAATGTATTTGAGTCTTCATATGAAGTACCATAAAAACCAAAATATCCGTTTCAAAATCGCAGGACCACCAATTTCTTTAAATCGATCGAGAAATATCATTTTGGAGAAAATCGGCTGAACGGTTTTGGCGCAAACGTTGACCACAAACGGCCAGTCGTTTTGTCGTCAAATTTTCCCACAAAACATGGATTCTGACAACACATATTAGAGGAAGTAATTGACTACATACGGGAACACGATTTATCGACTTTTTCGTTACCAGGGCCTGACAATCAAAATGTGAGCCGAAAACTCGCGCATGATTACACTTCTTTTTCTCCTTCCGAATTAAGGGCGAAAAAGTAAAATGCGTCGCCTCCTCAGCAAAAAATATCCGTTTGAAAATATAATTAAATAATATTTACTCGTTAGTTAACGGAAAAAGGCGAGAAAAAGAGTGTTCATGAGATTTGTGGCACCTGTATCAATTTTTATTACGGTTTCTTCGGTGCACCCGTTCTTAGGTTGAAGACTAATTTTTTTTCGGTAAGCCATTGAAATACTTACTACAACGTAATACTCACGTTCTTAGGTTGAAGACTAATTTTTTTCAGTAAGCCATTGAAATAATTACTACAACGTAATACTCACACCCCTCCTCTGGAACACGTTAAAACATACCAACCGCAATTCTCATTTATTTATTTATTTATTTCGCGTACGTTTCGATGTCACGTGACCAATGGTCATAGCACCAGATGTCCACTTGTAGAGATAGTGACTTTCAACGATCACGATATCACCCGCGTCTTGTGTAATGGTGAAAGAAGCTCTCAAGCGACGCCACTGCGGGTCCAAATGAAAATGCCGAAATTGCCTACTACGCTACCCCAATGCAGTGCATGCGCGCGAAGCAACGGTCCCCTCCGCCTCGCGTACTACCGCATAGTCAAATAACACTAGCCCGCACCGCTCTGAATGAAATAAGATGCACATAACCAGCGTGCCCCGCTCTCCTCCTGCGGGCGGCAGTGGCCGCTTTCCCTCCGCCTCTTTTCCGCGCTGGCCCACCTGTCCAGAAGAAAAGTACCCCGCCAGTGCGGCAGTGAGCTTTTGTGTAGAACCGAGAACTAACATTTCTGAGACTCTGGCGATAAACAACTATTCCCTGTGCTGCGCTCCAGATATTGTGTATGGCTTCTCTTGTGACTTGTGTTCTTCCTACTCTGAAACTGGCTAGGATCCTTCGAAAGCGACCACGCCTGACAACCAGCGGCTCTGACGATGAAAATGAGGCCATTTCGAACCGCCTCATTAGCACCCGACGTACACCTCGAAGATCTTCGTGGTTGTCCTGGAGCGCTTGCAACGGGAAATACGGCGCCTTAAGCTGCTTAGAGATGAGCAATTCGGGTTTCGACTTGGTACACAGCCGCGTCATTAGTTGCACGGAAGTGAGACCGAGATCGGTCTCTCTCTCGAAAGACGGTAGAACGTGCAGGTGGTTCTTCCAGACATTCGATTCTATATGGAAAGAAAAGAAGTGTCCGAACCACTCTCCTCCGCCCGCTCCTGCGTGTCCTCGAGCGCCGCCTTCTCGCCGCTTGCGTGCGCTCCATTTGGACGTAGACTGGCGACGTATTCGCGGCGGCGCCGCCCTCCACCCTCCGTCCCATTCGCTCGGCGGAAAACCCAGCGGCGATCCCGCACCTCCCTCCGCCCACCAAACAAATACCCAAGGAACACCGACGTCAAGGAAAACCAATTCTTGCCGGAGCTCCAAAGGCGCTCGGCAACGGCGCTGGGCCGCGATGCGGACAGCGACACACATCCGTCCTATCTACGGAAAGGACCGAAGCTCGTCGCCCCGCGACACGCTTGCTCCATTGTGAGAGCAATGTAGCGGAGGGGAAGACTCGCCCTCGGCCGAGGGACGCGCGGGGAACCCTCCTGCCACGCCTCCCAATGGGCCTGAGCACCACGGACACTTCAAGTCAGCGCCGTGGCGAACAGAAGACCAGTCTAGTGCAGAGGAAATGAAAGAATAGAACGAATGGTTATGTTATAATGAAGCTAGAACGAATGAAGCGTTAATAAAAAATAAATAAAAGAAAAATTTACCAAGGAGCAAAAACAAAATACTGATTGATTGATTGGTTGGGTTTAAGGGCGCTTCAACGGCTAAGGTCATTTGCGCACGTGTCAAATTATTTTAAGACCAGTGCATAATATTGCAGTTCCAAGTTAATAAAGAAAATTAAAATCTTTAATAGAAAGCAAAGTAAAACTGAGAAGGGACATATCCTAATAAGAGGGCTTGGCAAATAATTGCCAGATAGTTTTTTTTGTTTGTTTAAACTCTCGGGCTAATAGCCAATAATTGGCATTATCATCTTCTCTCAGATAAGGCTGTACAAGCCAGTCTCTCGCAAAAAGCTTGCAGAGAGAAGATTCGTCATTACTAACAATCTCCGCAAGGGAGCTAGCAAGGTCATGCCTTCGCCGGCTCTCTCCCATCTTAACACAGTGTAAGAGAACATGCTCCACGGTAAGATCTATTTTACAGTATTCACATATAGGGGGTGGGTCCCCGTGGAGGAGATAACCGTGGGAGAAATGGCAGTGACCGATTCGGAGGCGTGTTAAAATGATCTCCTCTCGCCGAGCATCACGAGATAAGGAAGACCAAGGATTTATGGAATCCTTGATTCTCGTGAGCTTATAATCTGAGTTATGCCACTCTGTTTGCCATTCACTGCGGATAGAGCGTTTTATAAACAGCTTAGTGTCTTCCGTGGGGACTGTGAAGATGTCTAATTCTCTTTTCTTCAAAGCGGACTTTGCTGCCTGGTCAGCTATTTCATTTCCTCTTATTCCCACGTGTCCAGGGACCCAACAAAAGACTAAAATATAGTGGCGGACCAAGAGATGGTGGATTTGCTGTTGGATGGTCATTGTCAGTGGGTCACAAGACGAGAAGGAGGAGATGGATTCAAGAGAGCTTTTTGAATCACTGCAGATCACTACTTTCTTTAGTGACATCGATCCAGCATATTTAAGTGCCTCCAAGAGCGCATACTTCTCTGCGGTATAGACGCTGCACGAAGAGTCTAGTCGAAAACCTTGCGTGGATCTACTGCAGTAGAAGGCACATCCGACTTTGCCGTTTTGGGAGGAGCCATCGGTGTAAATAAAGAAGTGGCCAGGATACGTAGATTTTATCGCCTCAAATTCCGATAAGAATGTACTGGGGGGAGTCAAGGATTTAGGAAGGTTAGCCAGTCTAAGATCTATTATCGGCCGGTGTAGTTTCCAAGGGGAAACAAGGTTTCGGGGGGGTTTCACAGGGTTGGGTAGTTTTATATGAAGCTTCTTTAAGAGCATACGGAGACGGACACCCAGGGGATGGGGTAATGACGGTCTAAGCGCATATGAAGTCAGGTGGGTTGGATGGAGGACTGCTTGACGCGAGAGAGTATCAACATTGGATAATTTCGCGCCATAGGAGGCAATCAGAATATCACGCCTTCGGCTCAGGGATGGTTCTCCAGCCTCGGCCAAGAGGCATTAGATGCGACTCGTGCGGTAGGCGCCTGTACTAATCCTTATGCCAGCATTGTGTATGGTATTTAATGGCCGGAGGGTTGATGGAGACGCTGACACATACACTATGTATCCGTAATCCAAGATAGGGCGGATGAGAGTTCTATACAAACGCAGAAGACAAACCCGGTCTGCGCCCCAAGAGCTACCAGTAAGAGTGCGAAGGAGATTCATAGGTGATACACATCCGCCCTGTAGATTACGGATGTGTTTTCGCCAGGTTAGGCTCTTGTCGAATGTGAGTCCAAGGTAGGTTGCAGATTCAACGAATGGAAGCTGCTGTCCTCCAAGAAAAAGGTCGGGGTGATTATGGAGGTGACGGATTCTGCAAAAGTGCATGCAAGTGGTTTTTGTGGTAGAGAACTTGAATCCTGTTTCATCGCTCCATTCCTGCAGTTTGTTGAGCACACGTTGTAGTTGCCTCTCAATAACGTGCACGTTCTTGGAGGAGCAAAAAATTGCAAAATCGTCAACGAACAATGATGCTTTCACAGGCTCCCGGATAACTGATGCAATACTATTGATAGCAATGGCTAACAGAGTGACGCTCAAAATTGATCCTTGCGAAACACCGTTTTCTAACTGATGACTAGAGGATAACACGTCGCCAAGGCTGACGCGGAAAGATTTTGATGAAAGAAAACCTACTAGAAACAAAGGGAGCCGTCCCCTAAGGCCCCAAGTATGCAAGGTGCGAAGTATACCGTACCTCCAGGTGGTGTCATACGCTTTCTCTATATCGAATAAAATTGCTACCAGGTGCTGACGTAGCACGAACGAAGTGGAAATCTGCGTAGCGAGGGTGACTAAGTGGTCCATGGTCGACCTGTGCTTCCTGAAGAGAGAGGTAGTAAAGAGGTGAAGAGGTGTAAATAGGTGCTTTTGTTCCAGGAGCCAGACCAGACGTGTATTTACCATTCGCTCTAAAAGCTTGCACACACAGCTTGTGAGCGAGATTGGGCGGTAACTTGAGGGAGTTGTTCTGTCCTTTCCTTCTTTAGGGATTGGGAGAACGATGGCTTCACGCCCAATCCTTGGTATAGCATGTTCAGCCCAAATCTTGTTGAAAATGCCGAGGAGAAACGAACGAGCGTTTTCAGGTAGGTGTTTCAACATTTGGTTATGTATCTGGTCCGATCCTGGAGCAGAATCTTTCGCACAAGCGAGGGCACAGGAGAGTTCGTCCATGGAGAAAGAGGCATTGTAATCTTCCTCCAAGCGACTCGAGAAGTCTAATTTACAGTTTTCCATTTTTCTTTTCGTGTTTTGAAAGCCAGAAGTATAGTGTACGGAGCTGGAGATTTGTTCGTAATGAGAGGCCATTTCTTCAGCAATTTCTTGTGGAGAGGTTAGGAGATTGCCATTTACCATAAGCCCTGAAATAGACGGCGAAGGGAGTCTTCCACCGATCTGCCGGACCTTTCTCCACACAAGTTTAGGGGATGAACGGCAAGAGAGTGACGAGATGTAGGCTCTCCAGGACGCAGCCTTACTTTCCCGTATCGTTAATCTAGCTCTGGCTCGGGATCTTTTATAGTTTATTAGATTTTCCATGGTTGGGAACCTACTAAGTTTTGCCAATGCCCTCTTCCGATCCCGGACCGCGGTGGCACAATCATCGTTCCGCCATGGCACAGGGGGGTGTCGTGCATGGCCCGACGACTTCGGGATGGCAGATGAGGCCGCATGAAGGATGGCGTTATTAAAATGGGCAACCAATAGCATCGATGTCGTTTGGCAGTTTTCCGATATTCGTAATTCTTTCTTGAATGTTTCCCACTCAGCTCGGTGGATTAGCCACCGAGGAGGGCGAGCAACGTTCAGATCGGGAATATCGAGGTTTACGCGAATGGGAAAATGGTCACTGCCATGCAGGTCGCCAAGGGCAGTCCACTCGAAGATTGTAGAAACGGAGGGACTACAGAGAGCTAGGTCCACGGACGAGAATGTGTTAGAAGCTACGGAAAAGTGTGTGCTTTCGCCAGAATTTAGGAGAATTAAGTTTTGGTTATCTATGATATTTTCAAGTAACCTGCCTCTCGTGCACGACCTTGTGCCACCCCAGGCAGGGTTGTGGGCGTTGAAGTCCCCCACAATGAGAAAAGGTGTAGGCACCTGAGAGAGCACATCTTCCAGTTCTTTTTGTGACACGACTTGTCCAGGCGGGATATAAATGTTGCAAATGGTAACAGAAATAGTTCGGACATTTACACGAACGCAAGACATCTGCAGAGTGGTTCGTATGTCTATTTCTTTCGATACCAAAGAGTTTGTGATAAACGTGGCGACTCCGCCATGGGCGCGGAGGCCATCGTCTACGTCTTGCCTGTAGCAACAAAACCCGCGTAGAGAGAGGGAGTGCTCACAAAGGAGATGTGTTTCCTGCAGGCAGATAACCACGGGTCTATGTATGGATATTATTAACTTCAATTCATCCAAACGGGTTCGAAGGCCATTTATGTTCCATGAGAGGAGAGCCATAGTTTCTAGTTAAGTTTTTGGTTCAAGGGTAGGTTATGTATCCGGTTTCTTTTTCTTCTTTGTTGGAAAGTAATGGCTTGGTTCATGCGAGGTTCCTCATTCCCAGCAGTCATCTTGACTACTGCTGGAGAGGGTCGCATATATTGAGACACCACGGTCCCTTGAGACAGGCGACCTAGATCTAGCAATAGGGCCTGTCGGCCTCAGCTTCTCTTGATGTGTTTTGGTGTTGGTTGCAATATTTATGGTTTTTGTTTCCGATTTTGTTTCAGGCTGGACACGAGATTTGGGATTTGCATCTCCGCCGATGTCATCAAAGGACACCTGGCAGGCAGCATCGCGCAAAGTGGAGGCTTTAGGCGTTTGGGTTTCCGAATTGAGTGTCTTATGTTGACCCACGGTGTCAGCGAAACTTCGGGCCATGTCCACGGGGTTTCGCGTCTGGTAACGGCGTTGTGCCTCCGGAAAGGAGACTTTCTCAGAGACCCTGATCTTCTGGATCTCTCTTTCTCTTACGAAAATTGGGCACTGGTTGGAATTAGATGGATGTTTTCCACAACAGTTTACGCACTTTGCCTCGGCGGAGCAGTTTGAGTCATTACAAACCTCCCTTCCACAGTTCACCTAGACTGCGGCGCTCATGCAACGAGGTTGCGTATGGCCAAACCTCTGGCATTTAAAGCAGCGCAGAGGGTTTGGAACATACTGCCTGACACGGAGATTGTAGAAGCTACACGAAATCTTCTCTGGTAGCTATGGACGGTCGAAGGTCAGTATTAGAGTTGAGGTAGGAGTGGGTACCCCATTTACTCTCTGCTGAATCTTGTAAATCTCTGACACACCGTATGGCTCAAAGAAGACATTCCAATTTTTTTCCGATTCGGTAGCGAAGTCTTCGTGGTTTACCACACCCTTGCAGAGGTTTTAGGTCGGGTGGGCGGACACATGCACCTTGAGGCCGGCTATTTCTTTGAGGTCAAGGATCTTGCTGATCTGTTCGTCAGAGCGACATTCGAAAAGAATTGTGCCATTTCTCTGACGGACCACCGACTGAAATATACCAAACTTTTCAATTTCCCTGGCAAGTTTTATAGGGCTGACACTCTTCATAGTTTCATTTTCTCTTTTACTTGACATGACGAGAAAGCGGGGCTTAGTAGGTCTGTTACAGAAAAGACTCTCAAGATTTACTGTTTCACCAACAAATCTCCTCTTCCTTATGGAAGAGGGCGGGGGGGTAGGTTTTTTATCCATTAAGAGGATATCAGATTCATCCCCGTGGTCCCCACCCACCACGGAGCCCAACAAGGGGACACTCCATCGGAGTGCCAGGGTTGCCACGGGGATATAGTGGGGGTTACCACACCGCCGTACCGCCGTGGATCCCCCCGCTCATCCTGGAGTTCAGTACAAGACCTAGTCCAAGCCGGTTGATCGGGAGTGGGTTAGCTTCCGACCGCCCGTCTAGAAGAGTCCGTAGCCAAAGCAAGTGTATCGAGACCTACAAGGAATGTTCCCCAAAATACGTAAGAGCACGGATCCCTGGGTGCCAAGAAAAAAAGGAGCACGAGGAGAGTAATTGGGAAACAGACAGGCCCCTCAACCGCCAGGACATACATTCCCTCCGACACGGGTCGCCATGCACGGCAAACACATGGGTGGGCGTTCATCATACAGAGGGGGCCAGTGAAATAGAAGAGGGAGAAGAAAAGAGACAGGATAGTATAAAAGAATGAGAATGTACAATGGGGAGAAGAAAAGCGACTTGTGAAGGAAAGGAATACTGGAGAGCCCTCTCTGTATCCCCCCGTCAGGACGTGGACCAACCCACATCGACGGGAAAGAAAATATTACTTAGGATTAAGGAATAATAATAATTTTGTTTAAGTTAGGTATGCCAAAGTGCTAGGCAATGCCTAATAAATTAGATTTAAGCTAAAATTAAGTTATAGTTAATTTTAGCTAATTATTAAGAAAACCCCGCCCTCTCAGCTACTTAAACCGCCAGGGAGCAGTTTAATTGTAAACCACTTTAGTAAATAAATTGCCGCTTCCTCAGGGGTACCCCGTTTCAGAACTCGGCAAACTGCCGAGATCAACAATACGGAGATTTCAGATGTGGATTGCCCAACTAATGGAAATATGGGCCATATCCACATTAAAGGTCTCACGGGCCACACCTAAAACGTTGTGGTCCTTGAGGCCTTGCAAGTTGGACAACCCTGATCTATACAATAAAATCTCTTTCACTTCAAGAGTGAAAAAAGTAACAAATTTTGATTCCCTGTGAACATGCCGATAACTTACGAAAACTATTTTTTTCAAAAGAGACACATATCTTGCCATTCTATGAAATAATCATCTGAAGTCACATATGTTGTTAATCAATGATTCCAAATAGTTATGCATTAATATCAACTTGACTTATCTGGGTTTTGATTTAATGAAATTAACAGTCCTTTCCCAAGTTCCCATTACTCAGCACCAGGAAATAAGTTACTTAATTGAATATATATATAGAGGATGATTAGGATATTACAGAAGTATATTTATCTCTTCTTTTTTCGAAAAGTTGACATACAAGCTATTAATTGGATCATGGCAGTAACTTGGATACACAATTCCAAAATGATTAAATTTGTATATTTCCCTGAAGCTATTAATTACAATCATTATTTCAGAATATTATTACATTAGATTTATATTAAAGAATACACAATTCCACAATTCCGCTGAAGAATACTTCTTCCAGTAATATCTACTCTCAGTTGCAAATCCTATGTAAATATTTTGGTATAATCTACTTGAAATTCATTCCAGAAACATAGTTCAGCAAAAACAAAACAAGAATTTAAAAGAATGATAAGGCTTTCTGAAAACTCGGCTTTCATTTGGAATGTTTTGTTTCCTTGATCAATTAAAATATCAAACTGGAAGATACGTTTTTTTTATGAAATTAATTACTAAAAAGAAATTCGTATATGGGACACTTATTGCTTGAATTTAAAGATCAGGCAACTTTTGCATTTTACCATTTATTCTCTACATTTGTTTTTAACTATAACTTCGAAGAAAAGTCCTTAAACACGTCTTCTCATATGTACGGTTAATGTCACTAATACTTGAGTTCATTCATGATTTGTACAAATATCAGAAGTTAAAGGATAAAACCAATTAAAATATATTTTCTTTTCAGTGGCAAAAATCTTTTCCATGCATCTTTTCCATTGCATGACCTACTCTTAATTAGACTGAATGCGTTCAATTGTCTATTAAGAAAAGTATACATAGTACTCTGCATGACAAATATGCATGCATGACAATCTGATATAAGAAAATTAACTTTTAAAGATATTTCTAAATTTATCACTTCGGATCATAGCAGAAATCATAATTGGGAGGATTTGGTGGAACTGGTGGTGGATCTTGTGGAATATCAACACCTTCAGCATCTAATAAGCGTAATTTAATATCCATTGACAATAATGTTTCAAGGTCATTTTCTGTCTTTTTACTCAACATTTTGTTACCTAAAATCAGAAGAAAATAAAATTAGCACATACTAATCATTTTCCAAAATATAACTTCGCAGAAAGTGTAGCACACTTCACTATCATTAAAATATTGTTCATACATTACCCAGCAAAGCATTAATGCCATCTGTCCAATAATCAAAAATTTCTTCATCCGCAGCAACAAAGTCGAGAGACGCTAATTCAACAGAATCCAACATCAAGGAAAACGCTAACTGATGGGTTGTCTTTCGGCCCCTACAAAAAAGATAAATTGCATTACTCAATGAAATGAGAAATACACCCAATAAAGTTCGTTTTTTTTAAGTATTGGAGTCACCACAACAAAATGATCTCTAATATCTGTTTAAAACAGCATTTAAGGATTATCAGCTGTAACTTCGCACACACATCAGTATTAAAGTCTATTAGTTGTTCCACCGATGGTTAAGATAGGCACATGCAATTTACTACTCCAAAATCTATTGGTCGTCAAACTAATGGTCGTGGTCGTCCAAGTCGTGGTCGTCCAAGTCGTGGTCGTCCAAGTCGTGGTCGTCCAAGTCGTGGTCGTCCAAGTCGTGGTCGTCCAAGTCGTGGTCGTCCAAGTCGTGGTCGTCCAAGTCGTGGTCGTCCAAGTCGTGGTCGTCCAAGTCGTGGTCGTCCAAGTCGTGGTCGTCCAAGTCGTGGTCGTCCAAGTCGTGGTCGTCCAAGTCGTGGTCGTCCAAGTCGTGGTCGTCCAAGTCGTGGTCGTCCAAGTCGTGGTCGTCCAAGTCGTGGTAGTCCAAGTCGTGGTCGTCCAAGTCGTGGTCGTCCAAGTCGTGGTCGTCCAAGTCGTGGTCGTCCAAGTCGTGGTCGTCCAAGTCGTGGTCGTTCAAGTCGTGGTCGTCCAAGTCGTGGTCGTCCAAGTCGTGGTCGTCCAAGTCGTGGTCGTCCAAGTCGTTGCCGTCGAAGATGATGTCGTCGAAGTTGTCGTCGTCGAAATTGTCGTCGAAGTTGTCGTCGTCGAAGTAGTCGTAGTAGTTTAGTAGTATTAGTAGTCGTAGTGGTCCTAGTATTTTCTTATGTATATATTTAAAGTCTTTTCGTGTAGGTGTACGAATTATTAAAAATATTAAAATTCTGAACAATTTTTATTTTGTCTATTTTGATTAAATTTTTAAAGCATATTTTTATCTTTAAAAAATATCTCTCTTGAAATTTATTTCCATTTTCTTCTAGTGTAACTTTCAAAAAGGACGGTTTCAAAATAAAAATGTACAGAGATAACACCCACCTCATTTTTGGCATGCCATAAAATTGAAATATTTATGTTGCAGTCACTTAATTGACTGTTATATATCATGGTATGGGGATAAAAATGAAGAAACCAAGTAAAATAGGTCATACTAAAGTTAGATATAAAGTTTGTAATGCCAAATTAGTAAATTCAACTGAAGTTCTTCTGACAAAATTTTTGATTTGCTTTATTATGTAATTTATGTGTTTGTCGAATTTCAATGAATCATTAAAACGTATACCAAGGTCTTTATATTAATTAACTGTGTTCATGAGCTCATCTTGGTATACATACGGTAGGATCAAATTCTTCCAATTAGAGAATCTCATAATTGTACATTTGGATATACTAAAAAATAATTTATCATCATCGCTCCACCTTGATACAGCATTTAGGCTCTCTTGTAAAATTTCACAATCATTTATTGATTTTATTTCAAGTAAAAGTTTTAACTCGGTCTGCAAACGGTAAGAATTTGGAACGTTCTAAGTCAAATTTTATATCATTAATAATATCATAAATTGTAGAGGGCAAGATGGGATCCTTGTGGGACCCCAGAAGACACTTTTCTTCTCTTGGTATAAAAGATTTATATCTCACTTTTCATGGTCTATCGCAAAGATAAAACTTTTATTCTTTTCAGAAACTTACCATGAATATCTTAATTCAGTAGTTTTTATAAAATGATATTATGGTTTACAGTGTCAAAGACCTTTGAGAAATCGGTGTCAATTACATCAACTAGGGAATTGTTTTCAATTTTGTCAATTACATATTGATGTATAACTAACAAATTTGTTTTGTAGAATGCTTGCTTCTAAAACCGTGTTGTTCATCAATCAGGGTAATTAAATGCATGCGATAATTTTTTTGTTATAATCGATTCAAACAATTTAGGATTAACATTTATAATACATATAGGCTTGTAGTTTTTAACTCTTGATCGATTTTAACTTTTATAAACCGGTGTGATGAATCTCTGTGTAAATATGCGGAAGAGAACCTTCGAGTGATTTTGTAAATAACATAAAGAATTGGAATTCAATTATTTATATAGTTTTTTAAGGACGCAGGAATAGCATCTGGCCCTGCCCCTTTATTAGCATTAACTTCATTAATGGCAACAAACGCTGCTCTCTAACTAATGTCTATACCGTCACTCTCAAGACGAATATACACATAAATCTTGACAATTTCAAGATTCGTATCATGTTGAATATACCGTCTCGAAGTATTCTGCAAATAAATTTACAATTTCTAGTCCAGATGATGCCATTTCATCTTCACTGAATATAAAACTTGGCAATCCTTCAATACCTTTCTTTGAATTCGTATACCTCCAAAATGATTTTATATCTATACTAATAAAGTGAATTCAACGACGTGCAATCGAAATCGACAACAAATATGAAATTCAAACTTATCAACCAAGTTCCCTTCTGCCAGTTTTTTCAAAAATATTAGAGAGACTTTTTACGTACGAATGGAAACCTTTCTCAGTTATCACGTCGCACTTTCAGATTGCCAACATGGATTTATAAAATCAAAATCTACGGAAACAGCCATATTTTCTTTTCTTAAAGATGTCTCATCATTGGACCAAAACGAAGAACCTATTGGATTATTTTTATATTTCTCAAAAGCTTTTGACGTCATTGATCATGACATTTTACTTTCCAAATTACCTTCATATGGAAACCGTGGTATTGCCCTAGATTCGTTACGTGCGTACCTAAAAACAACGATCTCAGAGAGTTGAAATACCTTACTGGATTGATAGAACATTACGTACGCACCTTTCCGACTCTTTGCCAATTGCACATGGAGTTCCTCAAGGATCGATTTTACGCCATATTCTCTTCTTACACGATACGCCCTCGACGATTCGAAGCGAAAGAACAGTTCTCTTTGCGGATGATACGAACATTCTTTGCAATAAAGAAACCGTAAATAGTACAATACCAGATTTTCAAATTGGTTCCGAAATAACAAATTAATAGTAAATGAAAAGAAAACGGTTTTAATGCAGTTTTCCATTTCAAATAAACAATTCTGTGCTCCATTGAAAATGAACGGTGTACCATTGACTGATGTTACGGCAACAACATTTTTAGGTCTCTCAATTCAGTCAAACCTTAAATGGAACGTCTATTTAAATGAATTCAATACAAAATTAAGCTCATTATGCTATGCGTTCAGAATTATTTCAAATTCAGTCAGTATTCATACTGCTCGTTGTGTATATTTCGCGAATGTTCATTCCCGCCTGAGATATGGCTTAATATTCTGGGGAAATATATCTTATAGCTACCAGATTGATTGATTGGTTGTTTTTAGGGGCGCTTCAACGGCTAAGGTCATTTGCGCCCGTGTCAAATTATTTTAAGACCAGTGCATAATATTGCAGTTCCAAGTTAATAAAGAAAATTAAAATCTTTAATAGAAAGCAAAGAAAAACTGAGAAGGGACATATCCTAATAAGAGGGTTTGGCAAAAAAATTGCCAGATAGTTTTTTTTGTTGTTTAAAATCTCGGGCTAAAAGCCAATAATTGGCATTATCATCTTCTCTCAGATAAGGCTGTACAAGCCAGTCTCTCGCAAAACGCCAAAAAGCTTGCAGAGAGAAGATTCGTCATTACTAAGAATCTCCGCAAGGGAGCTAGCAAGGTCATGCCTTCGACGGCTCTCTCTCATCTTAACACAGTATAAGAGAACATGCTCCACGGTAAGATCTATTTTGCAGTATTCACATATAGGGGGTGGGTCCCCGTGGAGGAGATAACCGTGGGAGAAATGGCAGTGACCGATTCGGAGGCGTGTTAAAATGATCTCTCGCCGAGCATCACGAGATAAGGAAGACCAAGGATTTATGGAATCCTTGATTCTCGTCAGCTTATAATCTGAGTTATGCCACTCTGTTTGCCATTCACTGCTGATAGAGCGTTTTATAAACAGCTTAATCTCTTCCGTGGGGACTGTGAAGATGTCTAATTCTCTTTTCTTCAAAGCGGACTTTGCTGCCTGGTCAGCTATTTCATTTCCTCTTATTCCCACGTGTCCAGGGACCCAACAAAAGACTAAAATATAGTAGCGGACCAAGAGATGGTGGATTTGCTGTTGGATGGTCATTGTCAGTGGGTCACAAGACGAGAAGGAGGAGATGGATTCAAGAGAGCTTTGTGAATCACTGCAGATCACTACTTTATTTAGTGACATCGATCCAGCATATTTAAGTGACTCCAAGAGCGCATACTTCTCTGAGGTATAGACGCTGCACGAAGAGTCTAGTCGAAAACCTTGCGTGGATCTACTGCAGTAGAAGGCACATCCGACTTTGCTGTTTTGGGAGGAGCCATCGGTGTAAATAAAGAAGTGGCCAGGATACGTAGATTTTATCGCCTCAAATTCCGATAAGAATGTACTGGGGGGAGTCAAGGATTTAGGAAGGTTAGCCAGTCTAAGATCTAATATCGGCCGGCGTAGTTTCCAAGGGGAAACAAGGTTTCGGGGGGTTTCACAGGGTTGGGTAGTTTTATATGAAGCTTCTTTAAGAGCATACGGAGACGGACACCCAGGGGATGGGGTAATGACGGTCTAAGCGCATATGAAGTCAGGTGGGTTGGATGGAGGACTGCTTGACGCGAGGGAGTATCAACATTGGATAATTTCGCGCCATAGGAGGCAATCAGAATATCACGCCTTCGGCTCAGGGATGGTTCTCCAGCCTCGACCAAGAGGCATTCGATGCGACTCGTGCGGTAGACGCCTGTACTAATCCTTATGCCAGCATTGTGTATGGTATTTAATGGCCGGAGGGTTGATGGAGACGCTGACCCATACACTATGCATCCGTAATCCAAGATAGGGCGGATGAGAGTTCTGTACAAACGCAGAAGACAAACACGGTCTGCGCCCCAAGAGCTACCAGTAAGAGTGCGAAGGAAATTCATAGGTGATACACATCCGCCCTGTAGTTTACGGATGTGTTTTCGCCAGGTTAGGCTCTTCTCGAATGTGAGTCCAAGGAAGGTTGCGGATTCAACGAATGGAAGCTGCTGTCCTCCAAGAAAAAGGTCGGGGTGATTATGGAGGTGACGGATTCTGCAAAAGTGCATGCAAGTGGTTTTTGTGGTAGAGAACTTGAATCCTGTTTCATCGCTCCATTCCTGCAGTTTGTTGAGCACACGTTGTAGTTGCCTCTCAATAACGTGCACGTTCTTGGAGGAGCAAAAAATTGCAAAATCGTCAACGAACAATGATGCTTTTACAGGCTCCCGGATAACTGATGCAATACTATTGATAGCAATGGCTAACAGAGTGACGCTCAAAATTGATCCTTGGGGAACACCGTTTTCTAACTGGTGACTAGAGGATAACACGTCACCAAGGCGGACGCGGAAAGATCTTGATGAAAGAAAACCTACTAGAAACAAAGGGAGCCGTCCCCTAAGGCCCCAAGTATGCAAGGTGCGGGGAATACCGTACCTCCAGGTGGTGTCATACGCTTTCTCTATATCGAAGAAAATTGCTAACAGGTGCTGACGTAGCACGAAAGAAGTGGAAATCTGCGTAGCGAGGGTGACTAAGTGGTCCATGGTCGACCTGTGCTTCCTGAAGCCACACTGAAGAGGTGTAAATAGGTGCTTTTGTTCCAGGAGCCAGACCAGACGTGTATTTACCATTCGCTCTAAAAGCTTGCACACACAGCTTGTGAGCGAGATTGGGCGGTAACTTGAGGGAGTTGTTCTGTCCTTTCCTTCTTTAGGGATTGGGAGAACGATGGCTTCACGCCCAATCCTTGGTATAGCATGTTCAGCCCAAATCTTGTTGAAAATGCCGAGGAGAAACGAACGAGCGTTTTCAGGTAGGTGTTTCAACATTTGGTTATGTATCTGGTCCGATCCTGGAGCAGAATCTTTCGCACAAGCGAGGGCACAGGAGAGTTCGTCCATGGAGAAAGAGGCATTGTAATCTTCCTCCAAGCGACTCGAGAAGTCTAATTTACAGTTTTCCATTTTTCTTTTCGTGTTTTGAAAGCCAGAAGAATAGTGTACGGAGCTGGAGATTTGTTCGTAATGAGAGGCCATTTCTTCAGCAATTTCTTGTGGAGAGGTTAGGAGATTGCCATTTACCATAAGTCCTGAAATAGACGGCGAAGGGAGTCTTCCACCGATCTGCCGGACCTTTTTCCACACAAGTTTAGGGGATGAACGGCAAGAGAGTGATGAGATGTAGGCTCTCCAGGACGCAGCCTTACTTTCCCGTATCGTTAATCTAGCTCTGGCTCGGGATCTATTATAGTTCATTAGGTTTTATATGGTTGGGAACCTACTAAGTTTTGCCAATGCCCTCTTCCGATCCCGGACCGCGGTGGCACAATCATCGTTCCATGGCACAGGGGGGTGTCGTGCATGGCCCGACGACTTCGGGATGGCAAATGAGGCCGCATGAAGGACGGCGTTATTAAAATGGGCGACCATAGCATCGATGTCGTTTGGGCAGTCTTCCGATATTCGTAATTCTTTCTTGAATGTTTCCCACTCAGCTCGGTGGATTAGCCACCGAGGAGGGCGAGCAACGTTCAGATCGGGAATATCGAGGTTGACCCGAATGGGAAAATGGTCACTGCCATGCAGGTCGCCAAGGACAGTCCACTGGAAGATTGTAGAAACGGAGGGACTACAGAGAGCTAGGTCCACGGACGAGAATGTTTTAGAAGCTACGGAAAAGTGTGTGCTTTCGCCAGAATTTAGGAGAATTAAGTTTTGGTTATCTATGATATTTTTAAGTAACCTGCCTCTCGTGCACGACCTTGTGCCACCCCAGGCAGGGTTGTGGGCGTTGAAGTCCCCCACAATGAGAAAAGGTGTAGGCACCTGAGAGAGCACATCTTCCAGTTCTTTTTGTGACACGACTTGTCCAGGCGGGATATAAATGTTGCAAATGGTAACAGAAATAGTTCGGACATTTACACGAACACAAGACATCTGCAGAGTGGTTCGTATGTCTATTTCTTTCGATACCAAAGAGTTTGTGATAAACGTGGCGACTCCGCCATTGGCGCGGAGGCCATCGTCTACGTCTTGCCTGTAGCAACAAAACCCGCGTAGAGAGAGGGAGTGCTCACAAAGGAGATGTGTTTCCTGCAGGCAGATAACCACGGGTCTATGTATAGACATTATTAACTTCAATTCATCCAAACGGGTTCGAAAGCCATTTATGTTCCATGACAGGAGAGCCATAGTTTCTAGTTAAGTTTTTGGTTCAAGGGTAGGTTATGTATCAGGTTTCTTTTTCTTCTTTTTCCTTCTTTGTTGGAAAGTAATGGCTTGGTTCATGCGAGGTTCCTCATTCCCAGCAGAGTCATCTTGACTACTGCTGGAGAGGGTCGCATGTATTGAGACACCACGGTCCCTTGAGACAGGCGACCTAGATCTAGCAATAGGGCCTGTCGGCCTCAGCTTCTCTTGATGTGTTTTGGTGTTGGTTGCAATATTTATGGTTTTTGTTTCCGATTTTGTTTCAGGCTGGACACGAGATTTGGGATTTGCATCTCCGCCGATGTCATCAAAGGACACCTGGCAGGCAGCATCGCGCAAAGTGGAGGCTTTAGGCGTTTGGGTTTCCGAATTGAGTGTCTTATGTTGACCCACGGTGTCAGCGAAACTTCGGGCCATGTCCACGGGGTTTCGCGTCTGGTAACGGCGTCGTGCCTCCGGAAAGGAGACTTTCTCAGAGACCCTGATCTTCTGGATCTCTCTTTCTCTTACGAAAATTGGGCACTGGTTGGAATTAGATGGATGTTTTCCACAACAGTTTACGCACTTTGCCTCGGCGGAGCAGTTTGAGTCATTACAAACCTCCCTTCCACAGTTCACCTAGACTGCGGCGCTCATGCAACGAGGTTGCGTATGGCCAAACCTCTGGCATTTAAAGCAGCGCAGAGGGTTTGGAACATACTGCCTGACACGGAGATTGTAGAAGCTACACGAAATCTTCTCTGGTAGCTATGGACGGTCGAAGGTCAGTATTAGAGTTGAGGTAGGAGTGGGTACCCCATTTACTCTCCGCTGAATCCTGTAAATCTCTGACACACCGTATGGCTCAAAGAAGACATTCCAATTTTTTCCGATTGGGTAGCGAAGTCTTCGTGGTTTACCACACCCTTGCAGAGGTTTAAGGTCGGGTGGGCGGACACATGCACTTGGAGGTCGGCTATTTCTTTGAGGTCAAGGATCTTGCTGATCTGTTCGTCAGAGCGACATTCGAATTGTGCCATTTCTCTGACGGACCACCGACTGAAATATACCAAACTTTTTAATTTCCCTGGCAAGTTTTATAGGGCTGACACTCTTCATAGTTTCATTTTCTCTTTTACTTGACATGACGAGAAAGCGGGGCTTAGTAGGTCTGTCTGAATCGTTACAGAAAAAACTCTCAAGATTTACTGTTTCACCAACAAATCTCCTCTTCCTTATGGAAGAGGGCGGGGGGTAGGTTTTTTATCCATTAAGAGGATATCAGATTCATCCCCGTGGTCCCCACCCACCACGGAGCCCAACAAGGGGACACTCCATCGGAGTGCCAGGGTTGCCACGGGGATATAGTGGGGGGTTACCACAGCTCTGCACCGCCCTGGATCCCCCCGCTCACCCTGGAGTTCAGTACAAGACCTAGTCCAAGCCGGTTGATCGGGAGTGGGTTAGCTCCCGACCGCCCGTCTAGAAGAGTCCGTAGCCAAAGCAAGTGTATCGAGACCTACAAGGAATGTTCCCCAAAATACGTAAGAGCACGGATCCCTGGGTGCCAAGAAAAAAAGGAGCACGAGGAGAGTAATTGGGAAACAGACAGGCCCCTCAACCGTCAGGACATACATTCCCTCCGACACGGGTCGCCATGCACGGCAAACACATGGGTGGGCGTTCAGCATACAGAGGGGGCCAGTGAAATAGAAGAGGGAGAAGAGAAGAGACAGGATGGTATAGAAGAATGAGAATGTACAATGGGGAGAAGAAAAGCGACTTGTGAAGGAAAGGAATACTTGAGAGCCCTCTCTGTATCCCCCCGTTAGGACGTGGACGAACCCACCTCGACGGGCCAGATGATATTAAACGATTAAATTCGATAGAAAAGTTTAAATCCAAAGTGAAATCGTTTCTGTAGCATAACTGTTTCATTACAATTAGAGACTATACTGAGCATCACAAGGAGTGATATTTAATGCATTTACCATTTGGACTGTATAAATGTAAACAACCTGTAACAAGTATTGTACTGCAGCATCCTGGTCAATGCCCTCAATGGAATATATAGTTATTCAAATTATTGTTTCCAGGTTGTCGCGGCAGGAAGTATTATTCCTTGACGAAGGACATGATAAATACGAGCCCAAAATTTATTGCTGATTTATCTCTGAAAATAGATTTTATTACATCGGAGCTTTTTTTCTTTTTCTTTTTTTCTTCTTTTTTCCCTGTATTCAAAATTCAAGTAGTGTATGTCTTAATGTAGGAATAACAGAATTTTGAAAACGCACAGGATTTAATTCTCCCCTTAGCACGTCATACACAGTTTTTAACCGTTTTTGACGTAAAATAAATAAATAGATAAATAAATAAATCGATACCACAAAAAGTAGCGTATGAATATATAGGAAATTTTTACAGGCTCTTCTTCAGGATTGTCGCGGTGTCCTAGAAAAGTGTGGTAAAGATTAACACAACCCAAATGCGGAGAATAAAGAATTTAAATAATATGTTTGTAGACCGCGATGTATGTGTTGTGCACCGGAACTATTTTTCGCCTCTCGCTTAGAGCACGTTGTTCATATATATTCCGCCAGAGCACAGTAGTGCTGCAGGAAAACTGGTACCTAATGTATTCGCTAGAGGCCAGTAACGGTGTATAAGATAAAAATTTCATTTAATAGCAATGTGTTGTCAAATAAACTGAAAGCAAATTATAGTATTTTATTAAAATTTGAAAAACTTACGTTAAAAATTATAATTTTAAACACATTTTGGTTGATATAAAATTGACCTTTTCTCGCATTCGCAAGGATTGAATATGAAGAAAGCCCGGGCATCGCCGGGTGTTTTTCTAGTTTCATATAACTGGCAATTCAATCCCTTTTATACATGATCCTCTTTTGCTTTGGTTTTGCATAATTTTCGTAGATTAGGAAGTGATCATAATCGCAATTCAGTAAACTATCTTTATAAGTAATGAAAATTTTAGGAAAGAAAATTAATAAATATTAATCATAAATTAATAAAATTAATATATGTAATGAAAATTTTAGGAAATTTTATGATTAATATTTACAGTTATGCCCAGAGTTGAATAGTAGTTGTCACAAGGAACAAGACAACTTTCAAATTTTCTAATATTGCAATTAGGATCCTGTGTAAATATCGAATCTAATATTTTTCCTGATGTGTTGCAAATTGTATTAATTGGCTTAAGTTTATAGAATTAATTTTATTCAATATTTGCAAATTTATTTGAATTTTTACATTTGAGGCATTGTTAAAGTTACATTGAACACTAGAGTTTTCACTAATCCATGAAATAGAACATTAAAATCGCCTAAAACAATAAATTTACTTTCTGGATTTTGTTAAAAAATGCTCATAAATTGAATCAGTAAATTAAATCAGATTGTCTAACCTACCATGTAAATCAAATTTCGGTGGAAAATGCAGCTGGTGTAGCAGCAAGAGTGGAACTTGAATTACCAGCATTGATGTGTACAAAGAATTGTTCGGCAAGACTGTTTTTCGTATTAATTAACATGCTATTCCATCTTCAATTAACAATAATTTCTACACCTCCTCCTCTCCCGAACTGGCTAGTTTCTGAACTTCTCTATATTCTGAAAATGTCGTAATTCGGAACATTTAATTCAGTATGCATAATTCCTGCATGTACCCACGTTTCGGTTAGGATGAAAAATATCGGAGTCATTGAAAGAAGTGGACCAATTAAGAATTGTAATTTTGTCGCAGTCCACGAACATTCTGGTTTCAGACGAAGATCTTTCTGGGAGGTTGCCTTGAAGCTAGTTTTCCGGATAACCTTTTTGGACGTACATGACTTTTGTTCCGTCCACGCCACAAACGCCCTTGGCAGCAGGTCATTGTTTCCTCCTTCGGAGGCTGGCCGCACCCACCGCGGGCATCCGGCGCTCCCACCGCTGGCCACCCTCTGCTGGTGGCGATAACTTACTTTTTCTCTGTTTCGTTTATTAATATAATTTTGGTATACTTGACAACCCTTGTAATTTGTTGGCTGGTTTCGTGAACTCAACATGCATGTAGCCGACTGTGATTTATCCATTCGACATTCATTTGGTAAATACTCAATGCCGCATTTTACGCATCTACGCGTGTCTTTACAGTAGTTTGACCGTATTTTTGGCACCGATGGCATTGAACTGGGGTTTTCTTTTTATATTATGGTTCAAATTTGATGCATGCATTCAAAAGTTTGTCAATTTTGTAAATTTCTTTGTTGTGAAAGTTCTGATTTGGTGATGTGACGTTCTTTTGAGAAGAAATAAAAGAGGTCATCTTGATCAACATATTATGTTGACGAAGGTGACCTCTTTTATTTCTTCTCAATTTCTTGGTTGTTTTTGTGTGGTTCTAACTCCATAATGTGGAGGTGGAAAAAAGGGTGGTTTAAAATATTCTAGGATACCCGATATCGCACTTTCTGTATGTTACGAACAAGAAGGCCCTGAGATTTACGTTCATCTTTGACTTCTTCTTTGTTCACAGACAGTGAATATAACGAAGTACTACACGGAATACTCTGTTTTATTTTGTTTGATATTTGTGGTATTCCATATCTTTTTCATCCAGTACTTTAGTTATTTTTCTGTAGTCTTCAGTACTGTGTATGGTTTTATTTTTACTTGGTCTCTATGCATTTGATTTGTGAATTCCTTTAAATACATGTGTTAGTTTAGAAATTCTATTAACTTCGGTATATTCATAACATTTGCACAAATATTGATAATATACTGATACTTGTCGCATTTTGCGTTTACTTTTCATAGCGTCAAGTTCAGGTAGCTATATTTTGTTCATTAAGTCCCAAATAATCCAAACAGTCATTTCAAATTCAATAAAACTCTACAATTCCGTTGCTAATAATATAATTTGAAATGATTTTCTACAAACGATTAAAAGGAGATATGAACATGCCCCTGGCCGAAGGAACTAATGTAAATGACTGACTACAATAAAAAAATATTTCAAAGAGCATTATATTAAGCGTCCAATGCCCCCAAAAGGGCTTGGAGACGCGTTAGGAAGGCGCAACAAATTTAAAAAGAAACTTATTCATTCTAAGAATGGTTATAATTAGTTGAAATGGTAGTGTATGGTGTTTGCTTTCCAGAGACACGGGAGCATTTGAAGAACATAATAAATTAAAGAATTTGTGAATGGTATGACTATTATAGTGTAGCGGGTTCCTAGTTGAAACGACTGATTCTTTTATATGCTCGGAGAATTTGTGCGATCTCCGAAGATGACCTTCTTGGCATTTACGTATTTAGGGAACAATTGTACTCGTAAGAACTTAAGTTTCCATGCTTTTGACTCGATAAGCAATGACCTCAATCGACTTACATTCTGAAGGTAGTTTCAAATAGCATTGTGGTGACAGGGTCAGATGGAAAAAGAGTGTACGTTGCGTTTGCAAAACGACTTGAAGGGCAGATTTGTGAGGTAACTGCGAAAAGATTGACTCTCAAACAAATGTGACTTGTCATGACGAACTAATTTCTTATAAACAATTACATACTCGTATCTCGATAATGAAAGGAGATACCGCCGATCGGATTGTGGAATTTTGCATTTCGTTTAAAGACAGTTTAGAGAAAATAAAAAATTTGCAATATTTGCAAATTATAAACAATGTTCAATTTTTGCAATTCTGAAGTCGGAAGAGTTCCCTGATGTCCCAGAACCGAAAACTACGAATTAACAATTTTGCAACAAATAAACATTTTATAAACAATTTCGAAACGTGTGCTGTACGGACCAGGAGGGTCCTCAATTTGTCTCCGAGTTGAATATTGCAAAATAAAAATTTTGACAAGAGATGCTAAATTATTACTAAATACCTAGTTCAATTGTTGCAAAAATGTTAAATTTAGTAAAACCGGATACTTAAATACTATTTTTTCGCCAAAACTTCCCACCCCCAAACATTTTCCCGATTCTGGAGCCGCCTTCGCACATTTCATTTCTTCGACCCGGATTCGTAATATTCGTTCATATACTTAAGTTGTTTTGCATTAAAATTAATTCAATTGATTTTTCGCAAGTAAATCTAGATCATGTGAAAAATGTAATTAAACATTTTTCAAATCCACTAATTCTATTGCATGTGCTAAATATATTTATGTCGTAATGTATAATATTATCTTTATTGATGTATTTCATGTAGGCCATCGAATGGCTTGCACTATGACGTAATGTGATCATTCCCGCCCCTTGTGCCTTCTGCGCCAATACTCTCAACCCTTAGGATAAACACACCTATCATACGGAACGTTGATTCTAGATATGCTGATTGGGCGAAATCCGGCCTATCAGCTTCTCAGTCGTTGGCAGTTGGTTGAGATTGTTCTTTTGTAATAGTTAACTACGAAAGAAGCAGATGGCGTGAACATGAAAGTAAATTCATTGAAATATATATGAACACATAGCACTTAACCACTGTTAACACAATTCTTTTTGAAGAAATTACATTGATATCAGATAAAATAACACTAATTTTAGAACAATGACGTTCTTACACACATTTAATTTCCAATATTCTTGTCCAAACACAATTTATGAACTTTATCAAATGACCAGTTTACTGCAGAATTTTGCGATAAGAAAAACGATTATAATTGCATATTTTCAATTGTTCATATGTATATTACATTTGCAAAAATGCAAAATATGCTTGTCTTTCTCGAATCGTTAGGACTTCTAGGGAACCATTTCAATAAAAGAAAGTAAAATTCAAAGACCAACTGTATATTTATCATTAAAGTAACAATTAAACTAGATATTTTAAGCAATTAATTTAGATCTCATGTCAAAATTGTTATTTTGCTATCATCAAATCAGGGACAATTTAAGGACACACCCCGGCAGAAATAGCGCACATTTCGCAATTGTTTATAACATTGTTGCAAAATTGTTAATTCGGAGTTTTTGGTTCTGGGACATCAGAAAACCCTTCCTACTTTAGAATAGCAAAAATTGGAAATTGTTTATAAATTTTTAAATTTTTCAAACAAAATGTATTGCTTTTTTAAAATTGCCTTTAAACGAGATGTAAAATTCCGCAATCCGTTTAGCGCTATCTCTTTCGTTTTCGAGATACGTAATTGTTTATAAGAAGTTAGCATGTCATGACAACTATTTTTTTGGCAGTTCCCACGCTAAGCTTTTCTACAAGCCGTTTTGCAACGGCTCGCTTAGTTTCTCCGGCAAATACATTTGAAGTTCCTAACGGGGGTGGAGGGGACAAGCGGCCACAACGCTTGCATATATTGCCACGAAAATTGTTGCTGGTTAAATATTCCTGGTTTTCAGCTCCCTAATTTTTCATTTTATTCTAAATACTTTAAGTTACATTTGTTTAACAATTACAGCATAAATTTTAAAATACTACTCGAATCGGCTACCGAACAATCTTCAACTTGGGAGCAAGAAAGAGTCATCAATTGGCTTCCAGAAATACCTCCCGGTGAAAATTGCGTCCTTCCTCCATACGTTTCAAGGTGAAATAGGCTGAGCTTGTAAGCGTAAATCGTAACACTCGCTTTTCCTCGAGAAAGCCTTTATCCACTTTCTTAGGAAGCCAATTCTTTATATATAAAATTGTGGAAAATGTTTCAAATTAAATATACAAGAAAACAATAATTTTGCATTAATTGTCTTAACGTATAAATATAGACATTAAAGTTTCTGGCTCCTCAGTATTCACGCGTTCCTAATACGAAATACATTGTTATAACATCCACAATTTCATTCTAACCAGTAATTTTGCTGCCTTTAGAAGCATATAGCATCAGCATGGAATATGCGAAAAAGTAATAATACTAATAATAGTATTATAGTATTGACATATGTTTATGTTATGGACATTTGTAATTGAAGGAATGTGAACTTACGTATGCAGTTAAGTAAATTTCAATGAAGGTGCAAGTTTGCAAGTAAAAATGTTTTTAAAATTCAATTATTCCAAGTTCAGAACAATTCCTAGAATCATTCTTTTCCATTCGACACTAACACGCCAATGCTTTTTGACACTACCCTCTGAATCTAAGTGGATTGTTTGAGGTCATCGCTTATCGCGGAAGTTTACACATCTTCGAAATACGTATACGCCGAGGTCATCTTCATGAAACACAGAAAATCTCATATGAAAGAATCAGTCGCCATTTCAACAATGAAGCTACTACGACATAATAATCATAATATCCTCATTTTCGATTAATTATTGTGTTCTTTCTAGGGTGCTCCGTATCTCTGAATAGCAAACATTAACATAATCGTTAAAATTTAAAGTAACGATTTAGGATGCAAATTTAGGATGAAGTTCACATCTCCTCATAATTGTTTCTAGAAAGTCATATCAGATTAGTATTATTGTCAATAAAATTGTAGTTTTATTTAATTTGAAATAACTGCTTGGATATTTTGCTGTTTTATTAAGAAAATATAGCTACCCGAATTTGACGCTAGAAAAAGAAAACATTTCGAGGTTTCCACTACGAGACGTATTTCTTCATCCTTATTCATTCGCTTAATATATTGCAATCGCTTTCATTTATCATCGATCATGTTACATAGGGTTTCTAATGTTTATATGATACCGGGTGTCCAACCAAATATGGATCACCCCCATAACTTCTAAACGGTTCAGGGTATCGAGTTGCAGTGTTCGCTGAACAATGCAGAATCATGGGACACGTAACATGCTGGTAGAGGAATTCTCTATAATAGTTTTAGTTTTCGAGAAATTTAATCATCTTTGATTTTTTAAATTAAACTATATATTTTTTCATCAGCAATGGATAGATTATGAACATTGAAATAAAATTATGTATCATATGTTAGTATTTTAAGAGTAATTTGAGTATAAAATTAGATTTTTCGGCATCAGATTTTCAAGTAAACGGGAAGCCTTTGCAACAGTCGCCGTTTTGAGAAGGTGGCCTTCGCGACGTTGATACTGTTTTGTAAAGAGAGGAGTGTGAGACGGATGAAAGTGTAGGATGAAGGTGTAATTGCAGCAATTAATGATCTTGACATGAAAAACATGAACAAACATCAATTTTAACGATCTGAATGAGAATTTTTTCCCACTTGTTCATCTGAGTTGAACTTTTCTTCTTCTGAAATTACAAATCAACGATAATCGAAAAGAACGAAATTAAAAAATATTGTAGCGAAAACGATAATAATAATAATATTAATAATAATAATAATAATAACAATAAAGGTCATTTCTAAATTTACAAAAAATCGAACGCAGTGCAGAAACAAGCCATCATTTTAATATATGGGAAGCGAAAGAATTGTTAAATATTTTCATTGTAATATCTTGATTAATTCATCAAAGATTAGATAGGTAGACATTTTCTCTTATTATTCACGGTAACTAAACTTCCTATTTAAACACGTACTACCAGAAGAACAAAGTAATAAAACACTTGAAATACTCTTGACAGTTCTATCAGTGTAAATTTACCAAACTTTAACAAAAATGCATATCTGCATTCGCTACTGCACATACTGATTAGAGAGTTTCTCATTTCATAGCGCCAAGTGCTGCCTCAAACTTGAAAATGCAGAAGACGGAAGTCTACCGTTTTCTTTTCCATTCAAGAACAGCAGTCGTTTGGTTGCAAAGTGGACGAGTGATCATTTTAATTAAAAATGACATTTACCAACGAAGAGACGGTGGTTGGCTTCTTGTTCAGTTTGAAAATGATATTTATTATTATCATCTTCCTTACGCTACCAATTTTTTATATCGTTCTTTGGAACGATCAATGTTTTGAAATTTTAGTAGAAGGCAAGTTAAATCCAAATAAATAAATGGAAAAAATTTCCCATTCTGATTGTTAAAATTGGTATGCCTTAGTGTGATGTCTATGCCATCACCAAGAATTGCTGTAGTTATGCCTCTTATCCCCCACTGCCACCCCTCTCAGTCAAGACGCAACAGTCTAGACGCCGTGATGGCACCTTCCCCAAAACCCAGAGTTGCAAGGGCTGCTACACGATTACCCGTTTAATTCAAAATCACATGTCAGAAAGCCTAATTTTATACTCAAGTTACTATCAAAATATTAGCATATGATACACCATTTTAATCCTCTTTTCATGGTCTATCCATTGCTGGTGATAAAAATATATAGTTTTATTTAAAAAATCGAAGATGATTAAATTTCTCGAAAAATAAAAATATTGTAGACAATTTCTCTACGGCTTGTTACTTGACCCATCATTCCGAATTGTTCAGAAAAACCTGCATTTTGCAAAACCACATTTCGTTATCATGAACCGTTTAGAAGTTGTGGGGGTGGTCCATAGTAGGTGGGACCCCTTGTTAATGTAATAACATTACAACTGCATTCTGACGGGCAGGAATTCGGGCTCTGTAATTGGTGTTCATTTTTGCGTGTAACCTACTCTGTGGTGTGTGAAAGTGTATTTATTTAAATATTTATTTTTACTTTCTCGTAAACATTCGGAGTAACAAAAGTAATATTTAGAGAGGTATGTATGTAATGTTGCAGTAAATCGATGTCGAGATTTTAATGGAAATACACCTTTTGGGATCTTAAGTTACCAAGAGAGTGTTATTATTTCAAAACGTCCGTCTCTCCGTCCATGTGTCCGCTAGTTTGTCTGTTTCTCTGTGAAGTGTGTAAACTATTCGTAGAATTTTTGTCAAAATTAATTTTCCATTAACGATCTGGCTCGAATCGAGGCCCTGCGATTTTGAAAATAATTCTTTAAATTGTGGGGTTAATTTAGTTGAAGACCCTGGAGAGCATTTTCAAACTTTTCTTCAAAACGGCTCCAAAGTTTTTCGACCTACATATGTAACCACAGTCGAACATCCGCCAACGTCGGAACTCGAACTCTAGGGCCTCGCGGTCAGTAACGTTACAGGGAAAACTGTAACGATGCCACTGAGCTATAGCAACCTTTGCAACGTGTACTTAAAAACATAGCAAGTCTTATTTCCATTGCAAAGTTTTAATTTTTCAATATTACAAATATTGAATTGTTTCATATTTTCGTGCGCATAGTAAATTTAACTTAAAGCTTCCTGCTTGAATCGTGTGTAACAAATCGGAAAAATTGTATAATTGAAAAAAATTACAATTCAATTAATCAATTATTACAATTAATACAGTTAAGATCTATTGTGTGACAAAATGACATTCCTCTAAAACTGAAAATAACCGAAACGAATGTTTGCTATTCTGGCAGTTTTCTATGTACTATTCGTTACTTCTGTGAATGTTGTCTGAAGAATACACTGCGTTAGACGAAAGATAATTATACATATTTCTGTCTTAATGCAATCTGCTCTTCAAAATTAGTCTTTCAAATCATCTCATGTGCACGTTTCTTAAAATATGAGTGTTTTTCGCAAAAGTTTGAGTTATATGGTGACAATATATATGTTTTCGAACATCAATACACATGCTGGAGATTTATTTCCAAGTGCAATCGTTTTAAATATTAAATTTTAAAATACGTTTTATTTAGAATTTTGTCTGAAAAAACAATAGCTTTTGCGATTTTTCGAAAGAATTTTCTGGCATCAAGAACATTGTAATATTCAAAACACTACATAAGTGACCTGCCCACGGACAATATTGTAGCCTATTTGCTTGGGTGGCTTCTTCTTGTGCTGAAGATCTCGGGTTCAAATCCTAGCCTGCACTACTTATTTTGTATTCTGTACATTAGAGTATGTATCTGACAAATGACTTTGAAATCAATTGTAGACGTGGAATTTTATACATCGTTTTGATTTTCAATAATTATATATTTTTTGTCTCTCAGCCGTGTCTCTGTCGTTTCCTTAAGGTTTATTAGAAGAATGAAGTGTTAGTGGTGTAAAAGTTGTAATATATTAAGTAACCGTTACCAATAAAACAAGAAAATAAGACCGGTTTTTTAGTATTTGTATTGGTAGTCAGATGAATAGAAAGTGAATAACTGCGTCAATGGTAGGTGTTTTTTTCAATTGAATGTTTTTGAGAATCGACTAATTACCAGCTGCACTGAAACCCTTATCTTCCGACAGAAAGCTGTAACGGCTATTCAGGCCAGCAGTGTAATTTTTGTTATCCTAGCTGGGAAGCGATAACCGAGCAAGTGGCAACATCTCAGGATTTGGCAACAGGGCATTGGACACAGGAGGCCTGTGGCCGCTGCTTGGCCCGTTAACACGAGGATGGATTCTTCATTGTACGGAAGAAAGTGAGAGGGAATTATGTGAGCTGATTGCACTCGTCGGTCACAAATCATGTGCGACCGCGCCATGTGTCTGCCTGAATTTTGACATTTGCAAACACTTTAGGAACGTATGTTAGCACAGTGCTTAAAAAATCTGTTCCTCAGTGCTTCTGTGCGAAATTGCTTGTATTTTGATCTGTACGAGAATTCGTAAACGTGTTTTAAATTAAAAATTTCACAAAACAATATGAATATCGTCATCCATTTTTAATATGAATAAAGTAATATATTTACCCAACAGAAACTTGAATTACGAAGACAGAATATTAACTAAAGAATTGGGATCCCTTAGACCAGACTTGTGCATCAATCAAATGTCCAGTAATGAAAATAGGTCGGACATTTAAGCGGTAAATATTCTTATATTTGGTGCCCTCTCTGGTTACTAATATGGTCACTCTAGAGGCGCCACTAGATTATAGCTACCTTTAAACAGTAAGAAAGCAAATTCATTCACTTCTTAAATTCCCTGACATTCACAAATCACATATCACCCTGTAGGTCATATGTGGTCAGTTATAGTCAGTTTTATTTTGTTTCCAAATACCAGAGAGTTGGTAACATTTTGAACTTTTGTAACATAAGGGAATAAAAAGAGTAGTCTTAATTTCTAAACTTGATATTTTTATTCTTTCTAACACATCGTTCGTATTATGTAGTAGAAGTTTCTGCTAGAGTTTTCGAGTTGTTCGCAAGGCCGTCCTTTGGCCTAAGCAACTGCCATGAGTCCCAACTTCAGACGGGGACATAGATGATTGAAATAAAATACAATAGGATCCCCAATAAATTTGTATTACACTCTTAAAGCCCATAAATATGTAAAGGCATTTTTTTTATCTTTTTTACTGTTTAAATAGCTATTAATTAAAAAAATATTAATTTTAACTTACGTTCATTGAGCAAAATAACTTCTTTACCGTGTGATAAGTTAACGCCCTGATGAGTCCCAACGAAAAAAGTACGTCTTAATCCATTTATCGAGTACATTATGCTAACAAATGAAGCTGAATAATAATGTTATCTTCTAAAATATTTTGATATTTCGATAGCAAGAAAGTCGTCGAATTAAGCGACAGTGTTGCGTAATATTCATTTTCCCACTTCCCAGGCAATATTCTGCGTCCGTTTATTTTCTGACTCCCAATCCATTTACAATTAGAGAAAGCGAACCTCCCCATCTCCGTTCTGATAGACTGAAACATTTTCTTGAGAAACTTCAATAAAATATTTCAATAGTCTTTAATTTTTTAAACTTAATTTAATTAATTTAAATTAATTAATTTAAGTTCATTCCCAATTAACTTTGTAATTGAAGAATTACATGAATTCAAAAGGATTGGTAAGGCGGTATTAGTATTTTTTGATATTTTGCGATTAAATAAAAAAAATAGTTCACGCATTGGTAGTGATGTAAACAACCGATAATATTATAACCGTATAAAACCGTTTTCATATATTTATATTATGAGACTTGAGATTTGAAATTAAACGTGCAATTTTTCCTCTTGCAGCCGTCGACACTGTCGCTTTTGGGGAATTTCGACCTTCGCGACCTTTCCCGTTCTCGCAAAAGTGCCGGCGCCGCGAAGGCAACCTTCCCCAAATGCGACAATTGCAACGGTTGCTAATAGGAAATCTCGTACGTTTAGTTCAAAAATCACATGTCTGAAAGTATAATTTTATACTCGATATACTATCAAAACATTAACGTATGTTACATCAATGCATTCGTCTATTTATGATTATCTATCGCTAGTGAAAAAAATATATGGTTCCATTTAAAAAATCAAAGATAATTAATTTTCTCGAAAACTAAAAATATTTCGAATTATATCTCTACCGCACATTACTTCCCCATGATTCCGCATTGTTAAGCGAAAACTGCATTTCGATATCGGGAACCGTTTAGAAGTTATGAGGTGGCCCATAGTTGGTGGGACTCTATATAATTCTATTTCTCAGAAAAATTTTATTACGAATTTTTCTATTTTTCAATAAATAAGCGCTTTTTACAACAGTTATTATGTTTTATTTAATAAAAACCTCATGAAAACATTGTTCCCTTTTGTAATTCAGTTACCCACCTCCCAGGAATGTTTCCGCGCTCAAATTTCGTTCGTTGCCCGCTGCAGCGACGATTTTGAGTGGTAGCACTCGCGAGGCATAAATAGGAACACGAATGCTCATGCGTGCAAAACTGACCGCCCTTGCTATAGATTCAGCTAGGATATTATTTGACAGTCACAACTATTACGATCGCGACATTTTACAATATTTTATTTTAGTTATCCATTTTTTTCTGAAGCTTGGCATATTGTCAGTCCACTCTTAATGCAGGTATTCTTCAGCTCACCGATCGCAATGAGACGTGACTTGAACCCCGAGTACTTGGAAACTGCAATCTAGCTTAAATCAAGAATAACATTGGCATTAGTTAAACCCCATTCCTAAAATACATTAACAAAATTATATAAGAAACAAAACTGATTAAAATGCAAACAAAATGAAAGACAAAAAATTGGATTAAAACTATAATGATAATAGGACGCACTATTTTGTAATCGCAATATAATAATAATAATAATTCATGAGGTCCGCAGAGAGGTTCCCAATCCCCAAACGTTTTGTCCACACTAGGAAAAGAACTCGCTTAGGTGCAGAGAGTTGTTACCATGTCCACTACACTATTATCTCCCCAAGAATCACAGCCCCTCCGACACAAAAAATGTTGGACAGATTAACACATGCTCATGAACGAGAATGAAGTTTGTTTAGAACTTTACGTGCGGTCTCACAGTCCGCGGTATCTACTAATGTTTGAAAGCGAGCAAGTGACCTCTCTGAGGGTCATTTCAAAACATAGGCGCATGAGAGTTGTTATGTCCTTGTCTTCATTAGAAATGGAAACAACGTTAATTAATGTAAGGAAGTATATGAATTTGGAATATATGTATTAAAAAAACATTTTCATCGCGAAAATGCTCTCTCATTAAAATTAACTGAGCTCATACTTAATTTCCCATACCAGACATTAGAAATTTCTATCATTACATGTCAATTATGTATAAGATCGATTATTACCGGAACAAATCATCAGATTGATGGTGTACTTCTCAATATTTTCTGTGAAAAGTATACAAATGAGTTTTATAATAAGAATTTTCGTCTTCCTAAAACATATGTATACTGTTTAGTTGCATGTCTTATTTCTATAATTAAATGTGTGTAGCATTACAATGTAAACAAAACTCTTATTCGTTTATTATATTGAATTTAAATTATTTTTCACAATTTAATACACGACAAGAACGTGTTCCCACAAAAGAGTAACGAAGCATTCTCCAGGTGAGGGAAGTGTTATTGGATTGGTGCCACATTCTACAGACTACGCCTCTTATGCCTTTTAAGGCGAGGAGAATGGGGGAATCTTCCGATGATAGGCCACTTGAATTACTAGAAGAGCCAATGCCAGTGTTGCTTGCCTTAGAGTTGAGGCTTGCTCAAGCCCGGTGTCAAATATACATTATTACTCTTTAAATTATTAACAAATGAGATATCATTGAATTCCTCTATTGATATATTCATTACAGGTAAAAATGTATGGTTCTATTTGAAAATTCACGTGTGATTCAATTTCAACAAAATTAAAAATAATACACAGAATATATCTGCTGCCTAAAACTTGCCTCGAGGAATAAATATGAAAATGATCTATCATGACACCGCTCTGTCCAAAAGCATTTTGCAAAATAATTTGTTGATCAATTTCCTCGCTAGACGTTAAACATATTGGCATACACTTCGCACCACTGAATAGAATGCATCCAACCACAAAGAAATCTTCAAATTTGCAGGACAACAGTTAGTCTCAGCGTTTTGAAATTTGCCAGAGAATTTATTTATAACACAGACGAATCAAAATAACCAAACTACTGTTTCAACGATACATGAAGAATAGAAATGAAATTTCGAAAGTTAAGAAAGACTCATGAGCAATAATTTTCACCGATTTGTCGTTAGTCACAAATCGTTAATACAATTTAATCAACAGAAAGCAAGACATTGCAAAACTATATGCATTTTATACTTGACTGCCAAGATCGAATGAATTGGGGGTTGGAAACAAGTGAGGGTTGGCATCAGACGCTAAGATCCTATAAACAATTGCGTATCTCGAAAACGAAAGGCGATAGCTCCGGTTGGATTGCGGAATTATGCATCTTGTGTAAAGGGAATTGAGATGAGAGAATAAAAAAGAATTGCAAAATTTGTAAAATTATAAACAATTTCCAATTTTTGCAATTCTAAAGTGGGAAGGGTTTTCTGATGTCCCAGAACCAAAAACTCCGAATTAACAATTTTGCAACAATGTTATAAACAATTGCGAAATGTGCGCTATTTCTGCCGGGGTGTGTCCTTAAATTGTCCCTGATTTGATGATAGCAAAATAACAATTTTGACATGAGATCTGAATTAATTGCTTAAAATATCTAGTTTAATTGTTACTTTAATGATAAATATACAGTTGGTCTTTGAATTTTACTTTCTTTTATTGAAATGGTTCCCTAGAAGTCCTAACGATTCGAGAAAGACAAGCATATTTTGCATTTTTGCAAATGTAATATACATATGAACAATTGAAAATATGCAATTATAATCGTTTTTCTTATCGCAAAATTCTGCAGTAAACTGGTCATTTGATAAAGTTCATAAATTGTGTTTGGACAAGAATATTGGAAATGTGTATAAGAACGTCATTGTTCTAAAATTAGTGTTATTTTATCTGATATCAATGTAATTTCTTCAAAAAGAATTGTGTTAACAGTGGTTAAGTGCTATGTGTTCATATATATTTCAATGAATTTACTTTCATGTTCATACAAGTGTTTCTTCCATGTATTTTTTATTTGAAAATACTTCCACATCTGAACTAGCGACGCCCGCCATTTTGTACGTCGTAATTTTGTTAGGGCACTCCCCCCTGCGTTGAGATTGGCTACGATGGTTTGTGAGGCTCCGCCTGCGACGTTTCGTCATGACAAGGGCTGGCCATGCCGTGCAAAAGCTGAACTTAGCCGCAGACGGCCGCGATCAATTTATGTTTCCAGTACTGTACAGAGAAGGTTCCGTTCAGTCCGCGAAAGCAACTCCCTCCCTTCCTGGCCATTCTTCCCCTTTTCTGTACACCTTTGTAGCCCCATTAATCAATGTTGGTACACCGTTGATGTATTTTATTTTAACATTTTTGTTACTCATTTCCTCTTCAGCTTTGTAAAATTATGGATTTAAAATTGTATCTCTGAGGTGGAGTTCTATCTGGCCCAATACGAGCAATTTCCACTGTATTTCTTCTCATTTCTTAAGATACGCAAAACCAGAGAAGTCTCGAAAAGTTACTTAAATGGGTCTCGGGTGCTCATTTGAAGAATATTGAGAATAGATGTTTGTTTCTGATGATTTTTAATACTTCCTTATCTAATGATATCGAAATTAGCCAGGTTTGTTTATATTATTGTACACAATATGGAGGTGACTGTCTCGAGCATGACACTGTTGTGTTGACATGTTCACATTTTCCTGATGAAAAATGATAAAATGTTTCGTACGCTGCTCGAGATCCACAAATCAGCATACATATTCTCGAGCTCATGTGAAAAATTCAAGTTTGTTCCAGAAATCTTTGCTTCGCCAACATTTTTAACTTTATCTCTGAGAGTTTCATTGGAATTTCAGGACGTTCAAATTTACTTTCCAATACTCTTAGATGAATCCAAAATCATCATGCTGGGATTCTCTGCAGATTCTTCACATTTAGAACAGAAATATTTCATGTCTTTTCATGGTTTTCATAGCGAAAACTCGTTTTTCAGGCGATGATAGAGAAGTACAGCCCGGATGAAATATGCTTTCACATCCATCACAAGCAATGAAATTTGCTTTGGGTGGTTTATTTTCTTGATTTATCACATTTTGCAAGTTTTACATTTAAACGCTTCCATTATTAACTCTATAAATTCAAGATAGATCAGCGATAGTATAGCAATAGATTTTAAGGTTAACTTTGTTTTCGCACGTGCTGCGAACGACGCAATATTTAAAATACACACAACGTACTTTTACCAACGTAATTATTTAACGAACAGATATTTTATATAACGAACAGAAGTCCAACACACACTAGTACTCGAAGACACTTATTAGCCATTTCCCACCCTGTTGATTTCCACACGCACGCGGACACGACCATGATTATAGAAATAAATCAGAATAGTGGTGAATTGATTCAAAATTTCGTTGGTATTCGATCAAGATTGTCGGACTTCTTCAAAGTTGTATATAACAATTCAATTATAGTGTATCACAGCCAACTACCATGAGACTATTTATCCTTTCGTGCAAACCACATGATCTTTTCAAATTCTTTGATAGTAGAAATACCAATACGGGTTTGTCACCATTGTAAATAGGGAAATTGATTTTTCTCGATGCCCGAGACGAGATTCGAATCGGCGACCCTTCGAGTCGAGACTGCCAAGGGGTAGCTTTTGCGATCTCGGCTGCCCAGATCGGCAACATACGAGTAATTTTCGCGTAATTGTAAGAGGAATAGCGAGTACTTTTAACTAATAGTGCTACAATAGCATGTAGTTTCTCGCATTATTTCTAACTGCTCTTCTATAGTATACGTCGTAAACCTGCAAAAGTGTATTCAAACACCAATTTTTTTTCTCGCATCGCGGCTGGAACTCAGATCCTCTGAAATCAGGTCCTCGGCGTGAGCCTTCACTCTAGGTTATGGAAACGGTGTGAGTTTCGAACTCGGGCTCACGTTTAAAAATGTAATTGTCCCAACCCAATATTTCCTGAAATTTGTCCGCAAGTTTCTAAACTTCAGAGAGATCATCAATGAAACCTACACCATTTTTTAACCATCACTGTTTAATACATTGAAAAAATTTAAAGTAAAAATTATACCAGTTTATACCATAAAAATTATACCAGTTTAAAATTATACCATATATTTCTTTTTATAGTTTGCATTAAATTAGAAATAGCGTGTTAATTATTCGTTTCTTTCAAAAATTGACAAAAATATCTATCTCCAATTTTGTGGTTTTGAAATGTTCACCTTTTTGCAATTTTCGAAAATACGGAAAGTTCACCTAAAATAGGACGAACACCATATTTTATCGCCCCTTGATACGAGGAGAAACACTTAAAGAAAAAAATTGAATCAGTTTTCGGGGTAAAATCTCAAATAATTTTTAAAATGCCTCTATTTCGCGCAAATTACACAAAAACTACTCCGTTTTCACAAAATTGAATAGGGTCTTCTATCAGTTTCTGTAATTAGATAACGGATGTCATAAAGGAAAGAATCTCAATCTTCAATAATATAGTTATATGAAGGCGCTCAAAAAAATTACACCTTAGCAATTTTCGAAAAATCAGCGATTTAAAAGAACATGAGACCTGCACCATTCTTTTAACTGTTCTTTACGCTATCCGAGAACAAAATCGAATCACACATTTTGCGCTATTTTTGAGAAAACATTAAAAATATTTTTGATACTTCATACCCTAAAAATCTAAGCACCCTCATAAAAATGGGAATTTTAGCCTTCAAAAATATGTAAATATATAAATAAGTAAATAATACGACCCAGCGGTAACGGCGGTGACAGCTGTTGATAAAATTCAGCTCGCGGCGTTGTATTGCATTGTTGCCAGCGCTGCGTCGTCAAAACAAGGATGGGCAATTCAATGGCATATATATTTGGATAATATTTTATCACTTGTCAAAAATTCACATTCCCTATCTGTATTCAGGTTTGAACTTGTTATGAAAGCGATCCTACCCTAACCCATAAGTAAAAATAGAATTTAAGGAAAGGTGCATAGAACACATTTCTGTTCTATATTACGACACACAGTTATCTGTTAAAAAAGTCCGCATTAGCATTATGCATACTCCTTTCTTTAAACAAATAAATTTGACCATTTTTAAAGAGCTGATTTTTTAGAACAGATTTCGTTAAAGACGAAAATCTGTCTTCATTTTTATAGTTTTGAAATGTCAAACTTTTGCAATTTTCGAAAACATTTCGAGTTCATTTAAAATAGGACTGGCACCATATTTTTTACCGTCCCTTGATACATACGAGGAGAAAAATTATAGAAAAAATTTGGAGTGGTTTTTGAGAATACAATTGCTTTAAAAAACATTGTTTTTGAGAAAACAATGGTTTAAAAAATTAAATTGCCTACATTTCGCGCAAAATTACACGAAAACTACACCAAGTATTTTTTGAAATATTGAGCATAACCTGACTTCAAGATCTGTCTTTAAAGAACAGATTTCATTAGGGAAAATATCTACCTGCAATATTGTTGTAGGAGGAGGCCCCCAAAATATTGTTCTTTGCCATTTTCTAAAATTCAGAGCTATCGACGAAAATGAGATCTGCACCACTCTCTTAAGCGTCCTTTACGCTATTCGAGCACAAAGTTTAATTTTAAAAAATTGTGTCATTTTTTAGAAAATGTTGAAAATGTTTTTGAGGTTTCACGTAAAGTAAGTTAAAAAATCAAAATATGTTTAATTCCCAACGCCTCGAGATCGTTCAGATCAATCACGGAATATCAATTTTAGAGAAAGTAAAAATTACGAAAACAAAATTTTCTCAAATATACATTTTTTTTTCTTAATTTTGTACTCGCACTCCTCCAATTTTATTAAAACTTAGAAAATTGATGATGTTGAACTTTCTTATTAAAACATCCGGAAAGTTGTTACGCCGACTCAGGCGATTGATGAAATAGTTACGTGAATTGCTTATAAAACCTAACTACATGAGTTCGAATCCAAGCATGGAAAAAAAAATTTGCGTATTTGAAACACTTTTACGAGTTGAAGTAGCATTACAGTAGTACGTAACGGTTATAAATAATACGAGAAAATACGTGCTGATGTAGCAACATTACTTTTGACTTATGATTTGGATGTCACTCCCACGAGAAACTTAACAAGGTTTTTGATGTGGTAACTAGTTAGTATGCACAATTCCAAATCCCTGGTGCTACGAACTATACTACCACTTTACTTCATGTTAGGGCGCACTTCCCTGCACTGAAACACACTTCCACCCCAACATCAAGAAAGCTCCTTGCGACCCAGTGTCTATTTTTTTTTATATTCTCATATAGAACCTGAAGAAGACCCAAACACGAATTGAAACGTCTTGTCTTTGTATCTTGTTTGTAACGTTTGTATTATTTTTATAGTGGTTCATTTTTAATTATTGGCAAAGTTTAGTATTCCAAGTAATGGTTCCTTAGTAATTAGTAGGGAACGGACTTTATTGTAATAAAAAAATCAAAATATGGACATTTATATGCATTTATTTTTTCTAAAATATGTAGGAAAAAATATAAAATATGTGAAATAAAAATTCGTTATATGTTTAAAATTCCATTCTTGAACCGTTTTCCAAGCACACTACGTTGTTTATCAAATCTTAACATGGATTCAGAGAGGCTGAAAGAAAGTTCTACATCTATAGAAGCAATTATTTGCTAGCTTCATCCGAAATGTATAATAATTTCGTAGTATATACAATGTTTACGAGGAGCCGGCGCTCAAGTGCATAGTACCGTGTACCCTGGGACAGAAAGAGAGGGGGCAAAGGCCCCTCCCCTCCACTCCACTCCAGAAAAGCGATAAAATAATGATCAGAAAAATATTTCTTTTATCGAGTTACGCATGGGGTCTTTGAAACGCGGTTGAAGTTCCTTCTGCCTCACATTCATCCGCTCATCCTTGATCCCGAGTACGCCGTTTCCAAGAAGCAGAAGACACGGGGGGGGCGGAGGAGTAAGTTTGAAGGGATGGTCCGGCATTAATACAAGCGCATTCCATGACTTTGCAAATATTTCAGTAACAAAGTTAGTTTCCAAGTAAAATATTTCGAACGCGCAAGTGAAATGTTCATTTTCCGCTTATAGATATATTAAAATGTAACGAAATATGTAGCAGTAGATGGAATATGTAAAAATATGTAATTATACTAAAAATGTAAAAATATGAAAAAAATGGTTTCAATTCGTTCAGAATGTCGTGTTAAGTCTAAAAAATATTAGTGAATGCAGGCATATTGTCCCTGTAAAAATATGTATTTACATGAAAATCCGTTCCCTAGTAATTAGTTATAGTGGATTTTTAAGAATAGATCCAGAAAGTGTTCAATAGAAAATACCATTTTAATTTTAAAAATAATGATTAAAACACACACACATTTGGCTATTGTTAATTAACAATTACATTTTTGTTTACATTGTTTTAGTTTATTTCTGGTCGCATCAACTGCAAGGTCATTAGCGACCGCACCAATTACAATATCTAATACACAGTTTACATTTAGAAGTCTAATACATTTCATTGTTTTAATACGATAATTCTACATTAGTACAATACAACACTGTTCACAATAATTAGCATGTTTTGATCTCAAATTTCCCATATACTACCAATAACTTTACAGAATTTAACCATTTGATTTTTATAGGGGAATATAACTGCACCCACGTCCAGTCCCCAGAAGTTTTTTCCGCTGTAAGGCAAACTTGGGACATGACTCAATGATGTGGTCCAAAGTTAGATTACAGCTACATACATCACAATTTCGGGGGGGATTCTTTTGTAGAAGGTGAAGACTTAATTTTGAGTGTCCCGTCCGGATTCTTGTTATGACCACTTGTTCTCTTCGGCTAAGTTTTATATTGGTTACCAATTAATGATGTTTAATACTTTGATAATAGGTTACTTTCTTATGAAGGTCACTTCTTTTACGCGTTGTCCAAATGGAGAAACATTTTTCTTCCATTATTTTTCCAACATATTTCACTAGATCTTGGAGTGTATTCGAGATTGCCAGTACAGTGTTTGGGTTATCTGTTGTACTTCCACTAACCAAACTGGCAGTTTCCCTCTACTTTTCTGTATCTTGATTCATATCCCAAATCAATATTACTTCTTTACCTGACGTGGTAATATGGTACAGTTCTTGGATGCGGAGCAGGGGCCAGAATTGGGGAGGAATAAGGATAGGGGGTGGGGTTTAGGAGACTTCACAGGGGGTTGGACTAGCCCTTGTGAAGCAGCCAAACTCGTTTTGTTAGAACAAATTTCACACGAGATTCGACGGGAATCGAACCCAGACCTCAGTGGTGAAAGGCTAGCGACTTCCCTATGTGCCACGAGCGAGCTTCCTATGGTCAATTTTCAAAAAAGAAAAACTAAAAAGAAAAAAACCTGAGTTAATGTTTCTTCCTTTACAAAGCATGGTAATATCATCGGCGTATTTCCTAATGATGATGGGTAATTTGATTTTTTCGTCTGCGTCATTTACTGCTAGTAGGAAAAGTAACACTTAGGATGGATTCTTGTGGTACACCGTTCTATACTATTTTCTTCACAGATAATGTTCCATTTGCTCTCACTTGCATGACCCGATCTTCCGTAAAATGTTTGATAAACTGAAACATGCCTCGAACCCCAATTTCACTCAACTTATGTAAGACTCGATGCATCCATAACCACATCGTATGCCATTTCGATGTCCAGGTTGACAGCTAACACATGTTGTTTTGTTGGCAAACGCTTCTTGAATTTAGGTATCTATGCTTACCAAGTGGGAGGTCGTTGAGTGTCCTGCTTGAAATCCAAACTGATTACTGGATATTATCTTCTTGTAATCGAGATACCATCTGAGCCGACGATTAATATTTTTTTCCAAAACCTTGCCCATGTTACAAGTCAATGATATGGGCCTGTAATGACCACTTATTGTTGGTTCTTTTCCGGGCTTAGAAATGGGGATCACAGTAGCCGGTTTCCACACTTTTGGGAATGTCTTTTCCATCCATATACAGTTGTATATTTTTAGCACGATATCTTTCCCTTCCTGAGGTAGATTTTTAAGCAAGATATTAGGAATATTGTCCGGTCCGGGAGAAGAATTTTTGGAGCCTTCTAGTGTTGTGACAAGTTCTTTCATTGAAATAGGTAAGTTAAGGTGCTCTTGAATGTGGCAACCTTCTGTGTTCACCATCGGCTGTTCTCTTTCTTGTTCACTTTTGTAAGTTTGAAAGGCTTGAGAGTAATTTTGAGAGCTAGATTTGCTGGCGAGCTCATTTGCGATTTCAACAGGGTCATTAATAACTTAGGCATTTTGGGACAGGAGAAAATGAATTTTATTATATCATTTATTACCTTGTATGAAACTATTTTTTCCCCAAGAGTGTTTAATGTTATTATTCAAGTTGATAGACGATATATAACTTATCCAGGAGTTGGATTTGCTATCTTTAATTATTATTCTTATAACAGCTCTTAATTTTTTATATTCGATTTTATTTACATTTGTTGGGCGTTTCTTGTTCCGGTTGAACGCATGTTTGGACTGTTTAAGAGCATTTTTACATTTTTCGTTCTACCATGGTACCACGTTTCTTCTTTTTGTGGGTTTGATAATTTCTAGAGAGTCATTATCTGCTGTTATGACATCAATAAATGATTTAATTATGTCAATGTGGTATTCTTGAAACATATCAATTTGAGATATGTTCATTTTAATTTGTTTCTAGTAGTTAGTCCAGTTGGCTTTGGAGTAGTTTCACTTGATGTTCTCTTGCAGCGGATTCGAGATACATGAATCACTGATAATCGTAAAAATAGGAAAGTGGCCACTGTCGTGAGGCTCATCCAGTGCATACTAACTGCATTTAAAGGCCAGGCAGTTGGAACTGAGTGTGAGATCAATTGCACTAAGCTGTTAATTACATATTTTCAATAATAGCTCGTCAGATTTTTCAATAATAGCTTCCATCTTGATGCCTCTTATGTTGGTTTTATACGATCTCTAGAGGATGTTGTGGCTATTGACATCACCTAATAGAATAAATGGCTTAGGTAATTGTTTTATGATATCCTTCACTTCATTATTTTCGAACTGATAGCTGTTGAGAGAGTGTGAGAGTGTATGTATGTGTGTATATGTATATAGGTTAGGAGGTTACAGGGTTAGCCAGATTCACAGTGTTAGCCAGTGAAACGGGAAGATTTAAATAAGTAACTAATTCTTTAAGAAAATTAATTTTATTATTTAATGGTTATAAATATAAAGACAAAAGGTAGCCATTTACTGTACAATAAGTGAAAACATTTTTTGAACATAACATTTGTCAAATGTCTTCCATTGGAATCTATGCACTGCTGCAGCCGGGCCTGGAAGTTTCTCATGACATTTTGCAGCATATTGACTGGTATTCCTTCGATTTCGTCCCGAATTCGTTGTTTTAGGGCTGGGATAGTTCTAGGTGGATCGTTCTGAAAAACTCTTGTTTTTAAGTAACCCCATAGAAAAAAGTCGCAGGCTGACAAATCTGGAGAGCGACGGGGCCAAGGGATATCCCCGTTTCGGTAAATAACGCCGCCTGGAAACAAAGCATTCACAGCATTCATGGCAAATCTTGTAGTGTGGCTTGTTGCCCCAACTTGTTGGAACATTGTGTATTCATTCACTGGAAAACGGGCGAGTTGTGGCGTAAGAAAGTTCTGGATCATTGCAACGTAACGCACAGAGTTAACAGTCACAGCATTTTCATTGATATCCTCAAAGAAAAATGGGCCTATGATTCCTCTTGCCGACATTGTGCACCAAACCGTCACTTTTTCAGCATGAAGAGGGATTTCATGAAGTGCGCCAGGGTTTTCCTCCGACCAGTATCTGAAGTTTTGTTTATTAACAAAACCAGAGGTGGAAATGCGCCTCATCGCTCATCCACAAGTTGTTTACTTGGTCGACATTTTCTTCAAGTCTTCTGGCCATTTCCTCACAAAATTGAAATCGTTTCTGATTGTCAGTTGGTTTGAGAGATTGCACAATCTGTATTTTGTAGGGGTGAAAATTTAAATCTTCATGAATAATCCTTCTCACCGAAGTGTTACTTATTCCAAGGCGTAGAGCATGTTGTTTGGCAGATCGGCGAGGACTTTTGAGCATTGCCTGTTGAACAGTAGCGATGTTTTGAGGGGTTCGAACGGTTTTTGCACTCCCACCTTGTTTTTAGACGTTGATCCAGTTTATTCAAGGTTGTTTATCCACTAACGAATTGCGTTATCCGAAGGAACGGGCCTGTTGCGCGGTATGTTGAAATGGCGTCGAAAAGCACGTCGCGTTTTCACCAAACTCTAACCATTCGTATAATACGCTTTAACCGCGTACCCGCGATGTTCACCCGTCCAACGATCCATCTCAACTAAATGGCGGGACACGCAGGTGGAACGGAGCCGGCCACTATTACCCCCACCACTCACAGTCCAATTGTCAAGGCCATCTCCAATCTTCCCGTTTCACTGGCTAACCCAGTATATATATATATATATATATATATATATATATATATATATATATATATATATATATATATATATATATACTGCATATACATAAAGAAAAGGGAACTTGTATTTGAATTGCAATTGCCTCAATTACGGATCTGATATAAAAATGGTTTGCTTTTATGTAATTTTTAACAAAAATAGCAACACCCCCACTTGCAATAGAAATTGATCGATTTCTATTGTAGCAATTGAATCCTTTTAATTTGCCTGATTTATTTCCTTTGAAGTTCCAGCACACATACTATTTCAGGTTTGTATTTCTCACACAAGATCTGTATTATTTCATATCGAAGGTGAAAACCATTAATATTCCATTGTAGAATATTCATCAAATGTATTTCTATTTATTAAATTTAAGCAGAAGTAGAAGTATCACTTCCCGAGTCTTCATTAAGTGGGTTACTAATTTTTAATTTGTTCATAATTCAGGTGAATCTGTTTTTAATGGATCTTTTTGTTAGGAGAGGATATGTGTTAGTCATCATCTGAATAATAGACCGAGGGTCACAGGGATAGTCTTAAGCTATTATAATAGGGTTTTCAACTCCAAAGGAGTTTTCAAGAAAATTTTTATATTGTATGTAATTGAGTGGAAATTGATCACGTTTTTTATCAATAATCTTCTGGATAGGCTTAATTAGTTCAGCAATAGTTTTGATTTGATTGTCATCTTGTGTTACTGTGTTTTCATTTTTATCATTTTTAATTTTATCTTTTTCTTGATTGGTTGTTTTGAGTTATCATGATTAGTAGTTTTGGATGTGCAGTTATCAACATCATCTTGACAGGGTGATTCATATGTTAAAGTTCTTTTATTATTCATAGGTGGTAATTTACTGTTATTAACCATACTATGCTGTTCTATTTGCTTCAGAGTGTTCGTGGCACTTGTGTTATCACTGACTCCTGTTCTTGACTTTCATTTAATTCTCGGTTAACAGAGTGAGCATTTAAGGTAAGAGTTCTTGGTAGGGCATTGATTGGCAAGATGACCAGCTTGTCTACAACTGAAGCATGCCATGGTGTGAATTGTAAAGTAAATCCTACATGATGTATTGTCAAAAAATATGGTCATTGAATCTGGTACCTTGTGAATAAGGTGAATAAAAACCTGTCTCCTAAAACTCATAATGCATGAGAAACCAGGTTCTGTAACTCCTGCTTTGATGAAAGAAATTTTAGAGTGATTTTGTATGTTTCTCTTGTTTAGCTCTCTTTCCATTAGATCATGGGGGTATGATAGGACAGACATTTGATATGATAATTCTTTTTTGTTTACTTATTAGGGGCCTGATTGTTAACAAGTGGTTTTGGATGTTAATATTGTAACGCCCCCACTTCGGGGAACGCCTAGTTGCACGCCGTGATCCCTGTTTTGCCTCTCCAATTCCGTGGACAAGGAATCTATTCGGCTCCCGACTTCCGCGTGTCGTTCTTCTACTAAATTTCTGCATTCCTCGACCCGCGCCGCAACTTCTTGTCGAAGCTCGTCACATTTACCACCGACCTGTACCATTATGGACTGTTGGATTTGTTCTAATTTATTGTCGACGATTCTTGTTTGATCATCTATCTTTGTTACCAGCCCTTCTATCTCCCGCGTAATTTGCTCATTGATATGTCTCAATTGTTCATTACTATGTCGCGACTGCTCCTCGATTTTCTCATTGATCTTTCTCAGTTGTTCTTCACCATGTCGCGACTGCTCCTCGATTTTCTCATTGATCTTTCTCAGTTGTTCTTTACCATGTCGCGACTGCTCCTCGATTTTCTCATTGATCTTTCTCAGTTGTTCTTTACCATGTCGCGACTGCTCCTCGATTTTCTCATTGATCTTTCGTCCCAGATTTTCAACCTGGTGGGCTATTGTCTGCGTGAAATTTCCTAACAGCGCCCGCATTAGCGTAAGCATAGGTTCATCCTGTCCCGTTCCTCGCGTTACTAGTTCTGGCGATGCTTCCTCAGATTCCGTGCGATCCGCGGTTGGACTTATCGTTTCTTCATCGTCGCCTATCCCTAACTTCTCTAACCTCCTTAACAACTCGTTCCCTTCCTCCCCTTCGCTGCCTTCCTCACTCCCAATTCCCTTTGCCTCCCTATATTCCCGACTCTCTGCCATTTTGTTTTGCAATTACTACCTTGTATCGCACGGTAATACACTTCACCCTCCAAAATACAACAAAACGCACACACAATACAATGCAATACACTTCACAATTCAAATATCACTTTGCTGAAAAGAATGGCATACAAAACACTTCAATCAACACACACTTCCTAAATCTGTGTCTGGGATCACTTCGCTTATTCGATCTGTGATCGATCACTGCCCCACGTAATGGGCGCCAATCTATGTAACGCCCCCACTTCGGGGAACGCCTTGATAGAATGCTCTTTCGAGCATAAATATCTCGGGGGGCAGGATCTTTGGGGTATGAGAAAGTAGCACACCCAGACACAAAATTAGATAAAAACAATGGTATATTCTGAAAATATGGCACAAGAGACTCTTTACACTTGACACTCAAGTTGAAAATCAAACCAAAAGAACTTACAACACACACACAAAATAATCTTACTTAATGATTTGCTCGTTATGTTGAGTCTGATTACCTCCTAACACCCGTGCACGGATTTTTGCTAGGTTATTAAATTAAGTGAAATTGAACTTTCCCACACTCCTGGGATTCATTACCATTACACGTTATTTAGGATCTTGTCGCTATTTTTACATTGATAATTTTCCTCGTTAATAATTTTACACACAATAAATGAGGAACTCTAATCAAATATTTGCACAATTTTTAAAATTGAATTCAATTGAATGCATTACCGTCGTACAAGGTTAATTCACGTCGCCGTGACTCAAATCTAAGGTGATCTTGCAAAGTTTAATGTTCTTATTCTTCACTATCACTCCCGTCCAAATTCCGGTCTCCCCACTCTGGTTTTAATCAGATGCAGATTACCTTTGCAGCTGCCCAAGGCCCCGGGTTACGCACCGCCGTCGCGTCGTCGAGGTCGCTGCTCACCGCCGTCGCGCCGCCGCTCGCGTTTCCCAATGTCCTAGGAAGCCGTCTCCATAGTCCGCTACCAAATTTCCGAACCTGTCTTCTATAGCTCTCGCCGCCAGATCCAGACACGCGCACGCGTATTTCACAGTCTCTCGCGTGTGTTAATCCACGTGTCGCTCCCACCAGCGCGTTGACTATCTAACACGGTTCACAGTCACGTTTACTACTCCATTCAATTTTCACTTATTTCAGCTCACGTTCTCACAGTCAACGTTCTTTTTAATTTATGCAGCCTCGTTACAATTTCAACTTGCTGTTTTCGCCGCCTCAATGCTATAACGCTCTTCTCCACTACTGCTCGTGGTATCATTCACGACCCCGCGTCTTGACCACCGAAGTTACCTCTCACGTCGCCGTCTGATTCAAGAAGAGAGCAACTCTTCGCCGCTCCGCTGTATAAATGCGGCTCTGACGTAATAGTACCCCCATGCGTACCGCCCCTCCGTCGAGAGTACCCCGCCGCCGCTTCTGGCCGCAACCGACAGGTAGCGCCTTTTCTCTTCTCGGGTTGCTTTTCCGGTGTTCTTACGTACTTTCGGTCACCGCCGAAGTTGCGTGGGTGCTGTGTAGGTTTGTGGCCAGGCCACGAACGTCACAATATTATTATGATTATCAGTAATAAGGTCGGCGATTTCCTTACTAGTTAAGAAAACACAAACTCTGTTGTTATAAATCATAAATATAAACCTTATATTCGTAGAGTCAACAATTGTGGCTAGCTTATTTAAATAGTCTTTTATAGTAAGTTCTTCTTTTGATTGTATTATTATACCTTGATCCTTGTAGGGAAATACATCACTTGTGACGGCGCTTGCATATGACTTCTAACCTTCAGAGTTGTTCATGTTGGCAGATTTTTTGGTTATGTTGCTGTCAACATTTGGCATAATAGGATCAGTCAGCTGAAAACGCAGCCGACTTGAATGTATTATTGTAGTTTGTTGAGTAGATTTTCCGTATAATTTAAACACTTGACACTTTATACTATTGCACTTGTATCACAGACTTCTGTGCGGACACGCAGATAGAACGATGTTGACATTACGGAATCCGCGAGTTGCTTGTCTGTTTACATTTTTGTTTCCATTACATATTCTTTCTTTTAAACAGTTATTTACTTTTCAATCAAAATTACCACATCACAATTAACATTCTTTATTAATACGTGTGTGTGTGTGTGTGTGTGTGTGCGCGCGCGTATAATAATAATAATAATAATAATAATAATAATAATAATAATAACCCATCTGAAGAGTACATGACCTTGACGTTGGTGGTGGAGCTTGTGTGCCCCTGTGAACCTGAGAGCTATGCCGACGGTAGCGTAGCTACTGGTAGGGCCTACCTTGCCGGACAGGTCGAAGGAGAGGGGTCAGACGAAGAAGTACTCCAGAAGAGGACCTCGGCACCAAGAAGAAGATGCCGAGAAGGAAGCTCCGGAAGAGGACCTTACTAAGAAGACCTTCGATGTGGTGAAGAGGGTTTGTAGGGCAGACATGGCTCTTTAGGCGGGAGGGGAGCCAGCCTGTCTAGGGGAAGGTGCCCGAATAAGAAACCAAACAAATGGGCACGTCAGTTCCCCATGTTAGGGGCGGTACTCCGACAGCGTCTGTTTCCCATGTTAAGGGCGGCTGTAAAAATGCTGGCAATAGCTCTAAAATGCAACAGCCCGAAATGAGTAGACGAATATTGAGAAATAAAGTCGCGGGCGATCGGTCTTTGCAGGACCGCGCAGGAGGTTCTGACACCGGGCCTTCTGTGTCAAATGTGTTACCTGTGTCAGTGGGTGGCGGTGGACCTGGTACTGATGCCAGGAGCGGCGCCGCACCACTCATGGTGACCGCAGAAAATTCTCCGTTTCTAGACGAAGTGGCTTGAGGGCAGATGCATATGCTACGTCTTCCGCCACTTCAAGTCTGATAGGCCAACGCATGAAATGGTCTAAAGAGATGAATATCTCGGTAATGCGTGCGTACTATCGAAGTACCAGAGTGGAGACAGAAAGTGAAGGATACAGAGTGAGGATGCACTCTGAGTGGAAAAAAATGTATCCTAATAGTACCCTGGATGAACAACGAATTTGTAGTCAACTCAATTCCATCCAAAGAAGAAATGCATTGTCATCTGCTGAATTGGATCAAATAAAACAAGAAGTACAAATGGAATTACGACAAACTATGGTACAGCAACCTCAGACACAGGCAGGTGAACTGGAGAGAGAACATCTAGAGGAAGAAACAGTAGCTGAAATTCAGGAAGTAACACCACTCAATATTGAGAAAGAGAAACTTATTTGTAATGTGAAAGACAACTACGAAAAGTATCATATTTTGTATACAGGTATACCACTTCAAGATCGTCCTCGTATACCAAAAATCACGGGTAATAAGAAATTTTACGATGTCTGTAAAGAGATGAATCTCATCTTCAAAGATTTGTGTCTTACACCCAGTACTCTGGAAGAGCTAGCTGGACAAGTGCATTGTGCTGCCCTGGCTGTTTGTGTGTGTATGGGAAGAGAAATAGTAAATAACAATAAACGAACGTCGACAACTTGTTTCAACCCCGGAATTGAGAAAACACCATTATGGAAGAGGAATATCCAGGAAAAAAATCAATAAAGCTAGGAAACATATTGGCCATTTGACACAGTATTTTGCCAAGAGAGGAGATATCTCCAAAAGGGTGAAAACAGGAATAAGATCTATAGCTAAGAGGTTAAAAATCAGAATGAATTCTAAGAATCTGGATCAAAAGTTGGAAGCAGAAGAAGACAGACTCAAACAAAGAATTACAGCGCTGGGGTCTAGAAACAGACGATACAGCGAATCTTCCGAGAAAAGGCGGCAGGAATCGACTTTTTCTACCGATCAGAAGAGATTTTACAGACAACTGGAAGCAGCCGATGAGAGAGAGCAGCGAGGTGAGCCTCCGAGTGAGGATTCTATGTTTAATTTCCGATCTAAAATCTGGGATGCACCTCAACAACACAATGAGCAAGCTTATTGGATCCGCCAAGAAATAGAAGCTTGCCCAGATATAGACGAAATGCAATCAGTTACGATTACTGAAGCTGATATTACAGCAGCCACCAGAAAGACACAGAACTGGAAGGCACCTGCTTCTGATGGCATTCATAAGTATGGCGGAAATACTTTCCTGCTCTCCACCCTCACCTAGCTAATTTCTTTAATGCTGCTCTGCAAGATCCAGTCACTTTACCTACATACTTGTTGGAGGGGAAAACAACAATGTTGGCTAAACAAAATGACAATAGTAAACCACAGAACTTTCAGCCAATCACATGTCTGTCAACACTATACAAAATATTGACATCAGTTATAGCTTCCAAAATTAATGATCATCTGATAAATCAAAACCTTTTACCTCCTGAGCAAATTGGATGTCAAAAGGGGACACGAGGATGCAAAGAGCTTTTAGTTATAGATAGTGTGATCACACAGCAAGTTCGCAAACGCCTACATGATATATCTGTAGGATGGGTGGACTACAAAAAGGCATTTGACTCTGTTCCTCATTCATGGCTTTTACGCGCCCTTGAAATTTATAAGATTAATCCAGTTTTATTGAATTTTCTCTCTGTATGCATGTCCGAGTGGAAGACCTTTATTCACGTTAGGCAAGGTGGTATTTCCTATCAGACCAGGGAAGTCAGAATTCGGCGAGGTATGTTTCAAGGCGACAGTTTGAGCCCACTGTGGTTTTGCATCGCCCTCATCCCGCTGAGTAGAATGATAAGAGAGTCCGGATATGGATATTGTATAAAGAGAAATCCGGATGTTCGCATATCGCATCAGTTTTATATGGATGACCTTAAACTCTACGCATGTAATAAAGACCAACTACATAGTGAGTTTATGCTTGTCCAACAATTCAGCAAAGATATCTGCATGGAATTTGGCTTAGATAAATGTGCGATATTAAATGTCAAACGTGGTAAAGTTCAAGATCAGGAAGGAGGATTACAACTCTCTAGTGACATCATTATTCAAAGCCTTGGCAATGAAGACACGTACAAATATCTAGGAATGTTGCAGCTATTGGAAATTTCTGACACAAATGCCAGAAATACGATTCAAAAGAAGGTAATCTCCAGAGTAAATAAAATATGTGAGACGCATCTCAATTCGAGAAGCAAAATTACAGCAATTAACACATGGGCAATTCCTGTTGCAACATATACCTTCGGAGTGATAAAATGGACCGACACCTCTTTGCAAACTTTCGACAGAAAGCTGAGAACGACGCTAACTAAACATCGACTTCACCATCCGCATAGTTCGATACAAAGGTTATATCTATCTCGAAATAAAGCAGGCAGAGGACTGCTAAATTTAGACGTATTATGTCGTCAGCAGGAGGAGAAACTCCGTAATTTTTTCCTTTCACGTGACACTCCACTTCACAAGGCAATTTGTTTTCAGGATAAAAACATCAGCCCTTTAAGTTTAGCCCAAGAAAGAAGAAGCTTTTCCTATCTAACAGCTCAGGACCGAGTTGATGTCTGGAAGACGAAAGAGCTACACGGCCGGTTTATAACAACGCTGACTGCTGATGATATTGATCTGAAATGGTCCACGGAATAGCTACGAACAGCGGGGCTTTATGGTGAAACAGAGGGATTCCTCTTCTCCATACAAGACCAAGTAGTGAAAACAAGAGCTTATCAAAAGTATGTCTTGGGCCAACAGATCGATAGCAGGTGCCGATGGTGTAAAATCAACAATGAGTCAATCCAGCATATAAGTAACGGATGTCCATCTTTGGCGCAAACTGAGTATTTACAGCGACATAATAATGTAGCCAAAGTAATTCACCAGGCACTGGCAAAGAATTATCAACTTGTAGAACAGGAGCAACCCTATTACAAATGTAAGCCTCAGCAAGTTATCAGTAATCATTTGGCACGAATATTATGGGACAGCACGATTATAACAGACAGGGCGGTTGAAGCTAACAGACCAGATATTGTATTATTTGATAAAACAACAAGAAGAGCAATGATAATCGATGTTGCAGTTCCCACAGACGACAAACTGGTGTCAACTATTGCTGAAAAGAAACGAAAATACCAACCTCTCGCTGTGGAGTTGAGGGACATGTACAGGTTGCAGAGCGTAGACGTAGTGCCTGTGATAGTGTCAGCAAATGGCGTGGTAACCAAGGATTGGTTGAAAACTGGACAAAGGCTGCGATTAAAAGAAAAACACCTCAGAACAATGCAAAAAGCCGCTTTACTGGGCACAGTAAATGTAGTCAGGAAATTTTTGAGTCTCGATTAGGGAAGAAAGCGTACTTAGAATATGAAGACATCACTTGAATCCATCAAAATGTAAAAGACTACAAGTTGTGAGAACTGTACTAACACAAGACCATAAGTAAAAGTATTTCTTCACCGAAGCTCCATCACTTCGTACTGACAAATTGTGTCTTGAGATTGTCCTCCGACACTTTTTGTAGTGAAAAGAAAACAAATAATAATGATAATAATAATGATAATAATAATGATAATAATAATGATAATAATAATAACAATAACAATAACAATAACAATAACAATAACAATAACAATAACAATAACAATAACAATAACAATAACAATAACAATAACAATAACAATAACAATAACAATAACAATAACAATAACAATAACAATAACAATAACAATAACAATAACAATAACAATAACAATAACAATAACAATAACAATAACAATAACAATAACAATAACAATAACAATAACAATAACAATAACAATAACAATAACAATAACAATAACAATAACAATAACAATAACAATAACAATAACAATAACAATAATAACAATAACAATAACAATAACAATAACAATAACAAATAACAATAACAATAACAATAACAATAACAATAACAATAACAATAACAATAACAATAACAATAACAATAACAATAACAATAACAATAACAATAACAATAACAATAACAATAACAATAACAATAACAATAACAATAACAATAACAATAACAATAACAATAACAATAACAATAACAATAACAATAACAATAACAATAACAATAACAATAACAATAACAATAACAATAACAATAACAATAACAATAACAATAACAATAACAATAACAATAACAATAACAATAACAATAACAATAACAATAACAATAACAATAACAATAACAATAACAATAACAATAACAATAACAATAATAATAACAATAACAATAACAATAACAATAACAATAACAATAACAATAAATAATAACAATAACAATAACAATAACAATAACAATAAATAAATAACAATAACAATAACAATAACAATAACAATAACAATAACAATAACAATAACAATAACAATAACAATAACAATAACAATAACAATAACAATAACAATAACAATAACAATAACAATAACAATAACAATAACAATAACAATAACAATAACAATAACAATAACAATAACAATAACAATAACAATAACAACAATAACAATAACAATAACAATAACAATAACAATAACAATAACAATAACAATAACAATAACAATAACAATAACAATAACAATAACAATAACAATAACAATAACAATAACAATAACAATAACAATAACAATAACAATAACAATAACAATAACAATAACAATAACAATAACAATAACAATAACAATAACAATAACAATAACAATAACAATAACAATAACAATAACAATAACAATAACAATAACAATAACAATAACAATAACAATAACAATAACAATAATAATAATAATAATAATAATAATAATAATAATAATAATAATAATAATAATAATAATAATAATAATAATAATAATAATAATAATAATAATAATAATAATAATAATAATAATAATAATAATAATACTAACAATAATAATAATAATAATAATAATAATACTAATAATAATAATACTAATAATAATAATACTAATAATAATAATAATAATAATAATAATAATAATAATAATAATAATAATAATAATAATAATAATAATAATAATAATAATAATAATGTCTTTATTAATGCCGAGGCTCAGGCCATAGGGCCTGTTCTTCCGCCTAACCACTGAATCTACTTAGTATTAATTAATACAGAGTAGTAACATTTAAGAGGGGGAGGGCAAGCTGTACATTTACGTCTGGTAGTGCAAAACTAGGGACCATCCCAGCATATGCCTTAAGCGATTAAGTAAACCAAGAAAACCTCAATCAAGTTGGCGGCTAAGGGCCGAACAGTATCAATACAAGAAGTGGAAGAGAAAATGAGAGAAGGGAAATATAAATGAAAATTAAGAAGAAAATACGAAAGAAAGAAGAAAGGAGAGTCTAAGAGAGGGCAGGATGTACATGTATGACTTGGGAGTGCAAAATAAGGGACCATCCCGTCATAGGCCTTGAGCTATTGTGTAAACTCAGAAAAACCTCAATCAGGATGGTGGCTTATGGCCAAGTATTAATAGAGCAGAATATGATATGCATAGTAGTGAAAGAGAAGAGAAAAGACGTTCAGGGGAAGGGGGTCATAAAGAAAAAAAAGGGGGGATATCTGTGACAGAAAGGGAAGGAAGAAGAAGCAAAGAAAAGGAGGAAGAAGAAGTGAGAGTTAATACGTTAAATTATTCCAGAAACGATACTGAATGCTACGTTTAGTATGCATTAGCAATCACATTACATAAATATAAAATTATTTTTAACACCAGAGAAGCACAATACCTTCAGATTAATTGTACCAGTAATTAAAAATACAATATTGATAGTATTAAGGAACAATATATAAAAGTACAATAGGCTCTGAACATTAATTGTATTCATGCTTAGGGTCAATATATTGAAGGCGAAAGGAGTGTAGCAAAATTTGCGTAATCAGTCAGAAGAGCAGTTCTGATGGCCCGAGCCTCGCCAAGTAAAATAAGCCATCGTTGATTGATTCTCCGCATTGCCTGATTGTCCAAGCAACCGACAGCCGGGTGGACGGGAACCTCATTCGTTACAAACTCGTGCGTAGTCCACCTCTGCGTACTTTGCCCTGAGAAAGGTCGCAGTATGGTGGCCGAAATAAGTGCAACTGTGCCTAGGACACGGCGTCTCATGAAAAGACAAGTATCTACTCAACCCGAAGGGGTTGTCGGAAAAAGGTTTAAAACATCACCAAATTTTCACATGATATTTACATTTTTCTTTTAATAGCAAGCAATGTGCTTAGATATATACAAATTTATCAATAGTAATATCATTGATATGTGCTCGAAATATCATATACATGGCGAACTAAGCATACTATTGTTTACTGACTAGTTACAGTTGCTTCTTAAACATGTTTAAAACATTCATGTCAACTTTTAGGCTAAGCATACGTACATTCTGAAGGTCCCAATCGAACTGAACATACACATTCTTGATGCCCTCATCTGAGCCAAGCAATATTTATGAATTGAGCGTATGTGTAATTTCTTGTGCTACAATTTGATTTCAGTATATTCATCTTCTCAATCAATTCTTTGAACTACTCATATGGATTTGGTGTAACCAATTAACCTGAGATGGTGTAACCTATCAAACTGACATTTATTATGGCATTTAAGCTTATGAGATTCTCTCCCCCAAGTTGATAGAATCTCGTAAATGTCATAATTAAAGTTAATTTTTATACACTATCCAGATCTAAAATACGCATGCAAACATGCGCTATCAAATAACCAAACGTACACAATTCAGGGTAAAATCGATTAAATATGCACAATCAAATTTTAACACAAATCTTAACATTTTACTCTTATTCTGTTTTTATTTTATTTATTTTTCAAAATTTTCTTCAGTCAGATTTTACTTGTAAAAATGTTTTTGAATGCAGAAAGCGACATTTCCGTGACTAGTAATTCTACTTGAACGTGGAATTTGTCATTCTACCACTTCACATTTCCAAAGCCACAACAATACAAACTTTTGCATGGAATGACTCCGCAAATGCCTTTTCCTTTTACTAAGTTATGTCTGACAATGTCATGGGAATCTCCTGTAATTTCAGGGGCTGCCATTGTGCGGAGCCATATCAGAGTATAAGCACAGTCTAATAACATTTATGTTAACATTTATTATGTTATTAGACAGTGGTATTAGTACTTTGCACTCTCGTGGCAGCATGAGCACAGCTTATCTATGTAGTAAAATACAGTAAAACCTGTCAAATTGGAACCTGACTAAGAAGGAAACCTGCCTTCGCCAAAAAAATCATGGAATGTACTATTTTCCAATGCAAAGTAAATGGCGGAAACCTGCCTAACGCGGAAACAGAAAGGGATTTCTAGTACGACGGTTTTAAAATTCTGGATAAGACATAAAACAAATATTGTCTTAAAATTAAACATTGACTAGTAAGTCTGGAAACATCCCACCACAAGATTCTCAGTGCTGTGCTTGTCCATTCCCTTCCTCAACTACCCTCATCGGAACATCGTATCTCCCACGCTACTAGCGCGTAAGCCACTGTTTATTTGTATAGTTTCTGTAACCTGGATGATGACAGCTGATCAGCTGTTACAGTTTCGTCTAATCAGGAGCTTAAACATCACCGTGTTGACGTTTTATTTCTCGATTGGATAACACCGTAACAGCTGATGAAGTGTCATAGGCCAGGTTAGCAAAACCCTAGTATAATACCTGACCCTGACAAGCCCGTGTGAAGAAAGGGGAGACGCGAAGAGCGATTCGTCCAATTTTCTAACGCGTGCTTTGGGTTCAGTTCGACGAGTTGCAGGTATTGTTTGAAGCAAGTGTTTATGATGTCAGACGAAAAATTAAAATCGTTAATTCTTGGTTAGAAAAACAGACCAATTGAAGAACACGAACAAAGCAACAATTCTGTCAAGGTTTTGATAAAGAAATTTAAAGTTAGGAAAAGTCAAGTGTAGGCCTATGGCATATTAAGAAAAAGACAAAATCAAGAATTAGTGGTTAAAATATTCTTTTTATAGGTGGTTGCCACAATATTCACGACGACTTAAGCAGGGAACCCATTTGGAGCGGTCGGCACGGCACGGAGCAGCCCCGCGCGGCACAGCCCAGCCCCGGCCGAAATGTTTCGCGTGCTATTCTGCCAGACGCCACCCAATGCGATCGGCCGGCCCGGCCCCGCCCGGCAGCCGAACGGTCCGCCCAGAGTGCTTCCCCGAGAATAAAATCCTGTGGAGGCGGCCGGCCGGGGCGGCGCGGCGAGTGGCCTTGGGAGGGGTTACGTGCCCTTCCAGGAACTAACGGCTGCATGGGTCTCGCAAGCTATTGTTATCGGGTGTCTCTCACCATCTTCCTTTTTCACTTTTCCCAATGCAGTCACAAATTCTTTGAGATGGTAGATTTTAGCAATTGATAAAAATGCGAAATGTTACCAAATACTGAAAAAACTAATAATTGTATGTTTGGCAATCGGTGGAATATATTTCTGAAGGTTTTCAATCTGCGATAAATGCGAAATTATCCGCAAAATGCGAAATGGACGTGAATCTGCGACACTAAATTGCATTTATTTTCTTCGTGGTCTCTCTCTAACTAGGGATACGACATCGACGACACATCGATGTTTGAAAACATTTAATTTTGACATAACATTTAATTACGGCCAACAGTATCGAAGATGAACGATTTTTTAGTCAATACAGTTTCATTGTTACTGATAGAAGAAATAGGTTATATGGAGCCAACAATGAAATATGTTCTCAGTTAATTTTTCATTGTTTGTGTTACATATTAATAGTTATTTACATAAATTAATTTCATTTAACAAAATACACAACCTTTTAAAATAATGTTTTTTTTTAATATGGATTTTCAAATTGCGAGACATTTATTTTCATCTCCTTTGAATAATGTTACATAGAAGCGTGTATTTCTATACAAGACAAGAATTATTCTTTAAACTGAAAATTGCGTCCTTAAATATTTGTTCACTAATGGTGACATGTTAAATTAGTTTCGCTTATTTCCTAATTTTAATAGAATAATCTAAAAAATATCAGAATGTTTTTTTTATTTCAAAGAGACCTCCTGTAATAATAATTTTCTCAAAAAAATGCTACAAAATGCTAAATCTAAATTTTTATAATGCTATAGTCTTCTTTTCTAAATGATATGTTTTTAAATTTAAAGTGATAAATTCTACCATCACTACAAATACTTAATGATTCATAATGAATATCAAGAGGGAGATAATTTTTTTTTAAAGGTGATACGCATTGTTTCTTCCAAAATCCAACCGAAGAAATTTATAATACGAGTACATTGGCATACAATAATGTATATGCACAAGCAGATGTCTTACGTTAAACGTGATATAATTAGTAGTTTGGTATGAGCTTTTTATAAAGTACCTCTTAAATATAAAAAGAAATTCTTTAAAACAGTGGCGCCTGAAGTTGAGCAAAATCAAATGGATTTTATACTGGTTTTGATGGTTTCGGAATAATATTTTTCACAGCATTTGTTTCCACTCAGTACATTGTCCTCCATGCTCCCGCCCTTCTTCCTCCGCAGCGAATATCATCAATTCCTCCATCGAAAGTATTAAACTCTTCATCGCTACTGAAACAAGTGGCGCCCCGTGCTGTTCCGATCCGTGCCGGGCCGTCCGTAATGAGTGACTGGCAGGCCGAGCCGAGCGGCGCCGTGCCTCGCCGGACTGTGCCGGGCCGAGCCGGGAGCTCCTAGTGGGTTTCTCGCTTTAGGCGAACAGCCGAAGCCTAAATCATTAGATGAATTCATCTATTCCTACAAATATGGAAGAAAATAATACTTCTTTTACTTTTGATGGAATTCTTTGTTTCATTAGACTTCGTGTTGCTTTTCTGTAGGTCGTTTTCTTTGTTTCTCCCGGGACGTCTTCGTTTCTTTGCAACGCAGTTTTTAGGCGAGATAAACTACTCGTACAACCTATTCCATCTAAATTTTCTAAATTGACAGTTTTTTTTAATGCAAACCTGAATTAGCCGGACACCAGTACAAGACTGAAGAAAATGTTGGACCCAAACGATTTCAGCTTAGGCAGGTTTTACTGACTGGCTGCTGGTCGGCCGGTGCATACAGGCGCTTGCGAAGGCTTTCTCACTCCCTGCTGTAATATGATCGTAGATTTTTTAGTTACCTCTGGTTGCGAAGGAAATATTTTGAATGTAAATTTCACTTGACGAAATGGGAGTCATATCGTGGTTTTTCTTCCAAACATAAAATAATTTTAAAATGTGCGGTTTAAAAGCGCGACATCTGTCCATGGGCAGATTCTAAGATTATTCTATTTATGCATTATATGCAATAATTTTTATCATTTAGGCAAACATCCCGATAAAAAGAACTTAACATGTTAGAAAAAATCTACATATGACATAATGTATGGAAAAAATGTATAGGGTCTTTACATGCATTATGCATCAATTTCAAAACAAAAACAAAAGTGCATGCTAACATGCACCGAAAAGTATTCATTTTTCAAATGAGCACACCATGAAACATTTTTACAAAATCTGAGAACTGCAATAAGCTGAGGCCTACATAAAAACATGTAGGCTTTTTTGCATGGAAACCCAATCTCTAGTCATAATAAATTTTTATACTCAAGATAATTGGTTACATCAAAAGCATATGAGTAAATCTAACTTTTAATGTTGAATGGAGTGAAATACGTACCCAAACATACAAAAACAAATTAAAAAAATAGCAAATGGTAGAATCTACATCTATGGATGGAAATTGCTAAATGGTTAAGATATGTCTGAAGGAAAGATCTAAAATAGCCGAAAAGTCTTTCATGAATGACAAAAGCACAATGCAATGTATGACTTTGTGCATTTAATAAAAAAGCAAGCTTGAAGGTTGTATTAGGGTTGTTGCCATCATAGAATAAAGGGGTTGTCACTTAGGGTACAACCACAACAGCATTAATTAATAGAAGTAAACACTTGCTTAGTCAATATTCCTAATTTACCAAGGTTCAGATGAACTTGAATCCACTTAATGAAGATTGTGCAAGGTATTATAAAATAGGAAAAATATTTCTCTGAATAACCTGATAAAATCCCTTAACTCGCATTTGAAAGTCCAAGCATAAACAAATACTGAAACTTATCATGACCAACTATTGACATTGGGAGCAAATCCTACAGCAAATTATTATTGTAATGAATAATTATTCATGCATTGTACGCATAAATTATGCATATTACCAGTATAACACATAACAGAGCAGTCTTAGTAGGAGATAATTTCCAGAATGTGACTTGCTTCACAATTCCCAGATTTCAATCCCATTAAGGACCTTATTTTCAGATTTCAATCCTATTAAGGATCCATCTAGTTTTATACCCATCTCAAAATCCCATCCCCTTCTAGTTTTATACCCATCCAAATAGGGTAGCCACTCATTTCTTCAAACACATTTTCCTGGTTTTCCACAGCATTTTAAAAGTTTTTCACTGATAAAACTTGTAGAGTATCTCACACTATTTGAAGAAAATATTAAAGCAAGTCTGAAAATAATTTGTCCGTTCTCTGATTTCACCATGATAAATTACAAAATTAAAAAATTCAACAAATAGAAATTAAGCAAAAAATAACGCTGTATTATTTTTTTAAGGAATAATATCTAGTTGTATACCCATCTCAAAATTTTCCCTGACTTCTAATGATTCTTCCAAGAATACCCTGATTTTTTCCTGACTTTTCCAGAGCAATGAAAACCCTTGATTTTTCCTGGTTTTCCAGAAAGTGGCCACTCCAAACAATATAATCAGTAGTATTAGGAAATTTGCCCAGTAGCGTAAGTGCAGAGAAATTGATCAAGAGTTCAAAGCTTGCTTTTGTATATTCTCTATTTTCAATGGCATAGGTACAATTAAGATCTGCCTGCATTTCTTGTTTTATTTAATTTCATTCAGCATGGTTTTAGTACTTTCATCTTGGGTAGCAATCACTTGTCTCACATCATTTAAACAATCATTAAAACATTTATTTGACTAATGCCAATCTCTATTTTCTGCATATTTGGATAACTCTGTTTTGCATTTGGTATCTCTTGCTCAGATATTCCAGCACTTATAAATGCTTATACTGCTGCGAGTGGATTTTATGCTGAAATTCTTCGGAACATAATGTCATTGATACTTCCCATTGAAAGTATAATTTTTTCTCCTAAGTGAATGGTGAAAGTAATCCTTTCCATTTGTAGAGTAATTTCTGGATATTTATAGCACTGTAGTATGCATTCAGCAACTTATGAATGTATTCAGAACCTTGTTAATGATTAAAAGTTAACTTTTTTTCTGAAGTCTAAAGGTATCTGCTGCTACTAAGTAGATGGGTTGAGACAATGAGTGTAATTCAACTTGTTTAACATTATTTCCAGAAAAGCTCATTTAAATTGACATTTGCTTCAGAGCATCCATAAACTAATAGTAGATATTATGGTGACAGGCAGAAAAACAAAAAATTCTTTTATTGCACACAAACCATTACCAGGGGTTCTTAAAATCTTATCAATTGCTTTACTTACTTTCAAAATTAAATATGCTATATATAAAAAATGTCAACGAGTGTTATTTCATAAAAGATTCACCCTTGCAAAGCTTATAAGTAGGGAACGGATTTCCATGTAATTACATGTTTTTACAGGAACTAGACACCCGCATTCAATTACGTTTTCTGGAGTTTACAAGACATTCTGAATGAAATAGATCTATTTTTATTTTACATATTTGGGTATAATTACAAATTTTTACATATTTTACCTATTACGACACATTTCTTACATATTTCGCTACATTTTAATATATTTATACGTCACGATGCGCAACATTTCAGATGCGCGTTTACAATATTTGTTATGGAATCATCTTTCTCACAAATCAAATGTGATGCTGTTGCGCTTCTATTACCATCATATCTCCGCCATGAATTGTCAAACTTACCCCTCTCCCCCTCCGCTTACTGCTTACTTGCGAGACAAGGAGGAGCGGATTTTTATAAACAAAAAGTAATTTCACCACGTGCTTGCTCATGTTTCAAACAGCTAATTCGCTACTCGATCGAAAACTAACATATATTTTTTAACAGAAAATTGTGTTACCGCATTGTTCAATTTAGAGGGTGGGATATATACCCTTTAACCATCTCCCCTGGGATCCATCACTCGCTAAAAGGTACTACTCTTCACTTATACAACGGCTCCTCGTAAATATTGTAATATATACTATGGGCGTATTTTATATTTCGAATAAAATTGTTATATGTGGCAAAGTCTAGTGTACAATTACTTCAGTAGAGACAGAACCTACTTTCAGCCACTCCAAATCCTTGTTAAGAACTGATCGGCGACGTTCTATGGTCGGAAAATGCTTGTAGAGAACAATTTTAAACACAATAATGAATTTTTATTTTACATATTTTCTATTTTTTCTCACATGTTTTGGAAAAAATAAGTACATATGCATGTACACATTTTGCATTTTTTATTACAATAAATTCCGTTCCCTACTTATAAGAAATACTGAAGATAGATGTAATAGCCTGTACAAGATAAAATGAAGTGTAGGTACAAGATGCAGGTAAGCATCATGCATACATGTTTAACTTCACACAATGCTTTGTAGAGTCAAACATACATCATTTAGATGAAATGTATACATAAAGCTGACTTTCCTACAGACAATTTGAATACTGATAAAAATAAGAATAAGATCTGACAGTTCTTTGAAAGCTTTACAAAGTTAAACACTCATTATCAAAGGGTCAAAATTAAAGGCTGGAGAATGCAAAAGAATTAAATACAATTCTTATTATTCAAAGAAAAACGTGCATACATATAATTATGAACAGAAACAAACAGGGAACTTAAAGAAAGCAAAGTAGCTTTTTTGACACAAGCTTTGGCTTTCCCACAGATACTGACAACAAACTGTACACTACTCAGAAACTATACAATCAAGCATTAATGTGTTGCAAAAGCAAGAAAAGACTATAGTTACCCTTGGTGACTGCTGAAGGTGCAACACTAAAACTCTTGGCAAGACGTCGCTGGGGTGGAGGTGTTGGGGAATGAGTGGCAGAGGGAGGGTGGGAGGAAGCTCCTTCCTTCTTCTCTCGCTCATTGATGCTACCTTCATCCCATGTGAATGGTTGTGCAACTCCTGGAATACAACATTTAAAAAGGTAGAACCTCCACCAATCCATCTAAACACCACAACCGAATGTGGAACACCAACTGTAGACAAAGCAAGGATACAGTTCATACCAGAAAAATGTCCAAATTATTTTCTTAGACTAAATTTATTTCCAAAACATGCAAACAACTTTCACACTGCTCTTTTGGGTTATGGGAGAAATTTACAGCAATTTTCTAGAACAAAATTTCTCATCAACACATTGAAAATCAAAATGGCCCCCAGTCTAACAAACTGTTGAGACTCTGTAGTGAACTCTACAGTGAATGTTTTGAAACCTTTCTGTGAAACAGTACAATCCCATAGAATGTTTAATCAGGATTGCATTTCCCAAGAACTACCCATCTCCTTCAGTTAAAATTACCACATTATTACCACCAGCAACACCGCCACTACCACTACCACCAGCACCAGCACCACCGCAACTACCACTACCACCAGCACCAGCACCACCGCAACTACCACTACCACCAGCACCAGCACCCCACCACCAACCACACCATCACATCACATCACATCACATCACATCATCATCACCCACAATATTATCACCCTCAATGGTCCAAAATTCTTTTAAATGTTTCAAAAAATTCCTATGAAGTATTTAAAACACTCTCACTAACAACAATAGAAATAGCTTTGGAAATAATTTAGAGTTGCCTACAGAAAATGTATTAACATAATATGCAATAACATACATACTACTCTGTTTCTATAGAATAGTTTTATTTGTAGCACATCTACAATAATAACTAAAGATATTTAAAACAATTACAAATACAAAATTGCACAAAAGACATCAGACCATCTTTACTTTATCAAACAACTTTCATTTGTGATCTAATATACAAAACTAAAACAGATTTAAATTAATGCAAAACTAAAACAGATTTTTAATTAATTAAATTAATGATTCCAGGTTCGCTGGCCACCCTAACAATTGTGCTCACACGAAAATAATTTAAAAAAATAATTCCAGCAAATAAAACAGTAATTTATAAAATTAGATGAAAGGGTCGTTATTAGTTAATAGGGGTGGACTCTGTCGAACATAACCCTAATAGCAGCAGGCTGCCCCCACCCAACTCCCAGTATCCCCACCCTTCCTCCAACTTCCATAGCCAGCATGAACCAGCTACTGATAGATACCGATAAGTCCACGATGCAACCCACTCTAAAAAAACGTTTATTTTTTGCTTAAGTGGGCACATAAAACTAAATACATACTCAGAAATTGCGCAGGTGGTATGCAGAAATTAAACGATTCATTTCAAGTTTAATACTTTCTGAAACTTTTCCCGAGGTTGTTTTTTCTGGTTTTTTTCCAGGGCTTAGTGCCCTACAGGGAGCAGCCACCACTGATCACATATCTGCTTTGGTGATCTGTTATTGAACATTTGTAGTAGATTCTGTACCTCCTTAATTCCCAGTTCGTTGCCATTATATTCAACAACTATTTCCTCTGAAATAGCTGGCAGACACCAGAAAAAAAGAAAGAAAAAAACACTACACCTCAACCACCATCTTCTTTAAAAATATCCCATGAAATAGTATGGGCATTACTGAAACAACAGGAAAGGGAATACTTCAAATTATAAACAAAATGGCAAATCTACTATGTCTGACAAAATTGCAGACTTAATTATAAAAAGGATTGCCCCATACATTATTAAACCACTAACATACAGCTTTATAATCTATCACTAACATTGGCTGCTTCCCAAACATTCTGAATTGCAGTCGTTAAATCTATCCACAAAAAGGCAACAAACAAGATGTCATGAACTACAGATCATTACTATCAGGATACTCAAAATTATTAGAAAAACTGTTCTATGAGAAGAGGTTGAAAAGTCACCAAAAACACTGTATTTTTATCACTGACTCACAACATGGATTCAAGGAAAATCGATCAACTGAAGCTGCTTCTGGACAATTTCTCTTTTTCTTTAACCTCCGATAGTTGTGCTTATGAGTGAGCCGATGCTCTTAATATAGTTCCAAGTATTGCCGAAGAAAAAATGTTCTTGTTTGGGTATAAAAAGTAAATTTGTGAATTGATGAATTGTGATACAAATTACTATAGTGGTGTATTCTGTCAGAACCTGGCCCCTCCAGTAGGCTGAACTACAGTGCACTCCCTGTCCACAGATGATGCTAATTGTCCCCAGAATTTACAGCAGTGCTTCGTGTCTTGGAAAAGAGAACTAATATCCGGTGAAAAACAAGCTCTGTTGAAATTGGAAAATTACAAAAAAAGAACTTTCTTCAGGAATCTACTTTTGAGACCAAAAGAGTAAAGGAATTATTATTTATTGCTAATAAAAAAGATACTAAAATTAAATTCTCGAATATGCAACTCCTGCTTTTTACTTTCACACCTTACTACATATTTACGTAGCTCCCCAGAGCGGGGCACCACACAAACCGGGACAAGCACTAAGTGCCCGGTTGGTCTCCCTACATGTGTGGTAGTGTACAGTAGTGCATGGAAGTGTGTGTGTGTGTGTGTGTGTGTGTGTGTGTGTGTGTGCGCGCGCGCGCGCACGCGTGTGAGAGAGAGAAAGGAGAGACAGAGAAAGGGGAGAGAGAGAGAAAGAGAGAGAGAGGGGGGGAGAGTATGTGTGTGTGTGTGTGTGGGGGGTGTAAGTGGTCCTTGGCTCGCTTGATAGGGTACTGCTTCAGCATTCGCCAAGTATGAATTGAAGACATCATGGAAAACTCGATATAAAGGATTCTCCTCCAGTCAGTGAATGAATTCAACCCAGCTTTATATGAATAGCTATTATAATTATCGCCCTGAGCCAACTCAGCCGGTCCCTCTTAAAGAGATTGAGCAAACGGCGAGTACTCGTTTGTACTGTCTCCATCCCATAGTAAGAATCAGAGATGTGGGCAGAAGCGCACCCACAAGGGAATATCTGAAGACGATGCTCAAGTGAGGTGCAGAGGAGCAGCACTGAGAGTTGCTTGCTCTTATTGAATAGTTTTTGAACCAGCAGGGTTAGTGGAGGCTGGAGACATACCCGTCCACCTCCTGGCACAGGAAAAGAAACTCATCTTCTGGACGAAGTTTCAACTGGAGAGCCCTCGAGCGCCTAGAGAAGCAGCAATGAATTGCTGGAAGAACAGGTGGGAAAGCCATGGAAAATAAACCACCAGGATCATCCCGCAGATACCAACTTGGGTCGGACGCAAGCATGACGAAGACTCCTTTCACCTAGCACAGTTCCTCATTGGTCATGGAGATTTCCGTTCATATCTTCACCAGATGGGAAAAGTAGATAGTGAGGAATACGTGTGGCGACATGCACTACTAAATGCCACCGAGAACTTCTTCGTATGCAACAGATGGACAGACAACGGAGTTGCTAGAACAATGCAACAACAACAACTCACAACTGTAGCTTCCGACTTGGGAAAAATAAAGAAGTAATACACTGAGAAAGTCTTCAGAGGACAAAAGAGTAGACATCATTCCAAAGTAATGCGAAAGCTGTTTCAGAATGAATCTCCACTCAAGAAATTCCACAGTTTACCTCGTAAAAACTAAAAAAAATATTAATTATTATTATTGTTATTGTACACACACCTAAGCACAAACATGCCTACACATTTTCTATCATACATAATTATCACACTTCATTTGTTGCCAATACAAAGTAAATCTTGCTTCATTTATTGCATACTGACTCCAATGAAAAGATTGTGAGCGATGTTCATTGTCCCACTAATTACCATAAACATTGACACTATCTTCTATCATTAAAATATCTCATATCTTAAGCAACATGATAAAAGACAACGCAATGAAGAATGATGCATTAGTAAGAACAATCAAAGAGACATTATGAAAGAAGAATATAAATTAGTAGAAACATGTGGAAAAAATCGGAAGAAATGATTAGTTAGAAACACTGGAAGTCAAGTTAATTCAATTACTATCAATATAATAAATTAGTATCAAAATAAAAGAATTTCTTTAGGTCTTTCTAAAAATATCTCATGACATGTCATTAAATCCAAAAAGCACCAATTCACCTTGAAGAACAAAGCATCGTTTTAGATTTGATTGAAATGTGATATACTTGATTAAATCAAAGGGCTTGGAAATGGGTGTCAAAAAAGCTTCTCTCTATCATTCTAGGATTTAAAGAAAGCATAACTTGTTTCATTACTTGAATTACTTTAATTATTATCAGTATAGATGACCATGTATTACTCACATAAAATATACCTCACGTCATCTATACAAATAATTTAGTTAAACAAATAATTACTTAAAAGTCTGGCTTCAAGAGTGCCCTTATAAGCAAATTGAAAAGCAAAGCGTTTCAACATTTGAGAACATGCGACAATTAAGAAGCAAACCAGAAATACAATTTCACAGTACAAGCACACAGATGCATTCTTAAAAAGAAAGCATTTGCAGAAAAAGCCAACACCCAATGTTCCCTGCTCGTAAGATTGTTTCTTATTAATCACATGCAAGTCCTAAGGGACCCTTTATTCAATACACAAAGTAGCAAATATCTCCAAGTATTTATGAAAATCTCTATATAATGTAGGGAAGTTAATTGAAATACATTTGTGACATAATAATACATGAGCTTCTTCTTATCTAGCATAATCATATAAATAAAGATAGAGTGAAAAGACAAAAAAAACAAAAAAAAAACAGCAAGAAATAACACAAAACTTGAATTTCTAGGAATAATATCTGCCGTTATTTCAACACCGTCACATTGAGATGTAATCTATGTATGTATTAAAAATGCCATTACTGGCATGTTAACATTAAAACCAAAATATACTGTTGTTTCTAATGCCAGGCTTTAGACATATGGCCATTACCCAAACACAAGATGGAATGAATTGTTGAGCACTTTGAAGTTCAGTTGGATGCCCAAATGTTACCAACATAACCCACCATTTTCTGACTTCCATGTTTGCCACCACAAACAAAATATTAAAAGTTGCCAAAAAGTCATATTAAGCACTAAAAAATTGTATTAGCAGTTTACCACTTTCATTCATTTTTAGACATAATAGGATTAGGATGTTGCTTGATTAACATGTATATAAACTACTGTAAATTTATCTTAGAAAGCATTAACAACTTACCCATTTTCCTACTGATCTTCAGATACTTTGATTTCTATTCAAAATGTATTCATCTTTAAACACTTTAGCATAAATAGTTGGTATTTATACATTTTAGAAATTACTGATTAAATAATTAGTGCCCTTAATATACACACAATATCACACTATTCCAACAAAAGTATGACTAAACTCCGGTGTCCTGGTTAAGAGATCATTTGAAAATGGCTTCGGTAACCAGTGAGCCTCAACTTCCCTCACTTTTTTTAATAGTTTACATCCACCTACTAAATAATTTTTTCTCACCTTGTTTAATAATTTGCAGAGAAGATATTTCCTGCAAATTATTTGTTATTCCGGTATTCATAAATGGTATAATTCAACAACTGTTACACTACACTGCCAAACCATTGCCCAATCTTTGACATTACTTCTTAACACACTTACCAGTACCATAGTAATTTGCTGGTCACTAATATACCATGACCTGACAAAGATCTATTAATACAATTCTGTATCTATTAATGTATATACTACAGTTCTGTCCCTTTAATAGTTGAGTAACAGACAATATTATTCCATTAAAGCATGCAAGTTAAAAGGCTTCTGAGAAAAGGGTAAGAAAATTATTTTAACACATATCTCATAAATATTTCTTTCAAGATTTTTTTCGTCATTCAACAGGATCCTAATACTACTTCTGAAATCATATAACAATATCAGTCTTCCAACAATCACACACTATCCAATTTTTTTATAATACATAAAAAATTAAAATTTCTGCATGATTTTATGATCATGTTTCAATTCACTTCTTTTTCATTGTTGTAATTTACATACCAGTCAAAAAGTTAAATATGCCCAATCACTTCTTTCATTTCTTAAGTGAACTTTTGAATATTGAAATCTCCACATAAAAACATGATATGACAAGAATAATAATCAAATTAATAGCCTGCAAACAGAACAAGAGTTTCATCTTTGCAAATACAGGTTATATTATGTTCAAAAAGCACACATTAGACTTGAAAATCTTCACTTGAATGCTTAAATGATCGATTCTTTTATCAATGATGTTAAATCCTCTGTATTTTTTAAAATGAAAAGCATTCCTCCTATTAACTTAAGTTCAAATCTCATTACAATTCATCATTTTGTTTACAGTAATAAAATCTTAAAATCTGTTGGATTAGCTCAAAATCATATTTCTGGTTTTGGAATAAATACAATTGCTCACTATTCTATTAGCTCATTATCACATTGAATTTCATATTATTTTATGTTACTGCAAACTGGGGTAAAACCGATCATGCATTTGTGTTTTTCATGTATATGGCTTATAACCATATGGACAATTACTCTCTGATTTCTTATATAGAATGATTAACTTCCCATTTATCTATTTCGAAATTTACATAACTCTCATAGAGCAGGTTTGCCTTCATTTTGCTAATTAACTATGATCAGAATTATCCTGAATTATCCCACATATTGCGGTAAAACCTATCTATTTAATTTCTGTATTTCAGCTTTTACATTGTTCTTTGCCACAAACAGACCAGAATTTTAGTTTTTATATATAATTTTCATTAGTAGTTTATAAAGTTGGCTAAGCTTTAATAACTAAAATAACATTGCAAGCGGATAGTAATTCATGGAGTTACAAGCAGAAGGTTCATTACAAGAAAATTGGAAAAAACAAAAAAACAACAACTTTTTAAAAAAGAAACAAAAACACAAATAAAAAGAACAAAAAATTATCAAAATAAAGTCTTCATTCAACACCAACATCATGTAAACATGTAAATATATGTCTTCCTCTTCTGATACAACATCCCTTTACTTTCATAACAACATCTGTCTTTCTAACTTCCTGAATATCTGAAATTTCTGGACACTGAAAATAGAGATCTTTTGAATAAAAATTTTTTCTCATAAAATTAACAACATATTTGTGATTATATTAACATTATTCAACTCGACCAATGAATTTTCTGGTTCATTTATTTGTTGCAAATCCAACCAATACAAAATCACCTGTCTTAATATCACCCTCATGATTCTGGCAAACATCTTTATTTCCTAAAAGATAACTTCTATTTTCAGATTCTTCTTCTTCAGTTGACATATTTTCTTTTTCATTTTCAGCTTCCTTCATTTCATAATCTTTTTCTTCAGGTTCATCTTCTCCCATATTTCTAATTGTAACCATCCATTTGAATTTCAATTGGACTGGGCGCCTTCCACACCTCTTTCAGTCCATGTGGGTTAAATATGTTTGGCCTTATATATGGTGTACAGTGGCAGAAGTGATCCATTAGCTGCAGCAGCAATCATGATGCTGGTACTGGTCTTGGATGTATTATTCTCTCAGTATGTATAATTCCATATTTTACAATTATTTTTTCTTAACCAGGAACATAAATTATGTTGGAAGGGGGGATTTCAGTGAGAGAAATGCCAAGATTTTCAAAGTACTTTAAAGAAAGTTCTGTATACTGACTCAGAAACCTCTTTACACATTCTGAATTGGGCTGATTGTCTTTGAACCATTTTTTAATTTTACCAGAACAATTTAAGTATTCTTGAATGGCATTGCACAATTACTGCCTATGTCTACCTATTTTGAATTTATATTTATTTTTCAGTTTATCATTTAGCATTATATACATTACAGCATACTTCTCTGATCCCTTGCGTATATTACAACACTTGCCTGCACATCACAAACTGCCTTATTTAGGTATTCCAAGTTAAAATAGGTCAGAGGGTCTCTAGGTCAGAGTTTCTTTTTAAAAACGCTCACCGTGATTGGATTTACCCTACAAAATAACACATTTAGGTTTGTCAGCCACACAGAAATTGAAATGTGAAAACTCTAAAGCTTAAATAACTATCTACAAAGTATACAACACTTACCTGTGTGAAATTTTATTTCACTTTTATCAAACAACTGGTGTTAAGGTAGTTTGTTTCAACCCTTGAGTTTCATGTACGAAATTTTTACAGAACTATATGGCTTTTGATTTCAATGTAAATCGCAAATGATCTTTAACTATAAACTGATTGTTAAAGAACATTTCAAACTTCCCATATATAGATAGATATTTATTAAAGTACGCTTCGAGCTAATTCTCGGTGGCAAACATGATTACAAGTAGATTTATAATTACAAATATTTACAAATAGAATTACAATTAGAATTAGAGATTGATATTCTAGATGTAATTAATTTTTAGTTATCTCTAAACTGACTTATAGCTTATCCAACACTTCATTTCATACACTGCACTCCCCTCCCCCGTCCTACCCCTACACTTCACATCACTTCACTTCAATTCACTGTATAAGGGACATGACCATATCATCATCATCATCATCATCATCATCATCATCATCATCATCATCATCATTATCATTATCATTATCATTATCATTATCATTATTATTATTATTATTATTATTATTATTATTATTATTATTATTATCATTATTATTATTATTATTATCATTATTATTATTATAATTAATAATGTAACCAATAACAACAACTTAAAAATTACATCAATAACAGTGTTAATAATTATATCAATAATAATAATAATAATAATAATAATAATAATAATAATAATAATAATAATAGTAATAATAATAATAACAACGCTAAAAGTCTTAATATTATTAATGATGATCTAGATGGAATTTAGTATACTTTTTTTAAATTTCACTACATTACAAGGAACAGTCTCTAGTGCTTTTGCAGGTAGTTTGTTCCAATCTACTATAGTACAATTCACAAAGGAGAACTCGCCTATATCAGTTCTTTGCTTTCTACATCGTATTTTCAAAGGTCTCCTCTGCTTTTATAATCTGGTTTCTGTAATATTTTACCGATTTCTGCCCATGCAGTGGGCAGAGCTTTGTATGTCTTGTACATTACACATAAACGCGCACGTTCCTTCTCTTAGATAAGGGTTCTCATTCATCTTGTCCATCAACACGCCCATGATTTACAAACTTTCCGGCCCTTTTTTGTATTTTATCTAATGCCTTGATTTGCCCTTTTCTGTACGGGTCCCAGCAGGCTGCTCCATATTCTAAAATAGGACGAACAAGTGTAGTATATGCTAAGGATCGAGCATTTGAACTACTGTTTTTAAGAACACGCATTACAAAATGCAGCACCCTCAATGATTTTTTGACCATATTGTTAATATGATCCGACCAACCCAAGTCGCTTCGCAGGATCAAACCCAAATACTTACAGTTTTTTACACACGTTATAACATTAGTTCCTACCTCATAACTGGAGTGTAAATTCGAGCGAGACTTGATAAAACAAATGAATCTACCCTTTTCCGGATTTAATTCCATCTTATTTCTGCATGCCCAGTTCCATAAACAGTTTAGATCTTTCTGTAAAATATTTTCATCCAAAGATGAGCCAATACTCCTATATATTATGCAATCATCAGCGAAAAGTCTAACTTACGATTTTATTCCAGTTGCAATGTCATTAATGAACGCTAAGAATAGCAATGGCCCTAACACACTCCCCTGGAGGAACCCAGAGGTTACATCAGCTTTCGACGAATATTTATCATCTATTCTGACTGTTTGAGTTCAACCTGTAAGAAATTCTTTTATCCACAAGATTATTCAATGATCTAATCCAGTTGACAATTTGTCAATTAAAAGGCCATGTGGAACAAGATCAAATGCCTTAGAAATGTCCTGAAATAAAGCAATAGTCTGGCTGTCGCACAAATACCGAGGACAAAAACCGTGTTGATTTTGAAAAAGCCAGTCAGTTTTATTCCAAACTTGTCTAATATACTCCACAATCAAGTGTTCCATCTGCTTGAATATGACTGATGTCACATTTATAGGGTCTGTAATTATTAATAATCCTTTTGTTGCCACTCTTGTGAATCGGCACTACAATTGCCTCTTTCCTATTTTGAGGAATAATATTATTATTTATATTGATGCCCATTAACTGAACAAGGCAAGGAATCATGGCTTCCCCCCTCAGTTCCATATATGATGGAAAGGGATTCCCAGAATTTATTAGTTGAGCAGCAACAAATCAAAATTGAATTCTGGCGTGAATGATCGAATTTGCCTCATATGATCGGTTTTACCCCAGTTTAGAGTGTACCATCATTGCCAACTTCATCGCATAGTGAATTTCAAATATTGTACTAATAAAACATTCATGACAAATCAATATTTACAATGGAGATATATGTTGAAAATAAAAAATAAAATAAAATAAAATCATCAGTTTCATATTCTGATTCACATACACTAAGCTCATTTTTGCAATAGAACATCTCTTTCCCTTTGTTTTTCATGCAGCAACATTGTTTTCATTAATTCACAATATAGATTTCACACCAATCAAATATAATTTGAACCTATCCAAATTAGATAAGATTTAAATATTTCAAAATATTATGCTTATCAAGGAACTCTGAATAGAAGAACTCATTTTTTAAACTAAAATATTTTAAATTTTAAGCAGAAAAGACTAAATTTGAGTTTAAAATATCTTGTTTACATTTTAAATGTTTTTTTTTTTTTCAGTTGATTTTACCTCTTTTAAAAAATTTATTTTATTTCATTTCATTTCATTTCACTTTTCAGGAGCCTTGGTCAATAAAGAAATACGCTGTTCTCTTTTTGCATTATCTCTCTTTACCATCAAGAAGGAAGGTTGTTTACACTTTAGGACATGTTTAGAAAATCCAAAGGTTTCCATGAAAACAACTATAATATCATATTACTCAATGTATTATATTTTATCACTCCAAAATGTTACAACAGAAACTTTGATTATGAAAACTGATAATATTTTGAAATAGCTGCATATGAACTCATTTGAAAGCTAATGAATATAGTAGCTTGGATTAAGAAAATAATCATTAGCTTCAACAATGAAGGTGAATGTGTTTCAGTAGGAAAAGATCAAAAAACGGTAAACTTTTACAGTTTTCAATAATTCAAGGTTTTCAATGAAAATTGGACTTTTCTCATATCTATAAATGCACTTAACTCTATTTGACCAAGAAAAAAATGGAACCATTTTTGGGAAAATTTTAGAAGTATTCTTTGAGCATCATGTAAAACATTAAAAGATTATTTCAAATTTAGGGCCTCAAGATGAGCCAAACGAAGAATATTAATTTTTGAGAAAATCCTCTGTAATTTAGGTACTAATGTTGTTTGCACGTTTTGCACTGTTAAAGTTTCATTATGTTTAATATATTTTTACACCATCATCAGAACATCATTAAAATATTGTGGTATCAGCAAGAGATTATTCCCTTTAAGATAAAGAAAAATTCATTTAAATAAAGAGTACATTTTCAAAACTTATGGCTGAATAAACATTTCAAAAATATAAACAATTAATTGTATACTTTTATTCTCTGGTCTCCATTCTGCCACCACTCTGATTAGCATTTCACTGTGTTTACTCTTCCACTTGAAGCATTTGTTGTTATAGTCTTTGTTTTGAAATTTTAATTTACTCTCATAAGTAAATTAAAATTTCACTCTTGCATTCATTGGAGAAATTTCAATATTCAAATTTTTGAACCATATGTCTTACCTTTAAAAGCTTTATTAAACAATTTAGATGTTTTAAAGACTATTATTTCATTCAAAATTATGTCATAACAATGAATTTCAAGCCAAAAATTCAAACAGAATAGAGTAATTTTCAAATGAATTCATGCTATAGCAAGCAAAATTTGGCAGGAAGGAAATAGTTACATTTTTAAATACCTATTTTCACTATAAGTATAATATGCATTGTGTTGGACACAGTTTATAGAACATCTCAGAGAAGTTGAAAATGGACATTTAAAAAATGTTGATGAGAAAAACATAGGATAAATATAAAATTTAATTAACATTGCAATAAACTTACCAAGAAATGCATCCACTTGACCAGCAACACCTTTAATTGCCTTCAGAAATATGTGGGGTAGATTACTTAAACAAGGATGCTGACAAGGATCAACAACATTTTCACTGGTGATAGCAAACTGAAGAAACTTCTGAGTTTGGCTAATTGTTGCTGGTCGGCACAGATCAACAGGATTCCCAAGACAATGCATGAATCTAAACCAACTTTGAGCAATACAGTCAGCACTGACATTGCTTGGAATCAGTTGCGAATCTTCTTCAGCTAAAAAATAATATCAACAAAAATATTACTTGAATAAAATCATCTTTTCTATCTACTTTAAAATATTTATAAAAAAACTGCACACAATTAATATATATATATATATATATATATATATATATATATATATATATATATATATATATATATATATATATATAAAATAAATATCACAATATTATAGAGTAAAGAGAATATTGTAATGTGACGGAGAGAAACGTGATTTTTCACAGAAAAACTAGTTTTGTGGGTCGCTGATACTGAAAATGTCAATCATTCTTGTTCCTATGTGATGTATATCTTCCTCTAAAAGACTACTCCAAATCCACATTTTGTAGATGCTTGTATTACAGCAAAATGCCTCTCTGCCCATTTAGTTGTGATCAACACCAGTGCCTAAACTGTTCAGATGGTTGTTTCCAACACTGATATTCCTCCATTGATCTATATGAACTCAAGGCACAGTGAGTTTGAAATGTATATTTTGATTTTGGAGGGAAACACATAAAGCCTTAACAACATTTTCAAAAATTTCTCAAAAAGGTTCTAAATGCATTTAAATTAATTTCTCGGATACTGCAAAAGATGCTTTAAAAACTGTGCAAGTCACATTTTCGTTGAACTCTCTGAACTGTCGAAAAATGGCTTTTTTTCTCTCCTCTCTGTGTCTTCCTTCCCTCCCACAAAAACGGCTCCAATTTTTTTCTTTAAATTTTCCCCTGTATTAAATGTATCAAAGAACGGTAAAAATATCCCGCCGGTCGCACTTTCGACAAACTTTCTGTGTTTTCAATTGATGACTCGAATGATAATAGGGCTCACTCGTGGTACATAGCAAAGTCGCTAGCCTTTCACCCCTGAGGTCCAGGTTCGATTCCCGTTGAATCTCATGTGAAATTTGTTCCAACAAAATGAGTTTGGCCGCTTCACAAGGGCTAGTCCAACCCCTGTGAAGTGTCCTAAACCCTGCCCCTTTCCTAATTCCTTCCCAATTCTGGCCGCTCGGTAGTCTGTGACGCAGGGGCGCATGAAGTAAGAGGGGTGTACGCGGAGATGCTACCTGGCGGTCCTCTTTGACAACTGACTAGACGAGACGAGACAAAAAAAACAGCGTCCCTGGAGTAGAGGGATAGATAATGGAGGATTGCTCAACGCTCGACCAGGGGCGAAGAGATGCGTTGCGTCGATAAGTTGGATTAAGGGCGCAACGATCTTTTTAAAAAAAGACTGCAGCGCATGTTTTCCTCGGATGATTTTCACCCGCAGGATGGCGAGATCCGGCGCCGACCTACCGTCGCTAGCGAGGTTTTCCCCAACCAGGTATCCAGCGGGGCAACCGCCCCGGCCGGGACAGGCTCTAAGCTCCCGACTGGTCTCCCAGCATGTGTGGTAGAGTAGAGCATGTTAGTGTAAGGAGTGAGGATAGGACAAGAAAGACGAAGAAAAGATCGCGCGCGGTCCGTGGCCCGTGTTAGGGTACCGATCCGGTATTTGCCCGGCGTTGAACGGAGAAACCAGGGAAAACTACCGATCAGAGCAGCTAGCCTCTAGAATTCTTTTCCAGACCTAGCTGACAAGCTAGTGTCGAAAATCCTGTCATCGTCGGGACTCGAACCTAAGACCTCCCGGTTAGAGGCACTGCAGTGACAGGCTGATTGTCCTGAGTCACCTCTCCAGATCTGTATTTTCGAAAATCGCAAAACAACACTGCAAAAGTACAATATTGATGACAGATTTTATTTTCTCAAAGAGTTGTTTGTTCCAAAAATCTGTTTTATAAAATCAGATCGCAAAACTACAATATCGGTAATAGAGATCTATACTTAATTAAATCTCCTCTTCAAAATTAGATTTTTAATTACGGCCATGTACTTTTTTTTAATGAGTAGTTACGCATAATTTTTGCAAATCCTCGAAATTGCACATTTGAATATCACGCGCTTCTTTTGCTGAAGAGAGTTTCACGAGATATTAGGTCGCAATACAATGACAACGCTGAGACACCGAAGTTTGAAATTCTCAGAATTACTTCTCATTGATGGGCGATGTTTTTGGCATTATGGAACGCAGTTTTGGGCTGTCGAATTTGTGTTCAATTAAAAGCTTTAAAAGTATTAGTTTTCGCACCTGATGCGCTACGATTGGTAATGATTTTTAAAACTGATGGCTGAGAAGCCGGCGTCGCTAGCCGAATTCCGTAACTGCGCTCCGTGAAGTCAAGCAATTCGAGACATCACGGGTTCCTGGTTAGGTAATCGTGTGGGAACTCTGGTAACAAACGGCACCAAGCCCCTGACCGAAGGGGTAAAAGGCAATGACTGACTAGATTAAAGGAGGATTACTCCAAACGTTCGACAGTAGTACATGGATACGTTGATAATAGAACGTTGTTACAAATTGTAACAGAACTTTCGTCGTATTTATTTTTATTTTACGTCAAAAACAGTTAAAACTGCGTATGACGTGCTATGGGGAGAAGTGAATTGTATGCACATTTTCAAAATTTTGGGATCACTACACTGTCATATACTACTTGAATTTTGAATGAAAAAAAACCACTCCCATGTAATAAAATATATTTTCAAGGACAAATAAGCAATAAATTTTGGGCTCTTATCCATAATGTCCTTCGTCAAGGAATAATACTTCCCGCCGCGATAACATGGAAACGATAATTTGGATAATTGTATTTCCCACTGAATTCTAGAAGACGTGCACAGATAATGAAGTTACATTTATGTCCAGAAGCAAAACATGGGGCCATCTCAGCATTTGCTCAATGGATCAGGGAAACTGGACGAAAAACCCGATCGAGATGGGGTCATTGACCCAGAAGTTGTGATACAATACTTGTTACATATTGTTTAGAATTGTACACTCCAATGATAAATAATACATTAAATATCACTGTTAAAATTAATTTTACTTTTCTTGGGATACTCAGTATAGTCTCTAATTGTATACAAACAGTTTTGCAGCAGAAATGATTTCACTTTGGATTTAAACTTTTCTATCGAATTTAATCGTTTAATGTCATCTGACAAAGTGTTGTAAAATAATGTACATGTATTGTATGTGAATTTTTTGTAGTGAGCTCTTGATACTCTCACCTGATGAATATGATTCCTACGTCGAGTGTCATAGTAATAGACATCGGTATTTTCTGAAAATATATTCCTGCCCTTAAGCAAGTCATTTTTGACAAAAACCACTGATTCGTAAATCAACAGACAAAGTAATGGTATAATTCCTAGATTAATGAAGAGGGGCTTACAAGAATCACGTGGGTGGGATTTGGTTATTATTCGTACAATTGGTTTTTGTAATCTAAAAGTCTGGGAGCTACAAGATTATTTCCCCAGAATGTTATGCCATTTCTCAGGCGGAATGAACATTCGCGAAATATACACAACGAGCAGTATGAAGGCTGACTGAATTTGCAAGAATTCTGAACGCGTAGCATAATGAACTTAATTTTGTGTTCAATTCATTTAAATGAACGTTCCATTTAAGGTTTCACTGAATTGAGAGACCTAAAAATTTTGTTGCCTTAATATCAGTCAATGGTACACCGTTCATTTTCGATGGAGCACAGAATTGTTTATTTGAAATGGAAAAATGCATTAAAACCGTTTTCTTTTCGTTTACTATTAATTTGTTATTTCGGAACCAATCTAAAACATCTGATATTGTACTATTTACGGTTTCTTTATTACAAAGGATGTTCGTATCATCCGCAAAGAGTTCTTCCGTTTCGAATCGTCGAGGGCATATCGTTTACGTGAAGTATGAAAAGAATAACTTTAAAAAACAACAACTAAACTTTACAACAACTAAACAACAACTTAACTTTAACAAACTTTAAAAAAATTAGAAAAAGATGTGTTAACATGCAGCGGAATTGTGACATATTACGTAAGCGTTACCACAGAGAGAAAATACGTACTCAAAGTTAATTTTTCACTGACACTTCAATTCCCAAATGGCGGAATCTTAAAAGTTTCTATTACGCGTCCACTCTTCAAATTCACATGAAACGAATATAGAACTTTGATTAACAAAAATATCTTAATGGGGAGCCCTAAAACCTCCAAAAAGAAATGTTGTATGGTGAATTCAGAGTTGAGTTACTAGACTGAGCGGAGGACATTGCCGCAGACATGCTGACAGACGCATTTTTGTTGGTCTCTATTTACAAATCTCTAATATTTTTGAGGATACCTCTCTGGCAAGACATTGCTGCACTCCCAGACTTTAAGCATTGAAATCTGCAAGAATGAGAAATGGCGGAGGCAATTGAGAGATGAGAGTCACAAGGTTATTTTACGATCCGGCTTGTCCAGGCGTTGCAAATGGTTATCGAGACAGTACGGAAATTTACATGAACGCAAAATGCCTGAAGACTGGTTGGCCCGTCCATTTCTTTGGACATCAGGGAGTCGTGACAAATGTGGCGATTCCGCCATGGGCACGTAGGCCATCATCAGCGTCTTGCCTATAAGAATAAAAGCCGCGATGAGAAGGAACGCTCAGGAAGACGTTTCATGCAGGCAGATATCAATAGATCTATATCAAGAAATTATCAACTTTAATTTGTCTAAACGATTACGAAAACCATTGAAGTTCCACGACAGGGGAGCCATGATTTTTAGGTGTTAAGTTTCTTTTTCTTCTAGAGGGATTAGATGTTAGTTTTTTCTTCTTTTTCCTTGTCTGTTCAAATGTGATGGACGAGCTCATATGGGGCTCCTCGCCCACAGCAGAGTCGTCTTGACTGCTACTAGAAAGGGTCGCATGTGTCGGGGTACCATCAAGATCTTTAATACAGGCGACGCGGCCAGGATCTAGAAATAGGTCCTTTCGGCCTCGATTTCCCAGGTTCGCGGCTTTGTGTAATTGTTGAACTAGATGGTACAGTACACTTGGTCTCTGGATCTCCACAGACGATATCTTCCAAGGACACCTGTCAGGCAACGTCGCGCACCGAGGTTGGTTGTATCTCCGCACTCGTTTGGCAACCCGAGGATTTTGACAACCTCAAGGCAAATCTCCTGGAGAGGGTCACTGGGTTTCTGGAAAGATACCGCCGACGCGCTTCAGGGAACGACACTTTCTCAAAGTTCCTGATTTTCTTTCTTTTTCGAATATGGAGCACTTGTTTGAGTTTGATGGATGGTCTCCCACGCAGTTGACGCATTTCGGGTCAGTTTTGCATTCGGAGTTGTGACTTTGGTGCAAACCACATAGCACTGCCCATGCAGGATTAATAGGTATGGCCGAACATCTGATACTTGAAGCATCGCAGACGATTCGGACATACTGCCGCACTCACAATTGTGGAATCCACAGGAGTTCTTCTCCGGAAGAGAGGTGCTGTCAAACGTGAGGATTAGCGTTGCGGTAGAGGTGAGTACCCCGTTCACCTTCCGCTGCATCCTGTGCACGTCCGTAACTCCCTCAAACAGGAAGGTTTTCAAGCCTTCCTCGGTTTCGGTAGCCAAATCGTCCAGATTTATTACCCTCACAGGGTTAAAGCCTTTACACAGGATTAAGATAGGGTGGATCGATATTTGAACCTGGAGTCCGCCTATTTTCTTCACTTTCAAAAGTTTGTTAATTTGATCCCCTGACCGACACTCGAGAAGAATGGTTCCACAAACGACTGCCTGGAACTTCGCACGGCCATTGCAAGTTTAATAGAGCTCTTCTCCCCCCTCTTTTATGCTGCATAACATTACAAGAAATGGAGGTTTTGATGGCTTGTCAGTTTCTTTGCAGAAGAAGCTTTCCAGATCTATGTTTTTTTCATTTAATCTTCTCTTTCTTTGGGAAGATAGTGGAGGAGGGGTGTTTTCGAATCCATGAGAAGGGATTCCAATTCATCCCCGTGGTCACCAACCCACCATGGTGCCCAACAAAGGGACACTCCGCTGGAATGCTAGGGTATCCACGGGGATAAAACAGGGAGTGGGATGGTTTCTTCCCCGCCGCACACCGCATAGGGACACCATAGTCTAGGAACAGTCCCACAGCTTCGAGCGAATGTTTGGGCCTGGCGCGACACTAGCGCCTCCAAGCGGCCAGTAAGCTGGAATTAACGCGCACGTTTTCTTGAGCCCCGGAATACCTACCCCCACTCCTTTGCCAACATTAATTCAGAAAAATTATAGCAACGAGCGTCGTAGACAAAATCTGATAACCAGAAATGCTTGTTCCCTTGTAACAGAAATTATTTTGCATCGAAAAATGCACTACAAGTTTGATATAAAATTCCTTCTGTGAAAATAACCAAACTCCCCACTCCTCTTGCAACTAGCGTAGCAAAGGCTCAAGAAAACGTGCGTGAATAATATATGCCTGTTGTTTCTGTTCCTGGTAACGTAAGATTATGTGCAGAACATTTCGAGAGAAGCCAGTTAATGCCCAATTTGCGCATCTTCCGAAGAAAAATAGGAAATATTTAATTATGAGAAATGTAGGGTGCTCATTATTTAGGCTCATTAATGTATATACAAAGGAAAACGTTGGAAATTCGGAATGTATGAAAACAATTGTGTCACATCGTAATTATCTCCTTTGTTTATTTTTTGGGTTATCTGTAAACATGAATACGAAGGTTGAATAGAGATTTTGTATTGCACTGTTGTGTATATGGTAACATGGAAGGAACCTTGTGGTGTTCCTCATAACAGGAAATAAACTGGCAAATCCCTCTACTAATTTAATTATTGTGACAGTGTTACGACACTGATGAAATCTCTAAAAAGATAATGAATAATAAATATGTGTAACTGAAATCTAATAAATATAATTATTTCTGTATGTGGGTGTGTTTCATGTGATTGTTCTGTACACAAATACTCGCTTCTCGTTTATATGTACAACTGTTCACCAGACGAAAACCCAAATATTCATTTAATTGCCACATTTTTTAGTATGTAAAACCACAAAATATAAAGAAATTCCTTCTGGAACGTCAAGTGTCAGATTTCGCTCTGCCGACTTTGGAAGAAATTCTACAGGATATTAGATGTTGTTCTTGCGTTCTTATACTTTTAAGTTTTCATTAATAACAGTAAATGATAAAATTGGACTCTAATGTGAATTAGGTTTTCTAAATAATATAATTACGGCGTCAAATTGATCTAGCATACATAAGCTATGGTACGAGGGAGTGACCAGCTTACTGACCACTTGCAGTGCTAGTGATGCTACATCTGTCAGTAGGGCCCATTTTCAGGATAGGGAAAAAGCACAGAGTTGCGGGGACTGTGTTATTAGACTGTGGGGACATCATGCCCCCCCCAACTCACCCTGGAGTTCAGTCACAGTCCTAGTCCGAGCAGATTGATCGGGAGTGAGTTAGCTCCCGACTGCCCGTCTAGAAGAGGCCGGGGCCGAAGTAAGCATTTTAGAACCTACACGGTGCAGACCTCCACTCAGTCACCAGGCTCACTGATGTTCGTACAGTGAACGTTTGTAGGTAGATCTCTACCTACAAACATCCAGCGTCACGCCAACAATCGAGAAAGCATGCACAGACCCCTCATCTTCCAGGTCACTCATCCCTTCGTCGCGGATCGCCATGCATGGCCATCACATGGGTGGGCTTTCTGGATACAGAGAAGGCCATTGAGGAAGAAATGGGAGTGATGAGAGCATGCAGGTGACATATGAAATGAAAAGCAAGAGGATAACAGATGGAGAGAGGAAAACATGAGAACCATCTCTGCAGGGCGTGGACGGACCCACCTCGACAGGTTGAGTTCGTTCAGGTCGATCGGGGAAAATCGATTTTCGCCAAAATCGGTTGCACAGATTAGGCGCTAGCGTTGACCACAGACGGATAAACAGTTTTGCTGTCAATCGAGTTTTCGGTATCAAGGACCCACAAAACATGGATTCTAGTGACACCAGTTAAGACTAGAGGAAAGAATCTACTATATATAGCAACAGGATCTATCCACTGTTTCGTTACCGAAGCCCGGCAGTAAGTTTTTCTGCCGAAAATTCGTCTTTTTCCGGCGCACGATTACATAACTTACTCTTCTTACGAAGTGCGAAAACGTAAAAAAGTTTTTGATTGATTACTGTTTCCGGGCGAGTCACATGCTATATTCGTTAGTCCAATAAGTGTAGTGCATGTTTTAACAAGGGAGTTGATCATCCCTCACAGGATGGTGCGATCCCGTGCCGACCTACACGCCTCCTTGCGGGATTGCCCCCACGCCGAGGAGAGAGAGAAAGAGAGCGCACGAGAAAGAGTGAGAGAGAACGAGAGAGAGACGAGCTGGAATTAATGCCTCATGACATTAAAATAAATTGAAAGAAAGCTAATATCATCAATTTGCAATGTTGGTCCGCGCACGCGCGAGATTGAATGTAACTCGTCAGCAACGTCAGGAATTACCCCACCAAGCGAAAGGTACACGGAGCAATGGTAAAATTCATGTGAAAAGATAAGGAACTGGAGATCACCATTGGCCATTGCATCAAAAGCGAGGGAAGTAGCGAGCGAAATCTCGTTTCCGTTAAGAAATCCAACATCTAAAAATGATTGAAACGAGTAGTCGAAAATCATTCTTCTGAGATTCGTTGAAGAGATTAGGAAGTTCGAAGTGTCTTAGTTTGCGTAAGTCGTCGCATTAAAAACTGTGAATTCGGCCATTATGCTGCATAGTTAAACGAAATAATCCTATTAATTTCTTTAAATTCTGATGTTCGACAGGGTGGACAGAAGCCATCGTTTATGAACTTGACATGCATAAACAACGCTGTGTTCTGGTAGCCGACTACAACAGAATGGTGTTGCGAACGGGCAAAGGTTTAGTCGGAGTGAGCAACGTTTACTATGAAGCGTGCAACATGCGCCATCGCCAACAGATCTGAATCTGACATTGGCGGCCATTTTGGACACATTTTGGACATATAATGAACCAAACCGAACCGCTATTGGCACATCCTAACACATTTCAACGGCTACGACGAAGAATCAAGCAGGCACAGCTTCCAATCAACGCGCTTCGGCAAAGGGCGAAGTTGAAAAGAACGAGGGGGCGAGCACTTGCAACCGAGAAGTGGCGAGCTCAACGCTGGCGCCAGCCGCCCGGTATCGCGCTTGGTGTTTGGAGGAAGATTCAATACCGAGGTCGCGCGCGTCTCCGTAAAGGGCCGATGAGTCGAAGCGGCGCCGCCATCGAGCTCCACGCAGCCGAGCCAGCACGCTCCTGGCCGTGAGGCCAAGTCATCGGAAGGGGGAGTCAGCCGCCAGCGTCGGATTCTCGCGGTATCAACGCCAAGAAGGCCGCGCATGCGAAGTCCATTCACCCAATCCGTATTGCAGAAGCCTAAGTACCCGTGTAAACGAAGGCAGGAGTAATAAGAATTCTACACACAAACCATTACTAAGTTAGACCACGAACTAAAGAACTGATTGAATTAAATAACTAAAGAAATGGTTTCAAAAAGAAGTAAACACAGAAATAAGAGATTGTGAAGTAGAAAGGAATTTTAATGATTGTTTCTCACAATAGTTAATTTCAAAGGATAATTTATGCGTAAATCTGTTGTCGGCCTCATTCATTAAGATTTAAAAGTGTTAAAGTCTATTTTCGTACTAAAATTTCTAACAAAATACTAACATATGATACATCATTGGATTCCTCTTTTCATGATCTATCCATTGCTGGTGAGAAAATCTCTCTCTCTCTCTCTCTCTCTCTCTCTCTCTCTCTCTCTATATATATATATATATATATATATATATATATATATATATATATATATATATATATATACAAGATGTCTTTAAAGAACAGATTTTATTATCGGAAAATCTCTACATTCAATTTCGTAGTTGAAGTTTGTAGTTGCACGTAGATGCAGTAAGGGGAGGATCCAGCTGGTCATTTGGGGGAAGGGCATAATAGGTTTCTGTTAAATAATAAATATATTTGTTATATTGTGTATTATTTTTGTGGTAAATATATGATACTATACAATATTATTTTTTAAACAATTACATAATTTTTATACAAATATTTAAATCAATTTTGCCAAATAAAGCAAAGTAAACGTTTTTTTTTATTTTTCCTGTACTTTTCCCCTTTTAATTTTTTCGCCTGGCTTTCCCTCCACCCACCCCCCGGATCCGCCGCTAGCTGCAGTTAGTAGACGCCGAAAAAATTGAACTTTTGCAATTTTCCATAAATCTGGGATTTCAACGCAAATGAGACCTGCACCGATCTTTTAAAGGTCCTGTACGCTATCCGAGGGCAAAGTTAAACCCAAAAATTTTTGAACCAATATTTGAGAAAATTTTTAAAATGTTGATTAATATTAAGTATCCTCAAAAATCAGAGGGTATCATCAGAAATCTTCATATAGAGCACCCTCACCGGGCTTCGAGTTCATTTAAATCGATCGGAGAAATTCATTTTTTAAGAAAATTGGGGAACAGTTTAGGTGTTAACGTTGACTACAGAGAAGACAGACAGACGGACGGATGTTTTGCCGTCAATCGATTTTTCGGTATCAAGGACATCAACCGACAAAACACGGATTCTAACTTCACGTGTTAAAGGAAGTAATTTATTACATACAGCGACAAGATTTACCAGGTTTATTTATTTTCATTCCCAGGGCCCGGCAATAAGTTTCTCCAGCCGAAAATTCGCCATTTTCCGGCGCACGAATACAATATTTTCTCTTCTTAGGAAGTAAGGGCGCTAAGTAAAAAATATAGCTTTTACTCACTTTCAGTACCAACAAATGTCAATGTATCAATTGATTACAATATAAATATTAAGTATAAATCCAAACATAAAAATACATTATATATATTCAACAGAAACGATAAAATTCTTTACAAGAAAACATCAAGTCTGTTGGACACTATACTAGTAGCCGCCCCACCCTGCTGATAAAAATCCTGGCCTACTGGTTTTTACATTATTTTTTGTACTATGAGATGAATTTAAATAATTAAATATTGTTACAAGATATTTTTATGCATTTTTTTCCATAGAAAATTCTTATTGTACAGAAACGTAAATACTAGAATTCTGAGCAGTAGCATTACGCATATAATAGATCCAACATTGTTAAAACAAAAAAAAATTACTTTCTTGTTAGTTGCATGTTAATTTTTAACGTATCAAAATAGTTCCAACACTTGTATCACATTACCCCCACCAGTCGTATCATATTACCCCAAATTAATTAAGTTGTATAAGTCATGGCACAATTAATATTTTTGAAATCATTGTACGCAGAAAAATAGATTCATTTTTCTGAATGATTACTTATTTTCAAAGATATCCTGATAAAGTGACATCAAAAGATTGCTATCTTGGTGAAAAGATTTTGACTGAAAAAAATATGTCATTTCGGCTTTGATTCTCTTTGCCCAAAGTCTGTAACATTTTGAGTTACGGCTATATGGCCATTAATTATATATTTCCTATTACTTGCTATTCTTGATATTAATTTTGGATATCAATAAGTAACAATTCTTAAAGTGTATCACATTAGCCCCGATTTTTTGGTGCATCATATTAACCCCAACTGACCCTATATCAAGATTCCGAAAAGGCCTACAGAGCCCAAATGTTGTAAAACAATTCCCCAAATTGTTGTGTTAGGAAAGGGACAAAATCAATTATTGAACATATTTATAGAAATAAGATGTTTCTTTATGTAAAGCATCGAGGCTCCCTTTCAAAATTTCCAAGGGTGCCATGATCCCCTGCCATCCCCACTCCATTGTGTGCATGTCTGTGAGTGAAACCAATAGTACGACTTAAAAATATCAAAAAAACAAATGCATGAAATAATAACTAGGAAGGTGGTAACTATTGGCCAATTTATAGAATTAAATGGTAGATTCCACTGAGTTTTTCAGAATCAGACGGCAGATTAAGTGCATGTTCTCTGTTTTGAATTATAACATTTCAGAAATAGATCTTTTAAAACAACTGGGTTCAATATCTAGAATTTCTACATTACCCCAATCCATGTTATGTTCTGAATCCACAATATGGAAAAAAATAGCTATATGTTTGTCAGGATCATTCCTAAGATTACTTTTATGTTCTCTTATACTATTTTTAAAATTTCTTGTCATCATGCATTTACATATACTATTGCTACAACTGATTCTATAACTACATCTTGTAACAAATTATAAGAAATGGTGTCTTTTCTTTACAATATTATTAACACTGTGTACAGGAGTGCAGGAGTGGAGGGGTGGATAAATTTTATATTGAGATTGATGAACTCTTTAGAAAAAATTTGATAATATGTAAAAACAATAGTAATATCTTGGGAATTGGTTGCAGACTATTGCAAATATATTTTGAAATCCTGGTAGCAATACATTAATAAATTTCAAAGGATAGGAATTAGTCAAAAGTATGTGTTTAATCAATGAATGTTATTTTCATGAATCGGATTATGGCTAACAAAAAAGCTTTATCAGTCACCATAACTAGTATCACTATATCGACAAAGCTGTTTTGTCAGCACATAATTAGATCCATGAAAATAACATTCGACTGATTAAACACCATTGCCCTTTTTTGCTGTATCAGGTGACTGGATACAAAATTTAAAACTCCACCTAAATGTGTGTTTTTTTGGTACTAATTGTATTATACAGAATTATTGTCTGATTAGAATGACAAGTAAAAAATTAAGTTGTTTGTTTTGTTCAATTTCAAATGCGAATTTAAGGTTAATATGATAACCGATTGAATAAATGAACTATGTAATCTATTTTATTGGTAGGGATAGTGCAAAATTTAATATCAACTATCTATGATAATTGACAGGAGTGAAATCAAGTTGATTAAGGCAGGTTTTTTTCTACGCAATTCATAAAAAATTCCGCAAAAAGGGAGAAAGAGAGGACCCTACGGCAGAACCTATTTGTTTAACCCTTCAACGCGGTGGCCAGGGGGTGCACGGTAGCAGGTAGCCAGCTGAGCGCATCCGGCGAGGCCTGCTGCGGGAGCATCTCAGCTCAGGCGGCGTTGCGTTTCTGAGTGCTTTACCTTTAGAATGCATCACTTCACATCAATAATAATAATAATAATAATAATAATAATAATAATAATAATAATAATAATGATAATAATAACAATAATATCAATAGTAAAATTATGACGAATTAAAATTATGATGAATCAAATAATGACGATAATTTATTATAAATACGACATACACACTTGAATCAACAAATATTTTCAGATAATGAAATAATGCATACCACGTATGTCTGACAATCACAATAATTTAATGTGATACGTAGTACATAGAAGACAAAGTATTGTAAATTAATTGTTTTCATAAAAACAGAAATAGAAACACTTTTATTGATATTAAACTATTTGTATGGAAAATCACTCAGAAAGAAACAGAAAATTCGCCGTAACACACAGCCAGCGTCTGTGAAGGCACCGATAAGCAACGAGCGTCTGTAGATGGCATACCGCAAATCAGAGGAGAAACAGGTAAACATCCCTTCCATCCTGAGATGGCTTACCGCGAATGGAAAGGAAAATCCATACCGTTCAGGGATGGCATAACGCGTTTAGAAGAGAAAGGATTTTGCTGTCTGTAGCATACCACGGCATACCACGCTGAAGAGTTAAAGTAAATATTGTTAAAACTGAAGTTCAGTGAAGTATTAAGTTGTTAATAATTTTAAAATGATTGAAAGGAATTCTGAAATGTGGAACTAAAAGTTTCTGTCTATTTTTAATCCCAGAAATTTCTAACTCATTACGAATAATCATGAAAAGGGAAGTAACATCCAGTAATATTTTAAAACACTCACATAAAATTTGTTTCACATTGAAAAATTATGTAGATTTAATAATTTAATTTGGGCTTGAATATCAAAATGGGTTTTTGTAAAAAAAAAACCCTTCACCTTTGCATTTGTCGTGAAGTAGCTCTACGCACTGAAAGCAATGTGACAAAATGTGAAATGTTTCATAGGTTAAGTGCATATTCAGTGAAGCTGAACACACAATCAGGGAGGCACAATCAATGAAATGGACCAAGAGAGAAAAAAGGAAGAAAAATTGGACTAAATTTGGGACATGTGTGCAAGAAACAAGAAAAGAAGTGCTAGAACAAGATTATTATGATTACAAGATGCAATGGAAGAAGATCTTGGCGATCTAAGGAACGGTGTAGGAAAGCATGAAATATCATGAGCTTCATTTCCTGTACTCAAAGTTAAATTTTCAATATATATAAGGAACATTCTCTTAATGTCTATTAGTCCCAGCTCCAGCAAATTTTCACATCTAATGTAACACATGTCAATCTGGAACACTTTAATGGGTGATTTCACAAAAATATTTGTTTTCCATTAAAATAAATGCCATTATTTTGTGATTTTGGGGGGCGCAATTTTCACTCATTTTACAGAAATTATACTTTCACAAATAATACAAGGTTTGCCCAATTCTCTCATTAAAGTTTGTAACCAAGATTAATCTTAGGAAAAAATTTGAGGATTTCTTCAATGGTTACTGAGATGATGTTCCTCAATTGTTCAATACTGGAGATGCTGTGTCCCACTTCCCACACCCCTAAAATAAAATAATAAGTGATATGAAGATAACAATGACACTTTAATCAGTTGTGCACTCGAAGTAGTGTAGAGAAAACTAGTGTTATTAAAACACTCCTGCAATTCAAAATAAATGAACAAAACTAAAATTTGTGGTCTAACTATCGTCAGACAGTCTATCAGAGCTTTTCAAACAACAGACGCTGCAGACCTCAACTATGGACGCTGCAGCAACAAAAACTACTTAGGCAGACAAACTCATAGGAAAATATATGAAAGAAAATTTACTGATTTAAGTCATGTTTCTCAAAATCTGCTTGACAAAACCTAAAACATAAGAATCAAAGAAGAAAGGGAAGAACCAAATGGGTAGAACACAAGACAGAACCAAAAGAAATCTTTGGAAGAACCCAAAATGGAAGTGGCTACCAATAAAGTTGGCTACCAATAAAATGTAAAATCAATAAAACATTGGTAAGTACATTGCAAGAAGGCAATATTCTGTCTCAGCAAATAGAGTCTTATCTTTCAAAAAAGAAACCTAAAGTGTTAATTTTATTTGTTCACAATAACATATCTGAAAAATCATTTTAAATTTTACTTCAATTAATAAGTTCCATTAAAAACTTACAGCAGTCAAAATAACCTTTCTTTGAGTCTCTAAGATACAAGTTTTTGTTCAAGAATATTTTTATTATACAGATTTTATTCCAAACCCCAATGAACTCTGTAAATAAATTCTCTCTCATGTCTAACATTGCCAATTAAGTTGAGCCCAGTTTAATTTCATTAGTTTGGAATTTTACCTAACGTTCACATTTTGAAGACTTTAATATATATATATATATATATATATATATATATATATATATATATATATATATATATATATATATATATATATATATATATATATATATAATATATAAATAATTCCATTGTTTCAATATTGAATTATTTCAATATTCCATTCCATTCCAAATTGTTTGACTTCAATAATAGTCAAATTTGGGCATGAAAGCAAAGAGAGATGATGAGACCCAAATGTTGGGCACACCACCATGCAAGTTGGCCTAGCCCCGGGTCCTTTAAGGTCCATATATTTCTATTACACTAGTGGGAAGGCAGTGGCACTGTACAAGTACTCATAACCAAGGCTAGGATTTATATGGAATTCTATGTACCTAAATCTATATATATAAAAGAAAGTCGTGTTAGTTACACTATTTATAACTCAAGAACGGCTGTATTTGGTGAGCAGGAAGCTTAGAGCCAGGAGACGGACATAGGATACTGTTTATCCCGTTCGACAGCGTTCCTGTGTGAGAACGCACGTAACGTTTTCGCGTGATTTCGCATGTAGCGGTCATTGTTGCCTGTTGTAACCCATTGTTGTAACGCTGCACTGATAACAGAAGGCGATAATGATAGCCGCCTTTCGTTCGCCGTTATATCTATATATAGTCGTGTTAGTTACACTATTTATAACTCAAGAACGGCTGTACCGAAGCAGGAAGCTTAGAGCCAGGAGACGGACATGTTTATCCCGTTCGACAGCGTTCCTGTGTGAGAACGCACGTTTTTGCACGTACGTAGTGCAACAAGGATAGTACAGTTTCTCACAGTGAGTGCGACGCGAGAAAAAGATGGGACCGGCTGTTAAGGCGGAACAGAGTTCGCCGGGTCAGCTAGTATGTACATACATATGGATTAAAAATATTCAAAATAATAAGTAAAATATGGACTGATAATTGAATAAAAAGATTAAAATAGTGAATGAATTAATAAAATATTTAAATTACATAAATAGATCAATAAAAGAATTTAATTTGAACATTAGCTGTAGCACAAGATTTAATCATATCCTAAAATAAACAACATTATTTATTGCTGAAAGTTAAGTTCCTCAATCCTTCTTCTGATAATTGGCCGTTTACAAAGCAGTGGGCTACTAAGCTCTATTTTAAATTTTGAAAATGTGAAACGGACAATTTTCTCTCTTCATGTTGCTTTGTACTGGTTAAATGCTGCTCAACATTAAAAGGAGTAATGGAGTCTACCTTGAACCCTGCAATATATGGTAGAGTTAAATCCAGATCCACAGCCAAACCTGTTTCACCATTTTGAATTGTACTGAAAATTAAAAATAAACTTCCAGGTATCATTTTGAAAGAGTGTAATATGGAAGCAAATATAAGCAAATATTGAAACGGCTTATTTCAACAAGCATAATATGCAAGTAAATTATTGAAATATGCAAAGAAATGTGTGTTGAAATGTTTTTATACCATTTCCAACTTATATGATCTACTGTTCTCTCTATAAATTAATTTGTCACATTCTGCAATGATCATTGTGGCTGCAATTAACTTGTAAAGCAAAAGGCAAGTTATTGTAAGTGGCCTACCATCCTCCGGATCAACACAAACATGTGAATAAACCTCTTGCTAGTTAAACCCTTCAAATTAAACCTCATATGACACTTCATAATTTTTTCACTCCTTAGTGTTCTCTTTTTTATACAATATTATTGCCTGATGTCAAAGGGTATGTGGTTTGACTATTATTCAGTTTAAAAGTTTCAAAAACATAATTTGAATAAAGTTGTGAAAACTAATTAATATAATCATTGTTCTGTTTTATTTATGGAGTTATTCCTACAAAACTGTAATACTTAACTACAAATTTGATTAATGTGAACTTACGAATCTTTAATTCTGGAAAAGCAGATCCATACATGAATTCAAGCAGACGTGCTGTAAGCGCTAAATTCACTCTATTCCACTGTTCAATTAAAGCTATACGATGGCGCCAATTCATGCACGTTTCTCTAAATGTCTTCCACAATGGAGGAGATGGAAAACAGCGAAAGCATGCTAATAGCCAAACTTCAAATAAGACACTAAGTACACGTTCACATAACTGATCACCAACATCATCTGTAAAACCAATAATTACATTGAAATTTAATTAAGGTCATTTACACAGCTCGCATTTGAATGGAATATTCCATTCACTTACACTTACCTTTAATAGTTGGGGGTGCTAGAAGAGTATCATTAATCGCCAAAAGAAAAAGTAACAATGCTTCCCATGTTTCTCGCGTCAATGTATTTGATAACTGAGTAAGATGCTGTAATGTTCTTAATACTCTGTGACAAAGTACCGCTTGACGGTTGATAACATCTGGACCTGAACACATAACAACATATTTATAACAATGACTGAAATATGTAAACTTAAAAATCATACTTCAAAGTATTATGAGAAAACAGTTACCTAGGTCCAAATAGAGAAAAGACCAGACTTGGGAAGAAAAAGACACAAATTATGATCATTTCATTAATAATCAGCAAAATCACATTAAATTTTTAATTTTCACACATTTATTTTTCTAGAACGGAATTTAGAAATATATCCAATTAAATAAGTTACAACAAACACAGAAAAGCAAGCATTGACAAAATTTATTCCATACCTTCTCCCTTACGAGGCTTGAATAAATTATGAAAGTGATTTATCATTTTTCTAGCATATAAATTGGGATCCTCGCAGACAGGTCTTGGTACACAAATCTTTGGAACTGGGTGTAGAGCAGATAGCCATTCACAATACACATTCACACAATCACGTATTGTATCATGTTCAGTGAGAGGTAGACTCAGTCCAAAGCAAATAACCTACAAAAAACATGAATAAGTACTAGCGGCAAGCTGACAATATTTAATTTACTCAATGAGACTCACCTCCATACACCATTGAACTTCCCTATCCGTTGCTAGTGGACTACATTCAGCTTGTTGTGTTAATCCCAAATTTGAAGACAATTGTTTCACAACCGCCATAGCAACATCTTTTCCTGCAACCATCGGAAATTTTCCCAAAACGCTTTGACTCTCCTCATTGCTTTGCTGTATTAATGATGACAGTGAAGCCCACTCTGAATACATTCCACTGCCTTCCGAGTCCTTTACATACATAATTACTAGTTTATTTCGAATTTAAACGATTTTTCCTCATAGCTGCAATGAAACATAAATGCACAAAATGATAAGCTATATTTTAATTTATTTGTCAGGTTACGGTTCCAAAACTTTGTCAATAAAAAACTAACCTCTGCCTATCCTCGTTGACAGTTTCTCTTGCACGGAATATTTAGTTTTCTTTTTTTCTCGATTGGTGGTAAATATCGATACCACAGTCAGTCGTTGTTTCCCATAATCCCCCTCTTATTTTTACCAATGACACGAAAACTAGCGAGTATTGTTATAATGTGAATGGATTTTCGGCTAGTCTGCGCAGGACCAGAAACGTCATCACTCACTGATTAAAATGGCGGAATGGTACGGCCGTAACAGGCTTAGTGAATAACGATTCACGAGAGAAACAGTTTAATTATGGAGTATAATGGCCAAAATAAAAAAAACAATAAATTATCGTTGAAACTCATGTTTTAAAAATAGCCCTACATTTTCTCTAAAATTTTACAATTTCAGTATACTCGTTCTCTGATCACTTTTAAAATTCCCTCTCATTCAGGACCCACACACATGCGATCCGTGAATGCTTATTGGATGTCTATGTAGATGTTCAATGTAATACCCTTCTCTTCACTTCCAATGCTAACAATGTCTCTATCGAATGGTTTGTAGTATAGGCGCGAAGTTCAAGGCGTGAGATTTTACTGCACTAACACAGAGAGTACTTCCTTTATTTTATGCAATAAATCAATTAATTTTTAAATATCAAATGGTTTTATAAATTAATACATTAAATTCGATATTTTTCTAATTTGAATATTCACCCACCATTTACAAGATCTTATTTGCCATTTACATTTTATTATTCCTACCATTCAGGTCTTTTCAAACGTTTCTTTTATAAAAGTTGTAGAACTGTGGTGATATGAACCCACTATGGTAAATGATCTCAAGCAAGGTGACATTTTTGAATGTCTTAACACAATGCTTTTAGGCTACAAACACACAATAGCATTCTTGAAATCCTAAGTTATGAACCCAAAAATATTTAATTTTTCAACTTGGAGTTGAAGTATTAAACTACATGTTTATTTGTCAAGCTTTAATACCTACATCAACAAGAAACATTTAAATGTCGTTAATTGTAATGACTAAAGTTACCAAAATGGCATAATGTTAAGCAAAAATAAAAACAGTAAATGTGGAAATAATAAACAATAAAACAATGATGAATTTTGCAATCATAACAATTATTAGCAGTACATTTAATTATGAAACTTACATTAACTAGAATATTCACTATCTTTATTTAATAAATTGAATTAATTAATCTAACACATTAATATCAATGAAGTTTAAAAACATCGTGTTTATTAGAGACTGGAATCCAATGCAAATGCATATTTTTCAACTGAAGTTACAGATAATGGTGGATGAAATATCCTATTTCCAATTATTAAAACATGATTTTATGGACCAGACGTTGCATATTTTGCCTGTTTCCTTAATAAGCATCATATTTATGCAAATTGCTTATTATTCTGCATGTTTTGCTTAAAGATGTTTATCGTTACCCATTCATTTACTTTATTTATTTTAATAAATTTAATTTTTAAATTTGTACTGTGCATCTTTTTCTCTGAAACTTTTTAATCTTAAGTCTGTAGAATAATGATTCAAATCAGTTTTAAAGATGATAAAATTTCCTGCAACTTTTGTTTAAATCATTTGTGTCGAAATCTATTACAAAGCTAACTAAAGCTTAAAAACGTCATTTTTTATTTCTCAAAAATGTGTCGAAAATACGTGATTATACTATTATAATCAACTTATAAAAAATATAATAAGTATTATTATTACATGTAAGTTGTGTGCGGCGGGCGTTCTGTGGCGCACGCGCGGGGTCACGCGCGCTCTTGGGACCAGGCGGAACGCGCAACTGTGACGATAAGCTCGAAGATCGAGACTCCACGATCACAGCAGCGCTTGTCTCAAAAGCATGGTGGCAAGATAGAGTGAATTATTCCGGCGCACCGATTTTTGCTCATTCTGTGCAGCACCAGTTTGCGTAACGAATCACGTAATCACAGCACGGGCACTTCGTTTGAAAAGCCAGACCAGACGCTGGAGGACATGTTGCATGGTGAGCGAGAAGTGTCGAGAAACATTTTGAATGCAGTACAAAGTGACAATTTTCAACAGTAACCAACTGAAAATAACACAACGATGATGCAATTTTTAAAAGAAATGCTACATTAATCTGTTTCAGTGTTTTGTAACGAGGTGATAATTTTGGTATCTAGCTGCATTTAAAATTCCCGCTAATATTGTGACGCAAACTGGTGACTGATGCTCATTCGCTGAAGTTGGATACGATGCGCAAGAGCCCCTGCTATACTTGGGTTATCGAAATGTGGCGCGTGAGGAACTTGTCTTCACAATGGAATATGGTACTTAACTTATCGCGTGAATGGTCAGTCGTGTCGTTAGATGTCGCTTCATCTGTAGCACTGGTTGATAGGTCGCGATCATGCGACATCTGGCGGCACGATCGCAAAAAGCCGTGCCATATTCCATTGTGAAGACAAGGTCCTCACGTGCCACGTTACGAAAACTCAAGTATAAAAAGGCGAACAGGCGCCACCATGGAGCTATGAATACATTCCTAGCTCCGTGTGCGCCACAGTGGGCGAGTGGAAGATTGATTTTTTCGTGTTTCCGGGCGCGTCAACTGCTTTGGTCATTAGTCCCGTTAGTGTAGTGCATATTTTTCTCACGGGAGATGGCGGTAATCTTCCCCCCCTGGATGGCGAGATCCGGCGCCGACCTACCGTCTGCTACTGGGGTTCCCCCTAACCAGGACTCTCCCACCAGCGGGGCACCGCCCCAGCCGGGACAAGCTCTAAGCTCCCGACCGATCTCCCGGAATATGTGGTAGTGTAGTGCATGTTAGTGTATGTGTGTGTTAGGGGAGGGGATAGGACAAGGAAGAGGAAGGACAGATCGCGTGCGGTCCGTGGCCCGTTCGGTAGGGTACTGCTCCGGCATTCGCCTGGTGTTGATCGGAGAAACCACGGATATGCCTGGACTGTTATGGTTGGAGTGATTGTGATAGTGCTACGACTTGGGACGTGGCATTTTCTCCTGGCTATATGATGTCCGTTAGCAAAGTTAACTGTAAGAGTGTGGATTTGGAAAAATCGTACCCTATACTTCGGTTTTTATAACATGGTGCCTGAGGTCCTTGTCTTCACGATGGAATATGGCAGGACTTTCCGCGTATTTATCGGCCGTGACACTATATGTCGCTTAGTCTGCAGCAGTGCTTGATACAATCGCGATCATATGACATCTAGCGGCACGACCGAGAAAGACCAAAAAGTCGTGCTATATTCTATAGTGAAGACAAGGTCCTCACGCGTCATGTTATAAAACCCGAAGTATACAGAACAATAAAACTGTTGTTGGTTACAATTGTGTGTACCCATTATTCTATATACTTCGGATACTATTGGTATAAACTTTGTCTCGAAAATTTACCCACTGCCGAAAATTGCAATATATAAAATAACACGAAAATCTAAAAATATTTGGTTGTGTATACGTGTGTTGGTGTTCCAGCTTAACTCCTCAACCAGTGGCGGCTCGTGCTGAGGCACAACCCTCAGAAAATGAAAAAGATCTCATAATATTTTAGGAATATACATTTTCCTTTTAAAATATTCAATATTCAAGATATTGCAGCCATATCGATGTATATGAAATAATTTTAAAACCAAAGAGCGTCCAACTGGCGCTCTCTCCGGTGTCTGGTGCCTTGCCAGGAATTGCACCACGCTCTGGCTGTATCAATGGGTTTACTGTTTGGCCCTTCGATTTAACATGGGGAACATGCGGCCTTTTGGTTGGGCAACCAGCTAGCGGCGCTGTCTAGCGCTGCGCGGCGACGGAGGGAATCTCAGGGGAATACCCAAATTCTGTCTTTGCCTGACTCATTGCAACGCAGTTTTATGATTTTCGCTTGTTATTGAAAGTACACAAGTTCAGTCAATTATTGTCGATATTCAGTGCATTGTTTATAATATTTGGAGACTTTGTTTTCATTTGGTATTAGGTTTGTTGATTCAAAACGTACATTTGATGCGTTCTTTGTGTAAAAGTGGCCGTTCTGGATGGAAGTCCCTTAGTGTCTCGCGGAAGCAAGTGTGGCTGCAGCTGGCCATCGGTTTACGAACGTTCTTGTGAATACGAATGTGTGTCGAAGATCTTTCATTATTACCAAATATACCGGGGTAGTGAAATTTTCGAAATACAATAATTTTATTTGTGTGAAACGTGACGAAGCGATAGTGCTTGTTGCGATGTGCTGGAGTCGAATTTAAGTGTTCAGTGGAAATCAAAGCCAGAACCACGTGCGCGGGAGGTGTGTATGCCTTACGCGGACCCGACGCATAAAATTATGTAAGTGGTGTTTCAATATAGACTTTTATTAACTTTGTTATGTATTAGGTCAGTTGGTAACACTGACTTCGGCTTCTCCCCCTCCTCCCGCCGGTCGGCACAACAGTAGCGCAGCAGTCTTTTTATGTTCTCGAGTGGTGTTGTGACTGCGTGTGCCGCGCCAGTATATCAAATGTATCCTATAGATGAATAAAGTGCTATTGTTACGAGCTAGTGATGTTATTTATTAACCCACAAATACAACAGTGGTGTCAGAAGTGGGATACATAAATAACGCCGCGTTACGCAAGCAAAAGTGAACTCGTGCGGAATCTAACCTCAACGCGACCGCGCCGGGACGAAGAAAAGTGTATCGCCTCGCTGGTTTATTCATCAGTGCACAAAGTTTCCCCACCATGTCAAACGCAGTTTCTACGGAACTTCTCCAAACTCTGTCGGAAATGATTGCTAACGCTCTCAGACAGTCCATTGCTCGAGACGTAGCCGGCAATGAGTCAGCGTCGTCAGCATCGCCTCGGCCACCACAGTTCGCGATGCCAGCATACCGCGCCGCCGATGGGACCACCGTAGGTGACTATTTTACACGATTCACCTGGGCGCTCAATTTGAGTAAGGTTCCCGAAAATGAACACGCATCGTACGCACGTGTTTACATGGGCGCCGAACTGAACGACGCGTTGAAGACACTCGTAAGTCCCATCGACCCGGAAACCCTCTCCTACAACCACATCCAGTCCAAACTGATTAGTCATTATGATATCAGCCGTAACAAATATGCTGAAAGCATAAGATTTCGGAGCATGTCGCAGCAGGCAGGAGAATCGATTGCCAGTTTCACCCTCCGGCTGAGACAAGGAGCCGCGCACTGTGAGTATGGAACATTTTTAGACCGCATGTTAATCGAACAACTGCTTAAAGGCGTAGAATCAAGGGACATGTGCGACGAGATTATTGCCAAGAAACCAGAGAGTTTTGCCACCGCGTACGAGATAGCGTGCGCACTCGAAGCTACACGAAACACGGCCGACGAGGTTAAAAATCCGGATTATCCCCGAGAATTGAACCCACAAACCGGATTGGCTACGAGAAACTACCGGCACGGAAGAACAGCAATCAAAGGCCAGGCAACCAGCAACGACCCCGCCAAGCTACTAGCGACCCACCGCAGCATGACGGCCAGTCACACCGCGAGAACCAACAAGGATGCGCGGGGTGTGGGGGAGCTCACGCCCGTGGTCAGTGCAGAGTCCGGGACGCCAAGTGCTATACGTGCGGAAAAAAGGGGCATATCAGCAGAGTATGCAGATCGCGTTCGCTTGCTAACCAGGTCTACGAATCCGACGACCCAGTTGATCAGATCGACGTGTTAAAAGTCGAGGTCATCGGATCGGTACCATCACCCAGGCGAGAAATGCTGGCTGTACAGATAGAGGGCACTACAGTCGACATGGAATTCGATACGGGTTCTCCTTGCGCGATCATGAGTCAAGAGAAGTTTGGCACCATCATCCCCAATTTCAAGTTGCGTAAGACAGGCCGACGTTTCGTGAGTTACACCATCCTATTCGTTGCATCGGTTTCACCCGAGTTCAAGCTACTATGGGAGCTACGACGAAGATGCTCGACCTCTACTTGGTGGACGGCGAATTCGACACGCTCCTGGGCCGGGAATGGATCAAAGAGTTCAAGCACGAAATCGACTTCATGGAAATGTTCGGAGAGCCATCGTGCAGGGAGCAGAACCTTGCGCACCACATTTCCACCGACAAGCCGCTGACGCCGCCCAAGCTGTCGACCTCGGACCAACAAAAACTTGACGTTATCATCCACCGATACCAGGACGTCTTCAGTGATATCCCTGGGAAGCTATCAGGCCCTCCAGCGAAGATGCACCTGAGACCTGGAGCCACGCCTACGTTCGTTCGAGCACGAGACGTGCCTGTAGCCCTGAGAGATGCTTATGCGAAAGAGATCGACGCCAAAATCGCCAGCGGTTTTTCAAAGAGGGTCGAGTATTCAGAGTGGGCGTCAACGACTCATGTCGTTGTAAAGAAGAACGGGAAGTTGAGAACCACGGGCAACTACAAGCCTACTGTCAATCCGCGAATCATTGTCGATGAACATCCAATCCCGAAAATAGACCAATTGTTCAATCGGATGCGCGGCGCCACCCTCCTTTGTCATCTGGATGTTACAGATGCATACACTCACCTCGAGGTCGACGAGGAATTCAGCCACACCCTCACACTCAACACCCCTACCCATGGTCTGATTCGTCCAACTCGTGCTGTCTATGGTGCAGCCAACATTCCTGCCATCTGGCAACGTCGAATGGATACGGTTCTGCAAAATCTCGTAAGTTTCTTCGATGATACCATAGTTTTTGCTGATACTTTCGAAAATCTGATCCAGGCCCTTACCGCAACGCTGGAGCGTTTTCGCCAACACGGTCTCAAGCTCAACCGAGCCAAATGCAGCTTTGCAGAACCTGTCCTGGAAGCTCTTGGCCACAAGATCGATGTGTCAGGTATTCACAAATCAGACGCGCACATCCGAGCTGTACGAGACGCGCCGAAACCGACGACCGCAGAAGAAATCCAGCTTTTCCTGGGAAAAGCTACATATTACAACGACTTCATCCAGAACTTGTCAACGAGGGATCGTCCACTCAGAGATATGCTGTTGAAAGATCCCCTCGTGAGGACACCTGAGGGTGTCTCGGCCTACCAGGATATCAAGAACGCTCTGATCTCACCGCAGGTCCTTATGCCGTACGATCCAACCCTACCACTTCTGCTGGCAACAGACGCCAGCAAAACCGGACTCGGCGCAGTGCTGCCCAACGGCTCAGCAACAATCAGGAGCGGCCAATCGCATACGCCAGCCGGACTATGACAGCAACAGAGCAAAGATACCCCCAAATTGACAAGGAAGCGCTCGCTATCGTCTGGGCTGTGCAGAAGTTTTTCAACTACCTGTACGCTCGCCATTTCACACTCATCACGGATCACAAACCTCTGACGCAGATCCTCCACCCAGAGAAGTCGCTGCCAGTTCTGTGCATCAGTCGCATGGCCAATTATGCCGACTACCTTGCTTACTTCAATTACACCGTTGTATTCAAAACATCGAAGCAAAACGCCAACGCAGACTACTGTTCCAGAATGCCGATACTGACAGTCAATAAGGTTCGGAATGCAGGTCCGCACAGTGGGGAAGAGACAATGGAACATGATGACTTCGATTTGTTTACAGTTCACCAGGTTCAACAGCTTCCCGTCAGAGCTGAAACCATCGCACGAGAAACAAGGAAAGACCTGCATCTTGGCAGAATTGTAAAGTTATTGGAAGAAGGCCAAGACCTCGCTCGCCATAACTTCAAGGCACCCGAGGCAAAGTACAACAAATCGTACAAGAAATCGTTCATAATTGGGCATTTTACTACACAAATGATGACGTATTTTATTTTACTGCACGAATGATTGCGTCATCATACATTCAGCCAATCGCAGAATCGGGGGAAGGTAGAAGTAAACGGAACAGCCGACCACTGTTTTCTCGCACAGATGTCAAATACCCGAGACATCACAAGAAAGTTGTTTCGCAAAAGTAAGTTTGATTCTCATATAAATGTATAATGCTGTTATACAAATAAACAACGAATGGAATGTTTTTTATTGCTTTATTGCATTCGTACAAATTTGAAAACACGCTCGTTTTCAAAATATGTACTCATGCAATAAAGCTTAAGATTATAAACTAATTGCATGAACTACTATTATATGTTAATAACAGGCCTCCTAAAAAAGGCGGAAGAAGACATTCTCCCGGCGGGAGGGAGTGGTATGATTCGCGTATTTCGCTTTAAAACGCGCGGAGGTGGTCGGCCTTCGACTCGGTGTGGCACGAGGGGATACTCATGACTCATCGAGTCAGGGATAAGCGTCTGCTAAACCAGAATGATCGGTAGTTTTCTCCAAGAGAGAACATTCAGAGTGCAAGTTAATGGCGTACAGTCGTCCTGACGCGCCGAGGCGGGGCTTCCACCGGGGAGCGTGCTTTCTTCCAGCCTCTTCGGCTTGTACGTCATTGACGCGCCTCTGCAAGCAGAAAGGAGAACGAGAAGTCAGTGTGGCGGGGTCCTGATGTTCGCGAATGATTTTGCTTACAACGCTAAGTCTTCGAACAGCAGGGAAGCAGTGAGGTATCTCGAAGGAGGTCTTCGCCCATCAGAGGGCAGTCCCCGAGGAAACGGTGTTATTGGGGTCACATCTCCCCTAGTCCACAAGAAGCAAGTATCATGGCGTGGCAATAGATCGTGACATCTATTGGCACAAGCACACCCAGGACCTTCGCCACAAAATACTTGCAGGGACCTCCTTTCTATGTTTTCTCCTAAGCTCCCCAAATCTGCACCTCTTCTTCACCGCCTGCAAACGCATCTTATCCCCGAATGCTTGCGAAACTTTTGCGGTCGCACCGATCTCGACCTTGCGCCCGATTTGGGAGACTGAGAACCGACCGGTAAGCACCGCAACGCGGCCGCATCTTCCTCCCCCTCCTCCCTATCCCCACCATAGGAAGAACGGCCAGGGCGTATTCCGTCAGCCGTCCGTCCGTCTGTGAACACTGCTTTCGTAAAACCATGCGTACAATCGTTTCCAAATTGCAGAAAGCCCTGTCGATCTGGCTCTAGTTGAAGCTTTGAGATTTTGAAAAACATTCTTTAATACTTGGGAATACTTTACATGAAACCCCCAGGACATTTTAAAAATTTTCTCAAAAACGGCTCCAAATTTTTTCTTTCAATTTCTTGCAAGAAAAGAGTAAAATACGCTTATAAAGGAGGCATAGACCCTATTTTCGCGGTTAACTCTGAATTTTCGAAAATTGCCAAAATTTGAATTTTTTTCGGAGCCTTCCTACAACTACAAAATTGAAGACAGATTTTTCCTTCAAATGAAATTTGTGGTCCATAAATAGTTTTTTCATAACGGTCAAGCTAATTTTTTTTTAAATAGTAGTTTTCATGCAATAGTACCTGCAATATTTGCAATTTTTAAAAAAATACAAAAACAAGATTATCTCAAAAACGGCTCCAAATTGTTTCTTTTAATTTTTTGTAAGGTTAATGCCAAACAAACCCTATACGATAACATAAACGTCATATTGCTCTATTCTTTTGTTTTTTTAAAACTTTTTAAATTTTTTTTTACTTGTCTCTCACGTCGGGAATACCTACTTTAGAGGCGATTTCTTCACGTTATCGTATTTATGAGTACATACGCTTTAAATAATGTCAAGTAAAGTTTCTCGACAACACATCAGTTTTCTATAAAAATGTGTTCAAAATTCCGCATTTTCAGAACCATATAAACTCCTTTTTCTCAAAAATGGCTCCAAATTTTTTCTTCAAATTCTTCTAATGGATAGTGCTAATTGCGCTGTTTTATATGACGTAAAGTTCATTTTGAAGTATTCTTTTGTTTTTTCAAAACTTACACAAATGTATATTTTTAAATACCTCTCACGCCGTTAATATTGTCATTTCTATCAATTTGTATGCATTATTACATTTATGAGTAGAAGTGCTTCACATGACTTCAATTTAACTTTTTTTGAAAACTCGATAGATTTCCGAGAAAAAGAGCTTCAAATTTCGCATTTACAGTAAAGCTTAATCGCCATTTTCTCAAAAATGGCTACGAATTTCTCAGTGAAAACTTCTATTTAGGACAAGTTTCTACTCTTCATTATTTTCTTAAATCAATAATTCTATAGTACTTCTAGGAAAGCAAAAAGTTGAGAAAATTTCAAAAAAATGTAATTTGGGCGACGATAAATGGCAGCTGGTCAGAGAAAGTTGCACGACATTAAAGCCAGGCCACACCAGGGAAATTAGAAAAATGTAATACGAGAAAGCCTGTGTCATTCTGTAGCACCTCTAGTTACTTTCTCGTATACATACGTATATACGGAGTATAATATACGTAGTATAGAGAAAGTTATGTAATGCTGCGGAAAATCGATTTCGAGATTTTAACGGAAATACGTGTTGGGGTCCCCTAATTCCGAAAAAGTGATTTTTTCAAAACGTCCATCCGTCTGTGTGTGTGTGTGTGTGTGTGTGTGTGAATACTGATAGCGCCTAAACCATGAGTACAATCTTTTCCAAATTGAAGAAAGCCCTGTCGATCTGGTTCTGGTTGAAGCTTTGAGATTTTGAAAAACATTCTTTAATATTTGGGGATACTTTATATGTAGCCTCCCGGACATTCTCAAAAACGGCAACAATTTTTTTCTTTAAATTTCTTGTAAGAATAGAGTAAAATACACTTAAAATTTGGCATGATTTTCAGGGTTAACTCTGAAGTTTCGAAAATTACAAAAGTTTGAATTTTTCCCTGCATCTTCCTACAACTATAAAATTGAAGATAGAGATTTTTCCTTCAAATAAAATTTGTTGTCCATAAATAGTTGAATCATAAAGGTCATGTACATTTATTTGAAAATTTTCATAGTTTTCGTGCAACAGAGTGAAATATTTGCGATTTAAAAAAATACAAAAACAAGATCTTCTCAAAAACGGCTCAAAATGTTTTTCTTTAAATTTTTGGTAGTTATTACCAAACACACCCTATCTGATGGCATAAATGTCATATTGCTCTATTCATTTGTATTTCCAAAAAGTACAAAAATGTAATTTTTTTGACCTGTCTCTCACGTCGGTAAAACTTACATTAGAGGCGATTTCTTTATGTTATTGTATTTATGAGTACATTTGCATTAAATAATGTCAAATAAAGTTTCTCAATAACACAACAGTTTTCTATAAAAATGTGTTCAAAATTTCATATTTTCAGAAACACTCAAACTCTATTTTCTAAAAAATGGCTCCAAATTGTTTCTTCTATATTTTCTGATGGATAGTGTTATTGAACTGTTTAATGTAACGTAAAGTTCATTTTGGTGTACTCTTTTGGTTTTTAAAAAATTACACAAATGTAAATTTTTTGAAATGTCTCTCACGCCATTAATATTCACATTTCCTTCAATTTGTGTACATTATTACATTTGTGAGTGGAAGTGTTTCAAATGGTTTTAAAAGACGTTTTTCGAAAACTCAATAGATTCCTGTGAAAAGGAGCATCAAATTTCGCATTTACAATAATGCTTAATCACCATTTTCTTGAAAATGGCTTCAAATTTTTCAATGAAAATAGCTCTTTAGGAATAAGTTGTATGTTTCTTTAATATTCGTAAAATAATATTTCGGTTCCATTATAAGGAAACTGAAAAGTTGAGAAAATGTAAAAGAGGTGACGATAGATGGCAGCTAGCAAAAGGATAGGGCTAGTCCATACGCCAGTCCACACCAAGGAAATTAGAAAACTTTACTACGAGAAAGTCTGTGCCGTTCTGTAGCACCTCTGGTTTATCATTCTTTGTAAATGTTGCTTATTAACTAAGGAGACATTTGTGATTAATCATATTTTAGCACTTAATGAATTAATTAATTTTATATCCTTTCATGTTAATGACAGTTTGCCAATGCCAAATATTTTTGCAAGTAATACTTAGGAATATATCACTTCATTTTGATTGTGTGAATGCTGTTTTCTTGAGCGTTAAAAGTTTACTAATTCTGTAACATGTCTTCCTTCAAATATTATATCACATTTGAATGAACTTGATGTAATCTATAAACCAGTGAAATACTTTCCATGCAGTTTAATTTTTTAATGTACGTAAGCCTGGGTGATTTTTTCAGAAACATTTCTAGAATGAAATCTAATCCTGAGAAGCGTCCGGTTCTCTTTATAAATTTTTCCAGAAGGAAATTCAGGCAGAATTGTGAAAAATATTCCTCTGAAACTTTTTCTATGGAAGTATTTCACTGATATCGCAATCTACGTGAAAACATCATTCCACAACAGAACTCATCATGCACAAATCGTTCTCGTATCCCTCAATTCCATCATGAACACATCAAGCACATTTCAGTGCACTCAAGCATATATTCTGGGCCTAAGTACCCAGGAAGCGCACTCTTACATATCAGTTCTATGATGACTTATTTTATGTGATGCGACTCAGGCCATCAGGCTGATCCATCTCATCTGACCATGCACATTCAGCATTGCTTCTTTCACCATCTAGCGGAGAAAGAAAGTATTACTCGGGCAGCGAAACGGAGAATTTAACTTTAGGTCAGAGGTTTCTTTCATGCTAGGGGATCTTTTACATGCAAGAAATCCACAACATGGGACAGCCGGCTTTAATCCCCCCGAAGCACTTTTCACCCTTAAAAATCCACGGCATCAATTGGGTTTGAACCTGCAAACTTGCGTACAACAGCCCAATTCGCTAATCTTTATTCCACCAAAGCCGCAAAATGAAAATTTGTACTTTAAAAATTAAAATCTACTTTAAATACTTAAATAATATAAATACAAAAATTATAATTCCATATAGTGGCAAGCTCGCATTGCACATCTCGTACGCTACAGATACGTCATGCGCACTCCGTGTACGATTCGAGCACACATGTAGATCGACTAGTAGATACCGCGTGCATTAGGGCATACATCCATTCTGGGGAGGGGAACATCATAACACAAAAATATTAAAAATTAATAATTTACTTTTTATAAAATTCCCAAAGATATACAAAAAATGACATAAGTAAAAAAGTAATTGCATTAACATCCTGCTAACAATAAAGAACAGCTTCACAATTAATCACATGTTTTAGTATACTTTGGTTCACTTTTCTCGTTTGACTAAAATTATATACTTGAAAACTTAGCACCAATGAGTCATTCCACGTCAAATCGCACACATTTAAGGAAAATTTGACCTTCATGTCCCAGATTTTAAAACTTTTTTCGACGAAGAATATAATAAAAACTATGAAATACACGCTTTTCATTTTTCGTGCGAGCGGGCGGCCTTCCCACCTACCTATGTGCTCTGGTCAACAAACTATTTTTTAATGTTACTTCTCTGTCCCATTTTGAAAATTGGCAGACAGATATAATATTAGTGTAAAATACACAAGTATTTTTTTAAAAATTAATTTAACTGTTGTAATTTAGGTGTAATTGTATTTTTATGAGGGAAAAGATAATGTGTGAAACTGTTTAAAACTTAGCGCGTGCAGGATTCTTTTGAGAAAACAATGTTAAAGGAGTGGGATTAGAGAAAAAAGAAAAAATACATGCCAGCAATTTTCATCCCTAGACCTCATAAAAAATATTTCAAGTCTAAAAAATTGTGATGTTTTATGAGTGCGTGATTTGATGTGGAATACTTGAATACTTGCACAAAAATATCAATACAATTAATAAATTGAATTGATAAATTAATTTAATGATATTAAATTAATTAGATTTGCATGAAGCGAATAATTATCTCCAACTTTTTCAGAAGACACCATCGCAACCTGAAAATGAAAAAGCAATACAGAAGACACATACAAGGAGGTTCAGAACTTTATGAAAAGAAACATATGAATGAAGCACAAATATGCATTTCTGTGGGCTACTTCATAACACCAGATGCACGTGTATCTGGAGTCCTTGCAAAATACTTTGCTATCAGAAGTAGCACTTACATGTGCTCTCGTACCAGACCAGAGAAAATCTCGAACCCAGGTGAACATGGCAGAATCTTCAGAATTGTGTTTGCTACGTCAGCGAAATAAGAAGATGCTCGTGATCGATAATTCATGTTTCAAGTCCACAAACATTTAAGCGGGGCTTTTCTAAGGGTGCAGCAATGCTCTAAAAGGTCTGCAATGTTTCTTGAAACTGGACATTAGTGGATACATTATAATCGATCAATGTGATTCTAAGCAGACCAGGGGAAACAAGAACGGGATAGAGTTGGGTTATGACTGTTTTGGAGAGGTAGGTAATCAGGCTTAGGATATGCAGTGGGTATGCGCCTGGCATTAGAGATGCTCCGCAGGGAACGCCACAAATCGGCCAAGAGTGCATCCAGCAGACGGGAGTTTTAGATCCCAGGAAGTGACGCGAAATCGACAACAGAACATCGATGATCAAAATTAAAATATTGACCAAAACATCAATGTTTTTAAGCCGGTAAAGTAATTCCGAGCACAATAAAAAAGAAAAATTAATTTGGCAGTGACCATGTTTAATTTAATGAAGATTTCACTGAAAACCAAATAAGTAAGTAAATAATAACGGACCAGTGTGAAAGCCTCATCAACCTTTAATTCATATTTTAACATTTAGAAAATTGTGATTATGGACATTTTTCACTCACAAATAAGATATTGAAAACATAAAACATGGAGCACAAACCATTGGCTTTAATATATCGGTGATTGTATACAAACAGACATCGATGTTGAAACCCTAAACCCAGTGGAAGTCGCTGATTAGAGCAGCAACGCGATGCACAGGAGGAACATTGGTGTCTAGTGGGGATGAGCAGAAAGAAGCCCTCCCAGTGGAGTTCCTAGCAGTACTAATCTGGATGCACCACAGAGGCGGATGAACGTCAGTAAGGACATCGAAAGCAGAGTGGAGAGACAGACTCAGAGAGACAATAGATACTAAACACACGAACTGAATCATGAAATATTTGGGAAAAATTATGTAAGGGGAAAGAATAATATCGCAAATGAATACACTGCCTCTTTCTAATGTTCAAGAGAAGACAGGAAAGCTCAAGACTATAAAACAATTTACTATAAAACAAGTATAAACAAAAATTCACGTTAAGTGTACAAAAACGCTACAAATGAAAATACAAAATACAGAAGGAGCAGGCTCCAGTAACCAATCTACAGCTTTTTTGTTCTGTTCTGTTTTGGGGCTGTACTTTCTTAGTATTACTTTTGAAAGAAAAAGCAAGACATTTTATTCCCTTCAGAATGGAATATTTTTATTTATCACAATCATCTATTAAACAAGACTGCACGTCATACCACTGTGCACTTTCAAGTCCAGAAACATTTAAGTGGTGCTTTTCTAAGGGTGCGGCAATGCGCATTAAATGCCGCTATACGCATTGCAGGTTGCATAATGATTTTGTCCGTAAGAGCCACTCCCTTCCCCCCCACCTGTAGGGGTCTTAGTTTTATAGTCATCCCTCCTTATTCTTTTCCCCCTTTGGAATTCCCCAGAAATAATTTATAGCAAATGTCATTGAAAATGTTCCCATGTTGAAGAGTTAAGCTGTAACATGCACACGCATATACACATCCATACATTTTTTTTATACATGAATATTTTCGATAATGGGTACATAACTGAGGTAATGTTTACCCAACAATGACATTAATAGTAGTATTACACGTAATAATAATTATATTTGTTATACATTGATTATAACATAGAATGTATATTTTTGCATGCGTATTAGAGAAATTAAATAATAGGACTTTTTGAAAAGCTGCAGCTCACGTGGAAATTGGTTTCAAAATAAACGCTTTGTACAAAATTTGTAGTAAATTTTATAATCTTTAAAATTGAGTGGAATCATTTTTCTACAGGACTTAATGTTAAAGAATTATAAAGAAAAATAGGTATTTTGCGCGTCCTGGAGTTGGAACATGGTCTGGGAGGTCGAAAACTTGGGTAAATTTTTCTTTAGGTAAAATGCTGACTAGACTACAAAAAGAATACGTTCCTGGGATAAACTAGTCTCAGTTTATTAAGAAAACACTCAATATTTTTCGAAATATTGTATTTTTTTAAAACTTTCAAGCTGATGAGACAGATCTTACTGACAGCCGAACAAGCTGAAACTTTGAGAACCTTCTTTTAATACCAACTGGCAACTTTATAGAGGGGTACTGGTCTAAGAAGTTTCGGAATTTGATTCATTGCAGCCATCCTGCTGAGCAGAATTTGTTTGGACGAGAAAACACCACTGTTGACCGACCTCTACGTCAACTTGTATTTTCCCAACCAGGCATCTCCTGGCAGCGACAAACAGTAAGCTCGACATGTGTGGTAGTGATGTGGATGTAAGTAAAAGGTGAGGATACGACAAGGAAGAGGAAGGAAAGATCGCATGCGGCCTGTTTATTAGAATACTGCTCCGACATTTGCCTAGTGTTGATCAGAGAAACCACAGGAAACTACCGATCAGAGCAACAGGGCGCTCAAATTCTCTTTCAGACAGCGAATGAATTCCACCTAGTAATGTAGCTAGTGTTCAAAATCCTACCACCATCAGGACTCAATCCCTAGGACCTCAAGCTCAGAGGCACTTCAGTGAATCAATTGATGCCCTGAGCCACCTAAGCCGGTCTAGAGCAACTTACATTGAGAAATAATAATAATAATAATAATAATAATAATAATAATAATAATAATAATAATAATAATAATAATAATAATAATAAAAAAGATTTGAGTGCCAAAGAGTTATTTAAAATGTTCGATGAAACAAATGAATACAAAAAATACTAAAATATGATCTCTGTGATGAAACGGCTGGAGGTTTATTTTTTATAATTTTTAAAGTAATTGTTGCTTTAACAGAAGTGCACTTCAAAGTTAAAAGTGATATCAAAAAATACCTTGAAAATTCAGAGTGCCTTGTTGTTATAACACATTCACTTCTATTTTTGTCTAATAAATCTTACTTTTGAGTTTGACACAATATGATACAAATACTTGTACTACCAATGCTAGTAATGTGGTGCAGAAGTGCTAGTGACTGAGTAATAAAAATGTTGAAAAGTAGACAAAAATTCCATCTAGATAATATTAAGCAAGTAGAAAATGTTAGATGTAAACAGTAAAATTAATGAATGCTCATAAAAGTAAATAATAGTTTTTCCGTTTTATAAGTGTCTGAAATAGACCATTATGTGCACAGCTTTTGCAGCTTCATTTTTAATCTTTTAACACTTTCAATATTTTTCAATTTAACACTTTCCATTTTCTTGCAACAGTGATTGTCAACTCATTTACACCCTTCAAGGCCTCCAATGTACATCCAAAATCAATAGACAGTAAACCCTTGTTAAAATGAATTTGCTTAACACAAACAAAACTTCGGTTTTGGCAAGGGATTATGGTAATACAGACATTGAAAATATTCAGATAACACAAACTTTTACAAAACAAACTCCAATTATTTCGGTCCCTTGGAATTTGTGTTAATGAGGTTTACTGTAATACATTCGAACAATACAAGTAGTAATACAAGTTCATAAAATGTTCAGTTATTTAAATCTTAGTTATTTCTGCTACAATATATGAAAATTTCCAAACAAATTTGGTTTCTAAAAATTACCACAATGATTAAAGATCAATTCAGTCCATGCACATTTATAAGACCTTGTCCCTTCTACCTACCAAAGCTGAGATTCATCAAAATTCATCATGTGGATGGAAGCCATGTTTCTGAGAAAGAACTTTTTCCACATATGAAATAATAAAAGCACTTGATTGGCTTTCAATTTCTTCTCCTATGTATGAGGGTGGGTTGTGTGGTTTGTATAAAACCACAGTAGGATATGCTCTCACACCTGCTTTCTGACATAACTGGATATGTGCATCACAATTCACTTTACCAGTCCGAATCTTGCCCTCTAATTTCTGAAAATAATAAAACAAATAGATTGGTGTAAAAGAAGGGAACAACACCTCAGAATTTCTAAGAAACCTGATTGAGGTGGGGGTCTTTGACTCAGATATTGAAGTACCGTAACATGGGGTTACTTAGCTCCACTTTTTTGAGGTTTGATTCTAGAGAGATTTAAAAAATGACATTTTTGCAGAATTTGTTGTGGTTTTATAATTTTATTAGCTAGTTTAGTGTTAGGAGTATCTATTGATGTTACTATATGCCAAAGAAATTTACTTGTGCTTTTTATGTTTAATTTCTAAATGAGTGAAGCAAAGTTACCATATGATAATGATACTCTGCACCAGCCATCAAAAGTAACAGTTACAGATGAATTTTTGTGTTTAAAAGCATTGTATGACCTTTATTGCACTAGAAAATACAATTCTCATCAAAATCCAAGTAAGAATAATCTCAAAATGATTTGTATGAACCAAAAAATATTAAATAGTTAATAGCCACAAAATGTTAAATAGTTCCTAAGCATGTAAAAGTAAGAGTATTGATTGGAAGAAAAAACTTATACATTTCTTACAGTTCTTTTCCACATTCCTGACTCAGAAATACAACAACAATATTTGACAGTGGAGATTTGCTCCACTTATATTGTGGAGCAATGTATCCCTAAAGTAGGGAAATGTATAACCTCATAAGAAAATTGCTTTCTATACTCATTAAACGCAGCTAAGCACAGAACTAAAATGTGATATGGAGGCACAAATAATAAATTCTTAAAATTGGCACAATTTACCCATAGATTGTCTTCAGTTTACTGAGTTTGTAAATTATTTTTAATGACGCTTTTTCTTCTGAACGTAAGCCTCACTTTTGGCTGGCAGAAATCTGACACTGACGACCGATGTGAAGAAACTGGTCTGTCAATACTAAGAATATGCTTTGCTTCATCAAAAATAAATTCCTACATAGTGATACAGCTCCTCAGATTATATATACAAGCCAATGAAACTTTTTAACGCACCTGGGGCAAAGTTTGACCCCAAGGAGCAAAGTAACCCCATGTTACGGTACATTGCTTCTTTCAGGCATATTTACTCTCTGTACCCTTCTTCTTTGTGCTTGACCACATGATGATGGTAGGTGTATCAGAAGGACACAAAGCAGCAGCAATGATGTCATTTTCCCGTGTTACCATCAACTAGGAATGATTATTCATGAAGGGGATAGAGTTGGATCAGCTGTGCACTTCGACCACACATTTATGATGCTCAAATTACAAATTTAACATCATTAAAAATATTTAGAGAGTATTGTATATGTCTTGGACTGAAAAATTTTAAAAGTCCTATAGGCTTATAGGACTAAAAGTAGGTATATTCAATTTCGATTGCCCATGAAAACTCCTAAACCACATTGTCAAGCACAAAGAACTTTGATACAATATAGTTCCCTAGAAGCAGTCTTAGGTATATTTATTTATTCATTAGGGTTTAGGGGCCCATCAATTACTTAGGTTATTGAGTCCCATGAGTGATGATGTAATGAGTTGATGAAAGGGTGCTGGAGGAAATTCCTACTTGCCACAAGCAAATCTGTGTAACATACCATTTCTTATAATCAGTACTCATCTTTAGGGAAAAGTTAAGTAACTGACCTATTGCCAACATCTTATGCTAAAGCATTACCCTAAAAATTATAACAACCTATTTTACCTTCAAGTAAACAAGTAATTCAAATTCTATATCATATCTAGAATTAATATTAATGAGGTACTTTGCAGATGAACTATTCCAGATGCAAAAGAAATACAATATTATTTACTTCTTTTGCTAATAATGTCATAGATACATGTATTTTCTGCCTTTTGAAGAACTTAACTATATTATTTTATTCTGAGCATTCAAATTGAGAAAGGATACATGTGCCTGAGCATTCCCTTGAAACACACTGTTTATAAGCAATAAGGTACACTGCAATTATGAGTAGATTATGTGAAAGCAATTCTTCATCATTCAGCCTCCTAAGGCTACATTTACCCCAGGGCATGTTTTTGTCATTTATTTCAGTTAATGTTACTATCAGAAAGACAGTTTTGTTTTTCTAGCTGAATATTTTTCCCAAAGTATTGAAAATGTGCTCAGTAGAAAAAAATATAATAATTAGTTTTTCTGAAAATACATTTTTCCTGCTATGGGGTTCAAAATGTGTCCTTGTAGTATTCCGAGTTACATGTGGCAGTTAATCATTTTACTACTTTTCTGCACAAATCGTTAAGACAGTAGTTTAAATTTATATGTAATCACTTGAAGATGTGTTGTTTTCCAATATATTGCATAGGCATTGATAATACATTGTTTAGAGCCAATTATCGTGACTTTGAATGTGCTGAATGAAAACAGTATTACAACATACTTTGTTCTGTTGATTGGTTTTGCAAGATTCTTATTTTCAACATGCTAACATTGAAATAATAAATGTGTAAGTAAAAATTGTGTGTGCAGTAAGTATTTAAACAAAACAATTATCTATTGCTACCAAAACTGTTAAAACAGCAAGCATATTGTAATTTGTAAAGACTTTTGTAAAATTTCTAATCAATGAAAGTTTAAACGCAGCCTTAAAACTAATCATTAAGCTAATACAAATAATAATACATCAATATTGAACAAAAAATATTAGAATCAATTTAAAGTGAATATAATCATCAGAAAAACAACAACAACAACAACAACCAGGGCCCAAAATGTACCCCTTCAGTATTCCTAAAGTGTAAATTTTCTCAGGTCTTCGAGGGTTAATAAAAAACAAAAACAAATTTTACTGATCATATTCATGTTCTGTAAAATATTTGTTGTAAGGATAAATTATGCATTACATACACATTGATTGACTTTTCAACACCTCACACCTTCATGGAGAACTATGAATGCATGACTGGTAAATATTGTTTGCTTCTGCATCCAGGATTACATTCATGTTCGTGGTTGAATTTTGATGATAGCATCTTCCTCTCCTAGACTAGGTAGCACCAAGTTCAGACTTTGAGCAACTGTACTCCTCATGCTGATCGATGCACTTCTCAAGCATTTGTGATCGCTCTGACAATTCCATTGCAAAATAGCAGCTAATACCATTGTTCCCTCCAATTCTCAATCTGTTTTTAGTGTAACACTTCTGCTGTGTCACTTATTTTCATTTTTAATAACTGTTTATACATCATGAGTACTAAAAATTTGAGTGATGCAGCTTTATTAAGTCTAAAACCTCATAGAAATATGATAGTTGATTTTTTTGCATAAGATTATTGTGGGATACTGATTGTCCACTCCCGATCAATAAATTAAATTTAAAAACCAAACTTCCATTCCACGAGTAATAATATTTTAATTTTTACACGTCACAAACTTATTAAGCAGCTAACACCTCTATTAACTGAATGTGTAAATTGGTAAATAAGGCAAAAATCAATTACACTACAAAACTGTTTTTACAAAACGAGCAAGGAATATATTGTTTAAATTTGAATAATATTATAGTCTGTTTTGTTGTATACATAATCGACACAAAAATATACATCTTAACATTTACTACACAAGACACAAAAAAAACTTGTTGAAAGCAGATGAATTGTAAGTTTTAGTAGTTTAGATTAACATTTACAGAATACAACTACTATGTAAATAAAAAGGAATGTAAAACAACTGAAAATTGTCTCTATGAGTCTCTCTCTCTCTTTTTTTCAAATTAAAAAAAAAAATTTTTTTACAGGAATAGCCAATAAATTTGGCATAAATGGCAAAACCTGTGTTTTGCGTGTTCTCTTACTAGAGCTTGCATTTATAATTCCTTAATTTTGTTATAAATATATTTTCATAAAGGGATTTGAAGTTATGTAAACATCGCAAGTTTCTTCTGATGAACTGATCTTTGAAGTTACTATATTTACCCAAACATACGTTGACTCTGATGACCCCCTAATTTTGAAGAGGTTTCCTGAGAATTTTTTAACTAATCCTTACTATTAACTCAAAATAAAATTGCAATTTCCCTTATTGATAAGAAAATATCCTTGGTGATGAGAATGTTAAGACTTATTGCCTGAACAATCATTTTCTCATTCTGTAAAATCATTATAATCATGTTTTTTGTCTCTACCCTCCTTGTCTTCACACGTTTCAATGTTTCTTTCCTTTTGGTGTTTTGTTCATGCTGCAACATCTTCTAACTTTAGGCTCCTCTGAATGTTTTGCGCTGTGAATTTGCATTGTTCTTAGTCTTTAATCAGATGCCACCTATTAAGAACATTCCTTTCTGCCACCAGATTTACTATCTGTCCTACATTTCTTGATGGCCTCTTGTCACTCACAATTTAAGACATTTTTCATGTTATTTAAAAGAATACACTTGAAATGAGCATCTTTTACTGTTTGATCATGAATTCATACATCTCTGTCCTTCCATTTCACAAGTAAAGTGGAAGCAGCAAGTTTCAAAGCTTAGGAAGTTTTTGCTAAGAAAATATATTTTTTATCATCCTTTTCTGTTGTTGGATATTGTACGTCTTTTGACGTGATTTTTTCATTTCCGTCAACGCAGATACGCACTTGCCAGGTGTTGAACCAACATTCAGCGCGGCCTCGTCAAACTCGCATCGTGTAACAAATTCTTGGCATTCATTTTCAAGCTGTTTCACTTGATACAATGTCATTCGTTTAAGATCCTCTCTTTTCCTGCCCTTTCAAAATTATCGGTCTGAATTGCCTGGCAATTTCTGGTGGATGCCGAGCATACGACCGCGAACACGTGAAAGTCAACCAATAAATATTTTCCCGATTTTGTAGAACAAGCGAGTTATTTACAATACACTTGTGAAACTATTTACTCCTATGTACTTCTCCACGTTGTCACAATTTGACCAAACAGCTTGGAATCTTGACAGCAGTTTTTTGATACCTTCTTTACACCAGGTTACGTCCTATCACTGTAACCCCCCCTTCATCAGTCTCTAACTGCTTGGCTCCAAGGTGCAACTTAAATTGTGGAAAGAAATGGAAATCACTGGGGAGGGGGGAGGGGAGGGGGAGATCCGTAGAATAAGGGGGGGGGGGGGATTGTATTACTCCCAACACATTTTCTTGAGCCCTGGAATACCTATCCCCACTCCTTTATTAACGTCAGTTGAATTATAAGTGATAGGAACAAACATAGTTGAAAAAATCCGATAAACAGAGATGTTTATTCTGAATATCAGAAACTATTTTGCATTGAAAAACGAGATACATATTTGATGTTGTTGAAATAACCAATCCCCCACTCCTTTCGGATCTAGAAAAATGAGGGCGCAAGAAAACGTGCGCACGTAATACCATTTGAAGTTCTGCAGCCATTCCTCAATCCTACGAGCTACATGGGGGCGCACGTTCTCATGAAAGAGAAACACTTTCCAAGAAAGGATGTTTTCGATTGATTGCAGCTCTGAGGTTCCTAAAGACCGCGCAGCACCTCTCTGTTGTGACTGTGGTGCACTGGGGCAGGTAGTCAATCAGCAAAACTCCCTTACAGTCCCAAAACAGTCACATGAATGATCTGATAAATCAAAAGAATATTATGGAATTTACAGTAAAAATATTAATAAGTTGAATATTCTGTGGGGTAACTTTATTGCCTCATTTGGTAGTCAAAGAATGCATGAAACCTTGTCAGTCCAAATAATTTAAAGTACCCAATTTATTACACACAATATTCTTTTAAGTGCAAGTTTAACATATCAATCATATCATAAAATTACCTGAGAAACTTCTTGAAACTCTGGCAGAAATGCAGCACAGTGTCCACACCATGGTGCATAGAAATCTAGCAACCACATATCTTTGCTGCCATATATTTTATTCTGAAACTCAGTCGGTGTTATTTCCTCCACAGATGTGGGAAGGAAATTATAAAGCCATTGCCTCAATGTTCTGCCATCTCTTTGGTATCCACTGTAAATGCTTCAAGATAAGACAAGACATTAAATAAATCTTATTTCTCTGTAGTTAAATATAACCAACACAGAGTCTAATAACGATATTGTATATGAATGCATATCCTAAGCATTATTAGACACAATTAACACTCACAACTCATACAGAATTACATTTACTGTTCAACAATTTGTGACAACTTGATTATGGTTTTGGATTATTTCCTAAGATTTATTTTCCGCATTTTTATATTAGAATTAGTACAGCTTGTTTAAAAAAAAAGTTTCTCCCCAACTTTATTAATTGCAGTAGCTACATTGCTTTTGTTTTTATTATCTATGTTTCATTTCATCTAAGGAATATTTCATTACAGTAAGTACACCTGAAAATGTGAGTGAACTCCCATGCAAAAAGTAGTGTAACAATAGATTTATCATTGAATTGTTGAACAATGAATTCTGTAACAGTACTACAGTACTGGCAGCATGTAAGGGAATCTGACAGTTCGATGCGATGTTGCCTCACATTACTATGTGCATGGCATCACCAACAAAACAGATAAATGAAATATCAAAAAATTAACTCTGACTGACTGGCTATGTCATGTCTTGATATCATGTTCATATCCTTCTCCACAGCCGAATCTTATTGCTTCCGCGACTTCGTGCGAGTTGGATGAGCGGCAATGCTGAACCCTAGATGTGAGAAAGTAAACAAACCCTTACAAGCTGATTGCTTGAGGGCAGGCCACATGACGTAACACAGCATGTGACAAGAGAACTGTCAAGAGTCACTTATACGCTGCTGGTACTGTAACTATTGAAAATAACATTAATTAGGGATAAATTCCATGGAGGCAGGAAGATCTTGTGGTATTCCATAACGATTAAAGAATAAAGTTACCAACCATAACAGTTTTAGTTATTTAAAATTTTTAAAACTTTTCCTTCTTCTTTGAAAGTCTATATTAACCATTAATAAAAACCGCTCCTTTTTTAATTAAAGACATGAAGTTTGCTTATAAATGTGATTTATTCGGTTTCAATTAGTCATCACAAGTCAGCAACATTTCAGCTAACATTTTGTTATTAGTTTGTTTATTTTTACAATGTAGTACATAAGTATTTCATGTTCATATGTTATTTTTAAATTATCATAGCAAAGTCAATAGATAGAGAATGTTATACATGATTAAGAGTGTGTAAATTATGTAGTTGTGAATTCCCACAGAAAATAAATAATAAATGAGAACAGAAAACAATACAGTGGGAAAATTATATTGCTGTGATTCATTAAATATCCATAAAGTTACATCTTAAACCCTGTATAGGCAGAGCTTTCACTGACCCACAAATAATAATACATTTTCTACAATTGCGGATGTGCTTTTCTCAATAGATAATCTATTTGGAGGTTAGATAAGAATTGAGAAATACAATACATCGGACAACAATAAGACATAGATATCAAGTAAACACAATCATTAAAAAGAAACATAATTAAATTGACAAGATTATTTTTTGGGGAAAAGGAGATGGAAAATCACAGTCCAAAAGTACAGAAGTTGAAAAATTCAGTCATAGGTTTCCTCAAGAGACTAAATTTAGGCACCTAAATAAAAGCCACTCTACTTATAACCAATCTAATTGTGACCCAACACTTTTTATAAAAGATCAAATTTTCAGTGATTCAAACCTTTTTATTTCTTTCAGTTTCCTTTATTTATTCTCAGTGATTTGAACCTTTCAATTTTTCAAACCTGTTTAGCTTTGCCAGCACTGGTTTCTGGCTGAGCACTGCACTATTAACATTTAACCAAGAACTGGAGATGTCAGAGTTGGCATGCCCATAACGATAAAGGAAGCCACTTTTAGAACAGAATTGTAAAAAGGGGCAATCTCAGCATTGGTATTCACACCAACTAATGGATTTGTTTTTTGAATTAATCTTGATTAGTGTTTTTTGAATGAATCTCAATTAGCAAATTCATGCTGCAGTCCTTAAGATCCTAATCTCCGTGAGGTCCATAGCTGTACACGGGCAAAGGTCGCAGTTGATTTCCAATGGGTATGATTACAGACGAGATAGTAGATTGGACGCCAGCAAGCAAGACTTATGACATGCAGAGACACATATGCCACTAGGAACTTGCTCTGTTTCAGTTTGGCAACTTCTTCTTTTGGTAGTTTGGAGCTATGCAGAATTTCTCAATTTCCATTGCAAGTTTTATTACACTCACACTTGCCTTTCCTTCCTCAACATACGAAATTCATTAATAGTTTTCACAGGGCTTTGTTGGACAGTCAAAAACCTTTCAAAAGAATCTCTAGGTGAATGTTCTTTCAAACAATCACCCTTCCATGCAGAGGAGGGCAGGGGGAGAGATTTGTGTCCTTTCATAGAACAGTACCCTGCATAGTCTAGGTATTTATTTATCATCTACTAGAGGAAAATAAATTAATCAATCTGTAGGTATCGCTGCCATTCTTGGAATATTTACTTAAGCTAGGAATTCTACCATTACCTTGCCTCTTGATTTACAAATCAGTCGTTTTTGTCGAAAATGACTTAAGCTCCACTTCTGTGGGAGCTACGTCAAGGTTGGGAACATATTTATAACTCTTAAGTCAAGGGTGGGAACATATTTTCAGCAAATACAGATGTGTATAACATTCACTGTAGTAATCATATTCTTCAAGTATCATTCCACAGCTTCAAGTATCATGTAGCAGTATCATAATCTCCTGCATAACTGTTTCTTTACAATTAGAGACTGTACTGAGCATCAAAAGGGAAAGTAATTTCAACTATGATATTTAACACATTACAGTAAAACTTCACTTATATGTTTTTCAGGGGATCGAAGAAAAAAAAAGTATAAGTGAGAAAAACACATAACTGAAATTGAATTTTATGAGCAAAAAAAAAAAAAAAAATCTCTATTTTTACTCTACTGTTTTATTAGAAAACTTACTACCAAAAAAGAAGATTTTAATATGTAGTTTAAATGATTACTTATGAAAAAAAGTCTGTTATCTTGGTCTGTTTAACATTATAAGCCCCAAGGTATACACTTCCCCCTCTAAACGTGATAGCTGTCCCATCACCTCATCTGCGACACTGTTGCATAACAAACTTTTTAACAGTTTCTAATGCTGCAACGGCTTCACTGAAACCTACTACATTTATTTCACTATCATCCACTTCATCATCACTGTCTTCATCAATCTCTTCGTTGATTTCACTCACAATGTCCTCAATGGACCTTAGTTCAGATGTAACCACATCTTTATCTACATCCACAAATTCTGTGAAGTCCGCTTGATTGATGGGTAAATCTCCCAAAGCTAACTCCATTTCTACATCATCTTCGGGGCTGCCAAATCCAGCTTTCCGGAAACAGTTCCTGATGGTAGATTCTTCAACTTTCTGCCATGACGAGGAGATAAAATGCATAGCCTATGAGAAAAAAAAGGAGTGTTCCTGATTATAAAAACTAAAAATTCTACCTCACTGACCATAAAACTAAAAATTTTACCTGTAATACATTTATTTTAGTTGAACTCCTGTTTCCGTTGTCGATGTAGCGGATGGCCTGTTGCACCAACATGTTTCGGTAGTGCAACTTTAAGTTTCGGATAACCCCTAGATCCATGGGTTGCAACTCACTGGTGCAGTTCGAGGGGAAAAATTGCACCTTGATGTTCCGTAGATATGAGGTGTCTGGTGGATGTGCTGGACACTTGTCTACAAATAATAGTATTTTTCGCCCTCTGATACCCATTCTGGCATCTAAAGCCCGCAACCAATCTTCAAAGATTTTCGTGGTCATCCACGAATTTTTATTATGTTCATATTTGGTGGGCAGTGTTTTAATGTGTTTGAAGCATCGCGGCTTCGCAAATTTCCCGATCGTGACCGGTGGCAATTTTTCTGTCCCATCACTGTTAGCACATAAAAGCACAGTTACACCGTCTTTGATCTTCTTACCCCCGTGACAATTTTCTCCCTTGAACGCCATCGTCTTTTCAGGCATTAGGGAATAGAAAAGCCCCGTCTCGTCGGCGTTAAAAATATCTTTGGGGGCATACTGCTCCACCAGTTCTTGAAGAGGTCCCGACTTCCATGCCGACACGACATCTGCATCAACATTTCCGCTTTCGCCGCACATACTTTTGCAGCAGATTCCGTGTCGCAGCTTGAATTTATGAAGCCAGCCAGATGAAGCTTGGAAATTTTCTAAACCAAGCCGCAGTCCAATTTCAGTCGCTTTCTCGCACAATAGGGGGCCGCTTATTGGTATACCTTCAGCACGATGCTGCTGAAACCACTGTAGCAATGCATCTTCCAAATTTTCATATTTTCCTCCTTGAATTCGCATTCTCTTGCTACTAGACACCCCAAACACACGTGCATTGTCCTCGATTTCTTTCCCCTTAGAAATGATGGAATTCAGCGTGGATGCCGGTATTCCCAGTTCGTTAGCAATTTCTACTTTCTTTTTATTTCCACTCTCCCTAACAACTTTTAAAATTTTTATTTTCTCTGATATTGAAAGGGGTTGCCTTTTCCTACCACTCATTTTCGTGTAATATCGCGGACGCAAAACCAGAAAGAAGACGAACTACGACAGTACAACAAACGCGAGATGAAGGCGCGACCTGAGCGACACGAAGACTATTCGCAAATCCCAGCCAAGAACTGCAGATTGCAGAACAGAAAGGATGATACTGTTGAACTTGTGTGACTCAGTTTCACTACGGAAACGAAGGCCGTGACCTGCGTGGGCTACAACTGGCGACGAAGACCCACGGCTGCTTGCTTTGCTTTCAAGCTTCATGTTACTTGAGATAACGCGGATCAAAGCACGGTGATCTAATACGTGGGCGACAGGAAGCGCACGACAGCCACAGCTCCACCGTCTGGCGACACCCGCCGCGCCGCGCCTCGCGGAAAGGGATCGGTTTCATTAGCCGCTTGCGCCATCCGCTACCGAAAGGAACTCGTGTTATTACGGCGAGCCAAAGGCACCTTTGGAGACTGGGACAGTCAATGCACAAACATTCTCATTTATTGGTCATCTATGTCATTACTCTCTCCTGGGGACACCTTTGACCTTCCCTCGGAGCTAGCTGTCGCCTCCTGAGATCCTCAGAGAGCTCCCATGCGCATGACTGAAAGTTTTCGTTTTGGAAGTCCCGCTTCTGGAGGTGGGCCGGGAGCCGACTTTCGCTACCACCCGCGGGCTCGCGCGGTCTTGACCCCTCAGCTAGGCCGAGTCGAGCTTCTATATTACAAGTTTCATTAACGGGAAGTGGCCTCAGAGGGCAAGAGTTAGCTCCACGGGAGCGCTCTGGAACGTGTCGACTCGAGCAAAATTCCGGGCACGACGCAGATCGTCCAGCGCCTCTGCGGGATCATTTGAACGTTATACGGCCTTAAAGGGACTTTTATTTTGAACGTATAAGTGTGAAAAACGTATAAACGTAAAACGTATATCTGAAATAATTTTGCATGGGAATTATAGGAATTTATTCGGGACCTAACAAAAAAAACGTATAACCGTGAAAAACGTATAAGTGAGAAACGTATAAATGGAGTTTCACTGTAGTTACCATTTGGACTGTATAATTCTATCTATAAGACTAAACAAGCTCTAACAAGTACTGTACCTCAAGCTTCTAGGGCAATGATCCCCACCTCCATCAAGTTTTTCACCCAGATCCCCTGATTCCTTGAGCAAATGTTGAGATGGCTCCTGTTTTGCATCTGAACATAAATGTAACTTTACTATTTATGCATGTCTTCTAGAGTTCAGTGGGAAATACAGTTATTCAAATTATTGTTCTCCATGTTCTCATAGGAAGGAAGTTGATTCCTTCATGAAGGGTATGATAATAGCCTAAATCTATATCTTTACAAATAGTTTTTATTACACTGAGCAAATATTTTCTCAATTCTTGCCAAAAACGGTCATTTCCATCTGTATTCAGAATTCAACTTGTATATGGGTTAAGATAAGGATCCCAGAATTTAAGAAAAAGTGCACAAAATACACTTCTCCCCACAGTATGTCACATGCAGTTTCTAACTGTTTCTGACATTCAATAAATAAGTAAATAAATAAATCTGCCCACCCCACCCTGCTCTGCTCCGAACCTTCCTCTTTCCACCCAATTTCATATTGGTCTTGCCATATTTGTTATCATAATCATTGCCATCATTGCTAAGTATAACAGTAAATAGATATATTGTTACATTCTCGCAACAAACTTCCAAAAACAACTTTGACCTCCAATTACTCAAAAACTCATAGCACTATAAATAAATCAAAATGCATTCCTTATGAGTTGAACGACATCTGATCCACAAATTGCCATGTCGAAAGGCATTTTAAGGAATCCATTGGAGTCTATGCAAACACATAACATGGCCTCCACACATTGCAGGACATTTATTTGTTTAATTTATTAATTAATAATTTATTTATTTATTTCAAATTAACACATTATTTTTCCATGATTTGACAACATTTTACTTTTACAGGCTTGAGTGTATTCAATTCCAATGCACGATGATTGTACTTTCTGAGTAGACACTGCAGCAGCCTGTCAGGTTGTATCCACAACAAGAATTTTTTTATCATATTCATCACAATGCAAAGCCAAACAGAAGTATATTCAGAGAAGAGGACATCACTCGAAACATTTCTAGCGATATGTTAATATAATGTTCAAACTATACAGTTTCTAGAGTCTGTAATTTTGCATTTAGACAGCCATAAGCAAATGAACTCTCTTCTTGCAGCAGGAAGAAGCTATTCCTGGTGTTTTATAGCAGAGCTTTAATATACATTTCATTCTTCACACATCTTGCACATATTTGTTTGCAAATCATTTCAGCTTATACCTTACCAATATCTTTTTTTCGTTTCTACAATACATACAGGTTATCTCCCAATTTATGATTTCTTCTTACTTACAGAAGTTAAAGGAACCTTATACAATAATTTTCTTACTAAAAATGCTCCAGTGTGGATTTGTTTGCATCCTCAATTAATAAGTTGCTCTAACCAACAACTAAGATGTAACCTTACTTTAATTTACAAGTCAAATTTAATTCAATAAATATAACAAATTAAACACTTACGCAAAGGAAGACAATCCTTTAGATCCAGTTGGGTAGAGCCTAATTGTTGGATATGATCGTATACCTTGCTGATCACAAAGACGATTTTCCGCTTGGCAGTCCACTTCACCTAGATGCACATTAGAAAGATGAGCGACAGCCTGCAAGTTGAAACACAATTCATTACAATGAGAAATTTTCCAAAAGTGAAATAATAGCAGAATTTCTAAGCATCTTTTGAAACTTGCTTTGGCAAGTTTTTTCCAATGGGGAGAGAGGTGTTGGCATGGACCACACCAAGGTGCAAAAAAGTCCACCATCCAGATTTCTTCTGCAGGTTTTTCTCCAACTGTTTCATAGAAATTATCTTCAGTCAGCTTTATAACTGCAACACAATGTAAATGATCATCATCATCACCACTGGGGTTTACGAAAGAACATTTCCTTAGAAATATGCCATGGCCGCCCGCTCTCATTACTATTAATAACCTTTTAATGCACATGTCCTCCTTTGCATTGCTGAGGTCTGTAGACCCATTGTGACTCTTTATATACAGAGTGAGTCACGTAACTTTAGCACCTCCTGCAATTTTTGAACGGTTGAATTTAATGAAATGCTTGAGGGAATGGGGCTAATTAATACATGTATTCATTTCTATTTTATCATTAATATTTTTTGAGATTTTGAAGTAACTTCGATTTAAATAAATAAGAAATAAAATAGAACTGTACATATTTTTTTAGTGTATCATGATGAGTGTAAAAAGACGAAACCAATGATATACATATTGTCATATGTTAGATAAGCATTTTCTTGAGTAATTTTGATTTTTGCGACTCGTTTTTAATGGTTATTGAAATGCTCCGAGCACATGCTAGCAGGGAGGGTGCAGCGCAATCTTGGTTGGTGGACTGTGTGAGTGATAATATCGAAACGAATACATGCATCAATTAGCCCCATTCCCTCATGCACTTTTGTGAAAAGTGCATTGCAATAGCTTCAACTGTTAAGAAATTACTGGAGTTGCTTAAGTTATGTAACTCATCCTGTATATACAGCCATCTGGCAAGCATGGCCTCATAGCAACACTTGGAACTGATTGGGAAGAAAGGTGGTGGGGAAAGTGGTCCACAGACCCATTGACAGTGTTTTCCTCTCCCTGACTGCAGGTGGACCACCAACTCCTTATCACGACTCCAGCTACTCTTTACCAGTGCAGGGGAAGTGATGAGAAGGAAAGGTTATTTCTTTATGTGGTTTGGGAAAGTAGGTTGAGAAATGCCCAGACACTGCCACTAAACAGGAGCCTGCCTGAAACATTCATGCCTGAAGCAGGATTTGAACCCCTGATCCTGTGAGTGGAGACTGTCTTAACAATCTTGGCTACCCAGGTCAGTTCACAGGTGTAAGTGATATAAAGCAATATATCACTTGCAATATGCAATAAAAAATTATGATACTTACCCACTGGATGCAAGAAGCTGTCAACAAAATCCACCAAATCATCTGCAGTATGCCCTCCATAAAACTGATGTGAAATGCTTTTGTTATACAAGATGGTAGTCGGGTATGAACGAATATTATACTGTCGGCATAGAGAAGCATGCATAGTGCAGTCAACTGAACCAAACTTCACCTGAGAGGCGAAGTGATGACTAGCTTTGCGAAATTCTGGCAAGAGGCGCATACAAGGTGGGCACCAGGGCGCATAAAAGTCTATTAGCCAAGGCTGCGTTGCACTGTCTGAAATAATAGCAAAACAAAAACATATATCAGGGTTGACTAAATTTTCTTCAACCCAAAACACCCACCCTTCTTTTTGCCCATATAAAAATACCCTTGGTGAAAAAAAAAACAAAAAACAGTTTGAATGATTATTTAAAATACTTTTCCATTATACATATATCACTTCCCAAGAAAGAATTATATTAGTAAATCGTTCTTTTCTTGATTAGAAAACTACACCAGTTCACATCATCTCCAGATGAGACAGTTCTTTTGATTTATATGTCATTGCATTGTTATTTTCAATACCTATAGAGGTTATGAAACAATTATGTAGTTGCAATTTGTTATTAAGAGTGATCATCATAAATTTTCTCAAACTGACTGAAAATTACAAAACTGATATAGTTATTAATTAATTAAAAAAAAAGTTGGTCATGACAGGACATTAAATTATAACAAACACTGAAATGTTTTTACTCTAAAAGACAATGTTGTGAATAGAAATTATAATAATTGTTGACATTTTTTCTCCATGTTTCAAGAAAGGTTTCTTTTTATGCACCACTGGTCAAGAAATTTAACAAATCTTATATTTTCAAAACAGGAATATGAAATCAATCTCAATACAGCAATAGATTGATGCAAGTATGTGAGAGATGTTTGTGGAGGCAAATTACTCACAAATCTTGTTAGAAATCCTACAAAAATTGGAAGTCCCAAAACAAGTATCAAAATACACAAAAGTTTATTTTCAAGAAGGAAGGTTTTTAGTAGCAGTTAATAACAGGCCTGGACTATTTTATTATCCGTTATTCAACAAAATATTACACTCAAATGAACTATTATCTCTTACAAATGGAGAGCATCCTGCAAAATATATGAACCTGGATATGTCTGGTATTATACATAGATGCAACTTTGTTGAACCTCATATTGGCTATAACATGCAAATGATTGAAAGCACTTGATGCCTAGCAAACCATCGTATCAAAGCGCAGTGCTAATCAAGCAATGCTGGATTCTTTTTTAATTGAATTTATATGGCAACAGAGGAACAAAGGAAAATGTTTATTTCATGAAATATTAAATGAATTTTGGTCTGTCATGACAGAAGCAGTATTAAATGTATTGATAAAATTTTTAATTTAATGTTTTTGTTTTTAGAAGTATTTATTGTGCAGTTAAATGGTGAATAAAAGCACGATTGTTGTTCCTTGAATTATCAAGTTCTTCTTTGATTGATGAACACATACTGCTAACCATTTATTTTCGCAAAAAATCTTAGTTTTAGTGTCCCTTATCTAAGAATCAAAGGAACCAAATCTTTCATCTAGTGAACTGGTATAGGAATATCGGATAAGATCCCAATGATGTAATGATTTTTTAAGAATATTGCAAATAAAATCACAAATCTTATAATTTTATAAGTTGAAATATGAATTGAAAACTCAAATTTAATCCTTACAAATGATTGTAAACAAGAACTGGTGATGCTACAGGAATCTCCTAAAGGACCTCTTTTCTCAGGCTCATAATGGTTACGTAATATTATCATACTGCGATTTCTGTCCAAATTAACACATCTTCGACATCCCTTGTAAAAATCACTACTAGGGAATGGATTTTCACATAAAATTTGTTTAAAGTTTATACAACATTCTGAATGAATTAGAATCCTTTATAATTTACATATTTTTAATATTTTGGTATAATCCCTTGCTCGGTCCAAAAGTTTGTTTGAGTAACAGCAAAATTCGTGTTAAGCAAGGTTGTGCTTATACAGGATTTACTGGATGATGATGATGATGATGATGATGGTGATGATGATGATGATGATGGTGATGGTGATGGTGGTGGTGATGGTGGTGGTGGTGGTGTCTTTTGCAGCTGTATTTGTTTTCTTCTTCCTTCAAAGCAGAAACAAATTTACCTCGACTATCAATCACAAATTGCTGAAATGTTTCTGGAGTAAGTACTCCCATATTCAATGCAGATCGACTTTCTTCAGCAAAGTTGGCAATATCATGCGCGGATTCCCGACCATGGTATAATTCATAGCCACCTCCTGGTTTGAAGATTGCAAAAACTGGATACCGGTTGATGTGCATCTGTTGACATAATTTGACTTCTTGTCCACAGTGAACTTTGCCTATGCGCATGTTTGAAGAGAGGAGCGCAGGGAGTTTCTTCAGCTCCAAATCTTCATCGCTCGCTCTCCCCAGGTAGAAGTACACCAGCCACGAGAGCCTGGAGTCCAGAAGCAATTGCGCTTTCATGTCCTGGAAGCAGAACAAGTAAGTGACATTGACAACAAACATCAATGTTAATGCACCAAACAAAAATCACTGATGTTTTAAATATTAAGGTTTTAAAGCTGATTTAGTCACCTGAAACATTAAATTCATGCCCAAGAAAATTTAATTTGCCAGTGGCCATCTATATTAATTTATAATTAAAATTTAACTCAAAATAAAGGTACAAAACACCTCTCCATGTTCGAAATACAACAAAAGACAAAGGAAATACTAGAGCATAAGGATCATCTCAGGAGAGGGATAGTCTGTTTGATAAAAGTAATACAAATTGCATTCGTTTGGTTTGAACACAGACAGTGGTATCAGTTATTATTTCATATTTTAACTTTTACAAAATTGTGGTTATGGGAATTTTTCATCCACTAAGACATTGAAGAAGTAAAAACATTGAGTAAAAAACATCAATATTTAAAAAATATTGTGCAAAACATTGATGTTGCATCCCTAGAACAAGTATTTCAAGAACAGGTAGACAACACTCACTATAGAAATATAGTGTAGTGGTCTGAAATGGATGATGTGTCAACGAGCGATAGTTCAAGCATGAAGTACGTTACGCGGGAAATTTTAAATAAATACAGTGCAAAAATGCAAGTAATGTAACTGCAATTGAAAGTTTAAAATACAATTTTAATCTTTTAATTGTGTCATATTAATTTATTAGTTTCATTTACAAAAAATAGTACATGGTCAGTTGATAGGAAGCTACTTTAGGCCACAGATTGTGTTGAAAGCGGTGAGCAATATTTATTCAGTCATACTTGAAGGTGAAAGAAATATTTTCGAGACAAAGCCATTATGAAAACTGCAAAAAGGTGTTGGAGTAGAGTTAGACCAAGAGTTCAATCTCCCAGAGGTTTTCTACGCACCAAAGCAGAAAGATTGTATGCAAAATATATATGTCATAGCCAAGAATTAGTATTATTTTTATTTTCTCACATACTGCTTATGCAGTACAGACAAAGTGTTGTAATGCTGAGAGAAGAAACGGTGATTTTTCTAATGAAAAATTCTTATTGCCACACCACAGTAAGGAAAAAAGAGGATAAATCTTGTCCTATTAGTAAATTTCCCATGCTTTGTTTGAGGCACTGATATTCTGAATGTAATTTTAAATGTACTTGGAGGTAGTTGGATATTCCAAGAGTTCCTTCTCATTGTTGGGACATGCTATAGCTGTATAAAATGCTGTTTTAATTTTCAAATTTGTTTTGATATTTACTTGAAAATAATTATTTTTCGTACCTAATGTTTTAAGATGTAATGAGTAGAGAAACTGAACCAGTAGCATAACGAAAATAGCAAAACTTTTATTCAGGCCCCCATTATAAAAGTGTACAGCAAACACAAGTAGTGTTAGAGTCTTAAATAATAATAATAAAAAAAAAAAAAACTTTAAAAAATTCATATTTGCAAAACCTTTAGCCTAAAAGTAGGCTCTCTAAGCTAGGTAAACTAGACCCGCCCGCACTGCAAGCTTGAATGTTATGCCACTGAACCAAACTTTGTAATTATATCCTCTTCATTTTTTATTGTTACAACCTGATGATGGGAGTAAAAATCAAACCCCCAAAATGTCACGTGTCTGTTCCTCAAGAAAAAAAGAAGAAAAAAGAAGTAGAAGAAAATAGTTCAAGAAATATCAATGAGTTTTTTTTTTATATTAACTAGTTATTACTGCCTCTCGTTAAAAAGAATGGCCACGTTTTTGTATATAATAATATAAATAAAGGATGAGCAAACTTATCTACTTCAATCTTATAACTATATTGTACTTATACACTACATTGGCACAATCTCAAGCTTGCGCTCCATTCACAATCGTTGCTGAATCGAAACTTGAAAAGAAAGATTATTATTATTTAAGCTTTAAATCTATTTTAAATTGCATCATTTAATTGAGTTTAAATGTGAAAAAGACTTGATCATTTCGCTTTGCATCCTAAGGTGCAGGAATGATGAGTAATTCTTGTAAAACAAGTAGTTTTGATGAATATAACAATATTATATTTAATTATTATATTTTTATATGCATTGCCATTCTGTTGCTGGAATTTTATGTTACTTTGGGTCGTGCATTTTGTTGCACTGTATCAAGAATGCTGATTTACAAAATGTGTATGCTATATGAATTCAGCGGCCATTGTTGCTTTGACAACGCCACACTGGCAACAGAAGGCAGTAATAACAGTTGCTACTCGTTCAGGTTATTATAAAACAATAATTTTATTTAGGGCTAAAATACACATCAAGCAGGCATCGTTGGTGCAGAATGTTAATACATTGAATTCCATGGCAGATAGCTTTTTTCGTTTAAATACTATAAAAAAATAAATGAATTTTTTTTTTCGAACTTTGTTTAAGAATTTTTCAAATGGTTGTTAAGTGTAAGATATAAATTGGCACATTATAATATTACATAACCATTATCAATATTATGAGAAAGTATGTTATTATAGCGTTACTTTTTCTTACATGAGTATTATGCCATTTATTTATTGTATTTTCATGTTTATTAAGTTTCACAAATCAAATGTATAAAACAGTAGAGTTATTTGTTGTGTTGGTAGTGGAGCGAGCATAAAGTATTCAAATAGCTCAATAAAGGTATAAAGAATCCAAGAGGCCAACAAGAGTATACAGCATGTTATAACGGGTTTTCTTTCAGGTCCACAAACTCACAGTAATGATGTAAAGCATAAAATTTGAACTCTTATTTATGATAGAGAGAAAACATTTACAGACACATGCATTATGGTTACATATATTATATAAATATATTTTATAAATATATAAATTATATAATATAGTTTAGATTATATAAAAAGAAAAGTAAAGAAATATGATAAGTGAAAATGTCTACTTCCACAGCTGGAATTAGCTGCAATGCACTTCGCCCTAAGGAATTTGCATTATGACAATGACCTCAGTTGAAGTGAATGTTGGCCTAGGACAAGGCATTTCCCAGACAGCCAAGGATTCAATACAATAAGAAATGTCTTAGGCTCATCAAGTCTTTATATTTTGCATGTGTTGACACTTGCAGTTTACACAATCAAAAAAATTTGGTTGGATGCTACATCCACATAGTACGAATAAAACACATTCAAATTATCAGCTTTGCCATTTCAACATGTTAATTTAATTACTTCAATTTTCACTATTCACTGAATACATTTTTGTATTACTAAACATATATATTTATATATTTTACCTCAAATTGCTGAGAATTTAGTGCTTCAGCCTCTGGCAAAAAGGATAATATTTGATGAGCTATATCTTTGAAATCAGTGTTTGTTATTTTGTGTATTGTGCCTTCATCACTTGATCCAGAGTCTTCCCAGAAAACAACATTTGCATCTCCACCAATGTGTGTGCACAGCTTCATTTCTTTCATGCAGTCAACCACACCAACATTCACCAAGCCTTCCTGAAATACCACAAGACATCAATTTAAAAAAACATCACACATATCTCTCATTTATATTTTCTTAAATACATTATCAAAACTGTTGATGGTACAACACAGCACAGACTTTCTTCTGAGTTGGGGCAATCTCTTCAGTTTTGCCCCCCTCCCGCCAGCTGCTAAAAAGGACAATACCCCTCAAGGTCTCCCGCTCCCTTATTTCCAATGGCAAACATTCATGCACAAGGTAGCCCCTCGCCCCATCTTGGTGCTTGGTCCACTTTTACACATCTTACACACAGTTACCTTTCAGGGAACGGCGGCTCAAGACTTTTTTCCTGATGGGGACAGGAAAAAATCGCACTACGATTATCACCTTAACATCATTAATGTAATTAAAATTGCAACAAAAATCAATAAATTTCACAAAAACCAAAGGCAGGATTTTTATTGAGACATTTGGCAATATATTTCTATGTTCTTAACAGCCTTTGGCCTCTCGCCAGCTTGACCGCTCTGAGTGGTGTCTGCTAGGAATATCGATTGTAAATAATCTATGATGGTTTCTAAACACATTTGTGTGTGTGTGTTTTATGGATTCCTAAAGGGATATGAGAGCTTTCAGATAGTACAGAAGTGTTTAATATAACATCAGAAAGAGTCATGAAATGTAAATAACGTACTTAGTTCTTAATAAGATGAGGTAATAGCCTTTTTGATTATCTTTACACAGCGTTGCATGGATTAAATGAATGGGGTTTAAAGAGCGCTTCAGCTACTGAAGTCATTGGTACCCATGTCAAAGTTTTTTTTTTTTTTTAATTAAATAGATTTAGTAAGGAAGTGTAGCTGATGCAACTTACTCCTTGATTAAAGGCACGTACATAACATAAAAAGAGGGCATGAATTCCGCCTGTGCTAGAATACTTGGGTTTTCGTAATGTGGCAGATGACATTAGGTCATTTTTACACTTCCCGCCTTATAAAATGAATTTTATTAATTCATTCGCAAACGCCCTTCTGAACAGGGCTCATTGCCTCAAACATGTGCTTATCACTGGTATAAACATTCATTTTATAAGGCAGGAGGTGTAAAAATGACCTAATATCATTTGCCACATTACAAAAACTCAAGTATAGATAATACAAAAAGAAAGATGATAAAACAAACACATAATATTTATCATAAAAGTAGAACTAGCTGTAAAGGGGCCAAGAAACAAAAAGTTATTGTCCTTATCTCTCAAACAAAATTATAAATTCCGCTTTCTCTCAAAAAACAAAAAAGCTTTGAGAGCGCCGAATCGTCATCACCGAGCACCTCTTGTAAGGAGTTGCCTAGGTCACATCTTTGTCGGCTGCCAACAAATTTTGTACAATGCGGGAGGACGTGTTCCACAGAAAGAACCCTCTGACATAAGTCACAGATAGGAGGAGATTCACCTCAAAGGAGATTCACCTCAAAACCAAGAGAAAATTGGCAGTGTCCGGTACGAAGATGGGTTAAAATTACTCCCTCACGTCTAGAAGGTTGAGATGAGGTATGCCAGGGATTAAGAGAATCCTTTACCACACTTAGTTTAAAAGTGATAATGCACCACTCTGCCACACTCTAAAGACAGATCTTTTAAAAAAGAAGCCTTAATTTCAGACAATGGTACAAAAGGAATGTCAATATGGGTCTTCCGCATTGCTGATTTTGCCGCCTGGTCAGCCAACTCATTCCCTATGATTCTCACAAGGCCAGGGTTCGAACTGAGTATCTGATCATAGTGGCGAGACATAAGACGATGAATCAGATTTTAACTGATTTTATCAGATAGTCTGAAGAATAACAGGAGACGGCTTAAAGAGAGCAGAGAGAATCAGAACAGAGAACTACTCGCCACAATGTCGTTGACTCAATGTATTTTAGGGCTCCAAGAATTGCATACATTTCAGCAGTGAATATACTGCACTGAGAATGAAGCCGATATGATTTGGTGACACTGATACAATAAAAACATGCCACTGCAGGCTTTCCTCATTTCCTGAAACTGCATCTGGTCAACAAGAGGACTTGTAGTTTGTTTGGGGATGGGTCGGTGAGTGGAGGGAGCCACAGAGCTATACACTTCACTACCATAATACAAAACTGAGCGAATGAACTCTATATAACTGCAATAGAGTAGTGCAGTCAGCTCCCCATGACATACCACTCCATATATGAAGAAGGTTAAAGGGGAGACACATCTGGTTTATGAGCACGCTACGTTTGGGATTGTAATCATCTCTCCATTCTTACAAAGACCAGGTACTGAGTTTGGGGAAGAATATTTGTTGATTTGACATACCTTCCTTCATATCAGATGAGGTGGTGCATGGCAATGATGGAGATGTACGCTCTCCATGATGAATTTTTACTTTCTAAAATGATTCTCCTCCCCTTGCTCAGCGCTTCTTGTATTCAATTACGTTATCCGCTGTTCATTAGTGTTTCAGTTGTGCCAGTGCCTTCTTATGGGCACTGACTGCCTTTGAGCAGTTTGAGCCTTTGAGCAGTTTGGGACAAAGGGGTGTCATGGTTTAATGGTCGATTTGGAGATTGCATTATTCACAGCTTGCAGTACAGTACTAATAAATTGTGCTGCCATTTCAATTATTTCATCATAGTCACACTCTGAGATATTTTAGCCAGGCAGTACGTTATACACTCCATTGAGGGAGTCGAGCCAACCCACGAACTAAAACCGACGTCCTTCAATGTGGATGATAGTGGGGTAATGGTTGCTACCATACAGGTCGTCTATACTCGACCGTTGCAGAACAGTTGCAAGTGAGGGGCTGCATATAGCTAGCGCATGTGCTCGAGTTTGTTGCTATGGCAAAACGAGTTGGTTTACCAGAATTCAGAACAACCAAGTTCGGGGTGTCTTTTACGGATTCCAATATATCGCCTCGCCTCTTGGACAAGTTCAGGAACAGTCCCAAAGTGGACTATGGGCATTCACATCCCCAACTATCAAAAACAGTGAGGGCAGTTGGTTTATCAAG